>CM024586.1:31440145-31991975 GCA_014182565.1 Eucalyptus marginata | reverse complement strand
ATCCCGTCATAAATGACACATGCCTTCAAATGATTCCATTATGCTTAGATTTGAGCACATGCCTTCAAATGATTAATCCACAAAAAAAAAAAATTTAAAAATTAAAATTAAAAAATTAAAATAAAAATTAAAATTAAAAATTAAAGGCCAAGGGCAAAATACAAACTCATAGCGAGGGCGTCGCAACCGCGTCCTCGTCCTGTTTTATGCAAACATTCTGTTTCTTTCAATCTATACCAACGACAGAGATATGATCACTCAACAATGGAACACGTCAGCTGAAAATCCTCTCTGCTCTTTGCAAATCCCCTCCTAAACCAAACAACAGCACCGCGAGACAGCCCTCATGGCAGACTTTATTAATACATATGGGGAAATAGCAAGAACAACGAAACTCACAAATCAAGCCACCAATGACGACACCGCGCCGTCGATGGCCATCTCAGCAGTGTCAAAATCCTGGTCGAAGAACATGTCGCAGTGGCCGTGCCAGTTGACAACTTCGTGTCCTGATGATACTTCTGTGCACATCCCCACCGGGCGAAGATATTACCGTGTAGAGCGAAAATGGGGCGAAGATATGACCGCATTAAATCGCAATCCCCAATAGGAGCAATATATCTCCCCGAGGGAAAAAACCCAGAGTAATCCCTTCAATGCGCTTCCTAAATTAGGCGGTGGTTCGCGAATTCCCAGTAACCCCAACTCTAGAGGATCTCATACTAGTGTGCTTGTGCTCCTTGCGCCACTATTCCTACCCTGCCTCTTTCTCTCTAAGAGCCCAAGGTACTCACTTGGGGCACAGCTCGACAGTTGATGCCCTCGCCAACGTGATCAATGTTCCGCTAGCGTGAGCTCCGTAGAAATTGCTTGTGAGGATTGGCCCAACCTTGTTTGACATTGACAACCATGATGTCACCGTCATGCAAGTGAGGGTAAGCTGATAAGATTCACATCATATTATATATATATATAGAGAGAGAGAGAGAGAGAGAGAGAGAGAGAGATTTATCAGAATATGTTTGAGCAGACAATTTATCCTAAATAATTTGATGATTACATAGAAGGTTCGTGATTATTGACTCCATGTGCAATGTTGTTCATATACCTTTAATTTTTTCGATATGATTCTTAAACTTTTGGTAAGCCCCTAAATTATATAATAATATTCAATGTTGTCATTCCTTCAATTCAAGTTACCAAAAATATTGATTATTTTCATATAATTCAATGAACTAAATTGAACATGTACCAAAAATTCAACCCCAACGCCAACCCCCGCTGCGTTTGGCCTCCCTCTCCGCAAGCGAAGGTCACTCGCTTGCTCTTTCTCTCCGCAAAGAAATGAGATTTCATATTAAGAGTCTTTCTGATCAAGCCCACTTGAATTGCTTATCAAACTGGAATTTTGGATGGCATGAGATTTGGCATGTAAAAGACCGCAATGAAAGAAAACCGAGAGAATGAAGAGCGAAGGGAGGAAATGTATTCTATTCTCTTCGATTGATTAGAAAATGTACAGATCTCTTGTAAATATAATACAATGAGTATGTAATTAAAGAAAGTAAATTATCCTATGTATCAATCTGTATCTAAATCTAATCTTGATTGATATGTACACAATCATAAATAAATCAAATCTTCTCGATCAAATATTCTCGCATATCTTTCCAACACTCTCCTCATTTGGTGGCTTTGTAGATGTCCAAGACGCCTAGCTTGTTCAAAAGATATGCGTGTTGTCTCAAACGTAAGGGCTTGGTAAAGATATTTGCTGGCTGTTCTGTAGTCCCAATTCCCTTTGTCTCAATCACTCCTTCTTGGATCTTCTCCCGTGTGAAGTGACAATCCACCTCATGTGCTTGGTTCTTTCATGCACTATAGGATTTGCAGCAAGTTTGAGAATCGCATCATTGTCACAGTGCAACTTTGTTGGTCCTTGTACTTGTATTCCGAGATCTTTAAGAAGGCCTCGTAACCATACTACTTGGCAAGTGGTTTTTGCCATAGCTCTGTACTCTACTTCAGCTGAGGACAAGGACACAGTAGGTTGCTTCTTGGTCTTCCATGAAAGAAGAGATTCTCCCAATTTGATGCAATATCCAGTGACTGATCTTCGACTTATGGGACATGTTGCATAGTCTGCATCACAGTATGCTGTCATTTGCATGTCACATCTCTTGGATAGAAGTATCCCGAGTCCTGGACATTTCTTCAAATATTTCACAATCTTCAAGGCAGCCTCTAAATGGGATTGCTTTGGATTGTGCATGAACCGACAGGGGTGCATGACAAAATTTACGTTGAAATATTTCAAATGCAAATGATTTTTCTATTTCTATTTCTGAAGAGTTTCCTAAAATAACCGTTTGATAACGACACAAAATTTCTACTCTAAAAATAGAAATTCGTTTGATAACGACACAAAATTTCTTCCATCGGACGGCGGCGACGACCGGCAACCTTTAATATAAAAATAAAAATAAAAATGATTTATTAACAAAAAAATAAAGAAAAAATAAAATAAAATAAATCATAAAAAATAAAATAAGAATATCATTTTATTTTAAAAATAAAAATATCCTTAAAAATAAATTTATTTTATTTATTATATTTTATTTTATTTGACGAATAAATTTATTTTAAAATGAATAAAAATAAAAAATAAATATTTATTTTTAATAAAAATAATTTATTTTTAATAAAAATAATTTATTTTTATTTATCATAAATAAATTATTTTTAATAAATTTATTTTAATAAACTAAAAATAAAATGATAAATAGAAATAATTTATTTATTTTTAATAAATTTATTTTTAATTTATTTTAATAAATTTATTTTTATTTTTAAATGAATAAAATGAATATTTTTATTTTTATTTTTAATAATATGATATTTAATTAAATTTATTTTCATAAATAAATTTATTTCGATTAAATTTATTTATTAAAAATAAAATAATATTTATAATAAAAATTTAAAATTTAAAATAAAAATGAATAAATGATATTTTTATAATAATTTTTATTTTAAAATGACATTTATTTATTTTTAAGGATTTTTTTTTAATTTATTTGTAAAATAAATATTTATTCGTAAAAATAAAAATAAATATCATTTTATTTATTCGAATAAATTTCATTTAAAATGATATTTATAAAATAATTTATTTGGCGACCGGTGGCGGCGGCGGCGCGGGCCTAGGGTGGTGGGCGGGCGACGAACGGTGGTCGGCGCAACGGATGAAGGACCGGTTGACGAACGATGATAAAATTTTTGATTTCTCATTTCTATTCGAAATCATAAGTAGAAAATTTCAACTTCGATTTCTATTCCAAACCTATTTCTAGAATAGAAATCTATTCCGAGAAATAAGAAAAAAACGGAATAGGTTTGTCAAACGGTTTCTATTCCGAAGCAGTGCAACGGAACAAAATTGTTTGGAACATAAATTATGGGTTATCATGCACCCCCTAAAAATTATGCACCGCATAAGAAATGTCAGGTCTAGTCATAGTCGGATATATAAAGCTTCCCAGACAAGCCTTTGATAACCCGATGGATCGGCTGAGTGTTGGATCATCATTTCTAGATATACCCTTATCATAATCTGCAAGTAGTTAACTTAGTGTTCGCTCGATGGAAATTACTGGCGCTTACATCCCGACAAACCCGTTTATAATATAATCTCAAAATAAACTTGTGTTGACTAAGGGAAATTTCTTGTTCGGTTGGGCAATTTCGATTCCAAGGAAATATTTAGGTGCTCCTAAATCTTTAATATGAAAGGTAGCATGCAAATATTCCTTGAATCTTTCTATGGCAGCTTTGTCATTTCCCATAAGGAGGATATCATCGACATATATCATCAAATAAATAGATGACATACCTTTGCTTCGTGTGAATAAAGCATAGTCATGCTTGGACTGTTTGAAGCGTCTTTGTTGTAAGAGCATCTCGCAAATTTGGCGTACCATTGCCTGGATGCTGTTTTAATCCATAAAGGAATTTGCGAAAACGACATACTCTATTCTCCCCCAGTCTTCGTAAGCCACCACAGGGAATATCCATATAGATTTCTTTCGTCTAAATCACCGTGAAGAAAGGCATTGTGTACGTCCATTTGATGTAGAGGCTAGTCATTAATTAAAGCAGTTAAAAAGAACGGACCGTGACATCTTTGGCGACCGGAGAAAATGTTTCATGATAGTCAAAGCCTTCTCGTTGGGTGTATCCCTTGGCAACCAATCGTGCCTTGTATCGTTCAATGGATCCATCGACACGATATTTAGTCTTGTAGACCCATTTGCACCCAATTGGCTTGCGATTAGGTGGCAAGGTAACAAGATTCCATGTTTGATTATCAATCAGTGCCTTCAGTTCTGCCTTCATGGCTTGTTGCCATTTTGGATCAATGGATGCTTCGTCATAACTGGATGGTTCTCGTCCTCGATGAGACGACTAATGCAACATCTATGTTCTTTGTGATAATCTATGAAAGGAAACATAGGATGAAATAGGATACTTTGGATACACGGAGAATTGTGAGTGGCACAAATAAAATCTTTGGTCCATGTTGGAGGTCATGTGGCCCAAATCCGTAGCGTCTTGGTTGATCGACTACTATAGGATGTTGGATTCTCTCATTAGAGGGCGTGTTGAAATATCCTGGATTTCCTCGGTGTTGCTGGAGTCTTAAGGAATATTCTCCAAGGGATCTTTTGAGGAGGTCAAATTCTCAGCTACATGTTCTCACGTTGTTGCTGGAACAAGAGTAGGAACAAGAATATCCCTCGTTTGCTCTAGTGATATGTAATCGAATCACTAGGTAATGCTTCCCTCAGATAATGAACCACGAGGATTTGAAATAGTCCCCTCGTATCTTCATCCGAAGATGTCTCTTTAGAGAAAGGGAAAATGTTCTCATGAAAGATGACATCACGACTAATAATAAATTCCCTTGTAGAAATCTCCATGACTCGATACCCTTATGTAGATTTGAATATCCCATGAAAATGCATTGCCGAGCACGTGGACTAAATTTGTTGCGAGACCCACTGTTGCAATATAACATAGACATCCGAAAACCCTGAGATTTGTTAGCTCGGGTTTCTTCTGAAATAACAATTCAAATGGCGTTCGCCTATTGAGAACCCGAGTAGGCATACGGTTGATTAAATAAGCTGCCGTGATGACACAATCTCCCCAATATTCTTCAGGAATTGAAGCTTGGAATTTTAAAGCACGTGCCACTTCCAGTAGATGGCGATGCTTGCGTTCAACCACTCCGTTTTGTTGTGGTGTGTAAACGCATGAACTTTCATGTTGGATCCCATGAGATGAAAAAAGAGAGGAGCAATTGTGACTGAAGAATTCCGCTCCGTTATCGGTTCGAATCCGCTGAATGGATTTTTTTAAAACGATTCTTGGATAATGTGATGAATGTTTTTAAATAGGAGTAAGTCGATCCTTAAACTGCATCAAAAAAAATCCATGTTGCACGAGAATAATCGTCGACTATGGTGAGGAAGTAACGAGATCCATCATGATTAACGGTACGATAACGTCCCCAAATATCCATATGAATTAGGAAAAAATCTCACTAGTACGGGAGTTACTAGATGGAAATGGAGTGCGAGATTGTTTTGCAAGTGGACATATAGGACATTGATGGCAAGGAAAAGAAATACTATGACCCAATCTCAAGTGCGTGAGGGAATTTTTGTCATTCATGCTCAAATTACATAAGGAAGATTTATTCAATGAATTGCATGGTAAATCAGAATTACTTGGAAGATTGGACCAGAAAAATAATCCTTCAAACTTTACCCCCCTATCGGTCTCCCGATCGAAAGGGCACCAAAGAAATAGGTATCAGCATTGAATAATACTTGACATGAATTTTCTATGCAGACTTTTGACATAGAAATGAGATTGAATTGGAATTCTAGGACATATAGGACATTTCTAAGAATAATCTGGGACCGAGGCTTACCTGCTCTGTCACATTAACATGGGTGATATTTCCATTGGGTAATTGTACGGAAACAGGAAAATCGAGTTCTTCATTTATACTTGAGAAAAACTTTGTCACAAATAATGTGATCACTTGCCCCTGAATCAATAATCCATGCTTTCCTTGATATAGAATTAATCAAGGAATATGTGAACAAAACTCCCTCCTTTGTCGATTTATCCAATTTTTGCATTGCTTGGATCACAAGTTGATATTGCCCATAAGTAATAGGAGGATCGGCATTTTGACCGGTGGGTCCACCGACTTGATAAGCAGTTGAAATTTTTTTCTTTGTCTCCTGGCCTTCCGTGCAATTTCCAACAATCGTCAATTACATGGTTAGAACGTTTGCAATATTCGCAAAATAATTTACCCTTTCCTTTGAAATTTTGCTCGAAATTCCTTGATGACGTGGCAAGAATCTGGCCGTCAATCTCTTTTCCGCATGGATCATCTCCACCGTTCGATCCGCTTAAAGTATCGCTCGCTTGCGAACCGTCCAATCCTCGCTCGATCGAGCCGTTGAAGACCTCCTTATAAAAAGAAAATGATTCGGTTCGGGAATCCTCCATCAACCTAGCGTGCCCCTTCTTTCTCTCTCGCGTGCTAGGGTTTTGTTGAACTCGTCTCGCCGATCGCCGCGAACTGCAAGAGTGACGTTCTCGCTGCTCCTTGCATGTTCCGGTGACGCGAGGTGCTGGCTCTCCTCCTGCACCGCCAATTGAAAGATTCGGCTGATTGGTGGCATGGGCTCCATGGCAAGAATTTGCGATGGAAAGGTAAGAAATGTGTCGTTCAAAATGAGGAGAAAGCGTGTGGCTTTCTCCCCCGTCCTGATAGATCCGTATTGCTTGATCGTGGATTCCGCCCTCGAGCTTCTCCTCTCGCCGCCTCGAGGTTGTTCCACAAAGTGACGATAGCTTGTTAAAACAAGCCGTCACCGACATGTTACCCCGTTTTTAAATCGTTGATTTCTTGCATTAGGTAAATATCTTCGCTTGATCTAGTTTACCGTACATTTCTTCAATGTTTTTCCACATCTTCTTGGCAACCTCTGTCGGTGGTAGTCCGGCCCGAGACCTCTGGGAGACGCACCGCCGATCCAAGTTCGGACGAGTCGATGCTCTTCCTCGTAGTCGGGCTAGGCGTTCATCGACAGGTACTGGAATGGATCCGTCAAGAAAACCATCTTTCTCCTTTGTTGCTAGGGCGCGCCGGAACTCCTGCGACCATTTGTGATAATTTTCTGATCCGGTCAACTGCTAGCTGATCGGCCGCAGTTCTGGTCCGTCGGTATTGGAAATGAATAGAGGGTCGCCGGGTTCTGGTCATCCGGCGAAGGTCCCTCACTGAAACGGCGAAACCGGGTGCGAGATTCGGGTAGGATTCGTCCCTAGACCCGATTCGCCGACCCGATTGGATAACCCGCATTGCAATATCCTGGGTAGGGATTTGTTCCCGTACCCGATTGACCCGACCCGTTTGTCCGCTCCAATCCTTCGGTTGTGTTTGCCCCACTTGTGGTTGGCGGGCCTCCATCGGTTTGGACGTGGCTCTGGTGGCCCACGTATCCCGGGCGATGATGAACTTGGGCTTGGCCCAAGGTAAAGTGGATAAGGAATCCACTGGTAAGGTTGGCCCATCATGGGTTGCCCCATATTGAACTGAGCCTGCGTGGGTTGCCACTGGATGGGTTGGGCCTAGAACGGCTGTTGTTCCATTGTTGAGGATTGTTGCTCGATTGGAGGAAGGACTGCAGGTGAATTCCGAGCCTGCGAGATCTGTGGGATGACTCCTTCAGTGGACTGATCACGAACAACAGAGGTTTCATCTTGCGGCGTATCCATGGTAAGTAAAAAGAATCTTCTTTAAGAGTGACACTGATGCTATTCTGCTTTGTATGACAGAATTTTGGCAAAAGGTTGAGAAGGAAGATTGAAGGGGAAGCTAAGTTCAGAAGCCTGGAGGCTCTGATACCATGAAAGAAACCGAGAGAATGAAGAGCGAAGGGAGGAAATGTATTCTATTCCCTTCGATTGATTAGAAAATGTACGAGATCTCTTGTAAATATAATACAATGAGTATGTAATTAAAGAAAGTAAATTATTCTATGTATCAATATGTATCTAAATCTAATCTTGATTGATATGTACACAATCATAAATAAATCAAATCTTCTCGATCAAATATTCTCGCATATCTTCCAACACGCAAGTCTAGTATTGAGGTTGAAAACTGAGGTTTTCATTTTCTTTGGAACTGAGGATTTTCTGTTTCCTCTTAACATTGATCTTTATTCATTGCTGCAACTTTCAGCACATCCACGGGTCAGAGAGGAAATGCATCAGATATCCCTATTGATATATCAGTTTTGAACAATATGAGACAATTTGTGAAGTACGTTCGACTGAAACAATTTGCTTTACGGGTAACGAAACTGCTCTGTAAGATTTCTTCAAGGAGGAAAGGATATTATATCGTGTCATTGTCTAACAAATATTGCTTGCAGGCACTAGCAAGCACAATTGATGAAGAGGAACTTGCTGACCTCAAGGATCAATTTGCTGCAATTGATGTAGATAAAAATGGTTCTATTAGTCTTGAAGAAATGAGAGGTATCCATTTCTTTCTCATTCCACAATCACTCTGATGAATATTTTAATTACATCATGATCATGAGTGTTGTATGCATGCAGGCCCTTGCTCAGGATCTTCCCTGGAAGATGACGGAACCACGTGTCTTAGAGAGATTCTTCAAGCGGTAACTTTTATCTTTACCTTTGTCGTGCTCCTATGTTAAGGAGAGATATTCGGGTGTACGTGTACCCAAGGGGAATAAAAAATAAAGAGAATTCAAAGCCTTGGATCTCAACGAGAAGCGGACTTTGTCGTGACAACCCTTCTAGAATCTCAAACTCTTGACTATCCAAAAACAAATTCATTCTCTCATCAAATTGAAAGCTTTACGGTAGCAGCGGAAAATTCTTTAGCACACCCGGTGAGCCCGAATTCATATCCACGGGCGGGGTTCACGTGGTCCCAGCGCAATCGGGTGCAATGATCAACGTGCGCATCCAACTTCAGGAGGAAAATGAGGAACCCAAAACGATTTTTTTTTTTTTTTTTTTCAGTAACCCAAAACGACTTTAATGACAGCGAAGTTACCTCATAAAAGGCACAAAACGAGTTCGCTTGCCGTTCGAGGAAATGAAGAAGAGAGAGAGAAGAAGAAGGGTCAAACGCACGGTCAGCGCTCGCTCCCTATAAATACTCCAGTCACCTTCCGCAAAACACTTGAAAAGACCTCCTTTCCCACTCTCCCGTTGAAGAAGAACTTGTTGGGGCTTTGATTCTCTCCCCACCTTCCCCCCAGCTCTTCTTCTTCTTCTTCTTCTTCAGTTAATCTCCATTTTCCTCCGTCGTCCCCGAGCGCTCGACCACCGCCACCAATGGCTGATTCCCCCGCCCCCCGCCCCACCGCCGCTGCCTCCGCCATCGCCCGCCCCAACAAAATCATAGTGGGGCCAGTCCTTTCGGCGCTCCGCTCAAGGATGCCCTCGTCTCCCGCATCCGCGAGGAGAACGGCATCGAGGTCGAGGACCTCGGCACCGACTACCATCGCCGCCGACGTCGGCCGCCGCGTCTCCTCCTCCCGCGGATCCGGGGCCGCGGCCTCGTCGTCTGCGGCTCCGAACACGTCGGCTCCGTCCTAGCCAACAAGTTTGCGGGCATCTTTGCTACGGCCTGTCGCTCCGTCGACGACGCCGTCGACGCCCGGTCCATCTGCAACTCGAACATCCTCGTCATCTCCCCTACTCCACGCCGCCGGGCTTCGCCGAGGACATCCTCCTCGCCTGGCTGCGAACTCCCTTTAAGTCCCCCTGTCCTGTCTCCCAAGGCCTGCCCTGGAGCGACGACGTCGGGCAATCCCTCGATCGAGCCCAAATCGCAATGGCTCGGATTGGTGTTCGGATCTCGGAGCCGGATGGTTGTGCTTCCTGGGAGACGTGTCCCCTGGCGAATCCGCGGGTGCCAAATCCATTCGAAATGATTCCCCGGGGATCGGTGGAGATAATCGGACAGAACCCAGAAATGGCTATCGTGAGGTTCGAGGCTGGCAGCGTCGAGCCGGCGCACCACCACACGTTCGGGCACACACAGTTGGTGCTAAAAGGCAAGATGAAAGTGTGGAACTTGAACACAAATAAAGGGTCCGAACTGGGGACTGGAGACGACCTCTACACCCGCGGTGGTGATGTGCACATGGTCGAGTACCTCGAAGACACGGAGTTCGTGATCAAATGGGATGGCCACTGGGACATGGTCTTAGATCTCGAGCCAGCTGAGAGGGCCATCGATGAGTAATCACTGGCAGTGGCGGCGGCGGCGGCGTCGTCTTGGTCGCATGCCCCATGCAATTGGTGTTAAGTTTGCTTTGCTTTGCTATTGTCTTGCTTGCTGCAGTGTATTGTCCCCTCGTTGTAGGAGATTTGCCAGGGGAAGGAGAATGTCATCGCCCGCTCTGGTGTTAATAGGGCTTGAATAAAGCATAATGCTATTTTTGAAGTGTTGTTGCATTTACCGAGTACTTCATCGTAGTGGCATCATCCTTATCGAGAATTGAACTCGTTTCAAAAACTAGATCAAACAATCTCGTCTCCAGAAACGGACGAAGAAGCACATATACTCCTCACGACCATTAAACATCGCACGCGGCGTGAAAGAAATTTCTGTTGCCTTCCTCTCGAATGTTCCATGTGGTGATGTCCTCTCAATGGAGGTCAATCTTCTTTTGGGCCCAGTCATGCGAGCCCAAAGTAGCGGCATTCAGATGGGCCCACGTTTACTCCCTGCGAGGTCAACTTTCTTTGGGCTCATCGCCATCTTCATTCATATGAGAGGCCCATTCCTAACATCTCTCCATCGGCCCATTAAATCCGTCTCCGTCATTGAATCTTCGCAGGCTCATAGTCATCTTCATCATCAGCCTCTGTACCAGAAATGGCAGGAATCGCCTGCATCGCGAGGCCTTCTCCGATCACTCTGCGCTCGCCGGCGACTCTCGGCTTCCACCTCCCCGTCCGCGTTCTCTTCCAGCTCCGACCTCTCAATCTGCGGATCTCGCTTTTCTCTTTGTCCCTTTTGCTGTTTCTCCATCTGAGCCGCTGCTCACTCTCAGAAAGCTCGTCGCGCGCGATGGTGTCGCTCTCTGAAATCGGTCGGCGAGGAGGGAAGCACCGGACCCGCGCCGAAGTTGATCAAGCTCGCCGTGAGCGGAGTCACGGAGATTCTCAGGGTCTTGTCTCCCGCGAAGGACGGCAGGTGATTCCTGTTTCTCTCCGCTCCGGAACAGCGTCGCGATGGACGCGTATGAGTTTCGAGAAATGTTTCCCGAGCGACGAAGTGATACAGAGATGGTCACGATGCTTCTCGATTACTGATCTTGCTCTTCTGATTGTGTTCGACTTTCTGCAGTTCGGAGAGTGTGAGTGACGACGAGAAAGATGGGGTTTCTGCTTCTAGCGTCGATGATGTCTTGATGATCCTCACGTCTGATTATGAGAAGGCTTATTTTGTCACAGGTGCCTTCACTTCCTTTCTTTTTCTTTACTCTGTATGCTTACTGGCAACAAACAAAATCTGTCTGAGCATGCTCCAATACCGTACTTGCTTAATTGATGGATTGCTAATAATCTGAATCGAGTAAAGTATTTTCACGAGACGGGGTTTATGCTTGTATGTATGAATTGGGAAAAAATTGTTGCAAAGAATCTGAAGAAGAGATCTACAGGAATTGTTATTGAAAACCCATCATCAATCTAGGCCAGTGCTCGTTGTCTCCTGGAACTCTAGGAACTGATATTAGAACGTTCTGAGTTTGAGACGGGGTAAAACTCATTCTTGCAGGGCCCAAAAGCACTGCATAGTTGCGCTTGTGTTTTATACTGATCTCTTTGCTGCAAACAGGAGTTTTTACTTCTGCAATTTATGCTGAAGATTGCATTTTTGAAGATCCAACAATTAGATTCCGGGGTAAGAGAATAAGCCTCTGCGCTGCAGTTTCTCTTGTTTACATGCCAAATGCTCATATTCTTTGTCAAATTATCTAGTGATATTCACATGTGGAAACTCTTTTTCTGAAGAACTGCTATGATAGAGCCCTGAAATTTCAGTTCAGCAGTTTACTCCCAGCTGGTTCGGATGATCATTTCCTAGGGTTTTTCCTAGAGTTTCTCGCATTAATAAAATACTTACAAATTGACATTTTCATCCTCTCTTGTATGGGGGATTTCATCGGTTATATTCTGCTTGGTGACTCGTCCGGTTTCTAATTTTGGTCTTAGATTGCATTAATTTAAAGCCTCCCTGGTCATCCCAACTGAAAAAGCCATCCCATCCTGTCCAAGCCAGTAATGTTGCTTCTTTTAGTCCTTTGTGGGCCCGGTCTTGATTGATATGCTTATTGAAGCACATCTGATGCACTAATCTTCTCTGGACGAGTCTATTAATCGTTCCCAAGAAAGTATTCACAGAAAGTCTCAAACTTTGGTGCCAGAAGAGCAGTGCTCGTGTTTACTAGTCTTGCGGCTTTCTGTTTCTGTAGACACCATTTTTATTTCGAAATGAGATGCAAATGAACATGACTAGATTTTGTTTATATATTTGATGTCTATAGCATTCATAGCCTTCAAGATTTTGTTTATATATTTGTAGCTCATATGTTTGGCAATACATATTTGATTTGGCAGCACTTGAAAACTAGATGCGACAGTTCTCTAAGGATTGTAATGCTGCTAAAGTTTTGTAATTGTAAAGTCAATATATAACTCAGCAATTAAGTAGATGATTAATTTTTGCTGGTTAGCTGCTATTTTATAGAGAAAGTACCAAAACCTTTTCATACAATGACGGAAAGGGCCATTTGAATCCCATGCAATCCTTTTGTGGCACACACAAAAGACATAGTTATGGATGTCAAGCGATTTTTTTTCTTTTTACCATCATTGTTAGGCAATTAGAGAAATTGATTGACCAAATTAATCACGTGAAGTTGCCTTAGTCATTTAGAGTCCGACGCGTATTTGTGCAAATTAGGTGCTAGACATTACTATTTTTTTTTTTATTGGTAAAAGATCACTGCTACTTCTTTTTTTCTGTCAAAAAATATCATTATTTTTGTTGCGATCGATGAGCCATGACTCACATTAAAACTTCAACTTTCATGTGACATCAAAAATAAACTTAAATCACACAATTTTTCATCAGAAGATTTAGTTTTTGCATAATTAACTAGAGATGGATAAATTCCCACGACTCCAATATATTTAGATTTTAGCGCATATGCCTTCAAATGATTAAATCCACCCAAAAAAGGGCAAAATACAAACTTATCGAGTGGTTCACGTGAGCTGATTGATTAAGAGAAGAGAGGCCAATCTTCTTTTGGGCCTAGCCATGCGAGCCCAAAGTACCACGACATTCAGATGGGGCCCACGTTGATTCCCTACGAGGTCGACCGTTAGGTCTGTCTTCGTTTTTGAACCTTAGCAAGCTTATCTTCGTCGTCATCTTCATCCTCTAACCTCCAGACCAAAAATGGCGGGATCGCTTGCATTTGCGGGGCCTTCTCCAATAACTCTGCGCTCGATGGTTACTCTCAGCGCCCACTTCCCCCACCACATTCTCTTTCAAGCTCCGATCTCGGGGTGCGTTTGTTTGTGTTTTAAGCTTTTTTTTTGTTAGGGAACGAAATGTAAAAAAACTATTTACTTAGCTCCTTTTGATTTTGAACAAAAAGCGTTTGGTAGAACTCGTTTTTGAAATAAAAAAAAAAAAAAAACACAAACGTGTTTGGTAAATTTATGTTCTTTTTTTTTTTTTTAATTTTCATTTTTTTCTTTCTTTTCATTTTTTTTTTTTTCTTGCTTTGGCGCGGCGCCCTCGGCCATGGCCGGGCGACCGGCCGACGAGGGCGGCGGCCTCGCCCGCCCACGGCGAGGCTCGCCCAGGCCCCCGACGAGGCCGAGCCTCGCCTGGGTTGGGCGAGCTCGGCCTCGCCGGACTGGGCAAGCCCCTACCCTCGTCGGCTTGGCGGCCATGGGCGAGCCGACGGCGGCCAAAGCAAGAAGAAGAAGAAGAAAAGAAGGAAAAAAAGAAAAGAAAAGAAAAGAGAAGAGAGAGAAAATTTGTTTTTGTTTTTGTTAAACAGCAAACAACTTTTTTGTTTCTTTGCTTCTTTTTTGTTCCTAACAAAAAGAATGATTGGAACAAAATGCAAACAAACGCGTTTACTTTTTTTTTTTCCCGGGAACAAAAAAACGTAAAATCTGCTCATAAACAAAAAAAAAAAAGAACACAAACAAACACACCCTCACTTTGCGAGCTTGCTTCTTCGTCGCTGCAATGCTTGCCCGCGACTGGAGTTGATCAAGCTCGCCGTGAGCGGAGTTGCGGAGATTATGCTTACTGGTACCTTCGCTTCCTTGCCTTTACTCTCTATGCTTCCTTCCTAGCAACAAACCAAATCTGTCCGATCATGCTCCAATATCAAACTTGCTTAATAGATTTGCTGACTAATTGTCGGAAACGAGTAGAGTATTTTCACGAGAGGAGGTCTATGATGTAAAGAGGTGGGCGAAGAGGTTTTTCGCAGAGGAACAAGAAAATTGGTTGCCCAAGATTTTCAGTTGTTTTAATCCACAAAGATGAACTGGGAAATATTATTGCAAAGAATCAAGAAGAGATTTTATAGGAATCTTCATTCGATTTTGTAAGCGACACAAAATGTTGAGGAAGTTGCAAACCCATCAATTTCCTTAGAAAGAAGGAAAAATGTCACAAATGGTCTCTATACTATTACATCGCGATTTGATCCGATCTCGATCGGCTGGTCGGTCCCTCGAACTATTGATAAATGTCGATTTGGTCCCGAACTTTCAATCGGCTCAATTTGGTCCTTGAACTATTGATAAATGTCCGATTTAGTCCTTCGTTTTTTTTTTCTCTCTCTCTCTTCCCTCCACTCGGAGCCGGCGGAGGGAAGCTAGCGGGGCGAGGGCCGTCCTCACCGGACCCAGCGAGGGCGGCCCTCGCCGTCGGCCGGACGTCGGCTTCCCTCCGCGGAGCCGGCGGAGAGAAGAGAGAGAGAGAAAAAAAAATAAGAGGAAAAACAGTAACGAATGGCTAAATCAAACATTTATCAATACCAAGTTCCGAAAGTGATCGAAAAGCTTCAGGAACCAAATCGGACATTTATCAATCGTTCGCGGGACCAAATCAGCCGATCGAAAGCTCAAAGCCACCAAATCGCGTTAAATAATAATATATGGACTATTTGTGACATTTTCCCTATAAAGAAAGCCCCCTAACGATAGAAAGAAAGCCCCCTAACGATGTGGCCCCACTATGCCATAAACAAAATTAAATTCCCATCACAACATTTTATGTCCAGACAAAGAAAGGACTCGAATGCATGATTTCAGTTCCCAGGTCAACGAGTCAAAGCTTTAAAGCTCCAAAAGCTGGATCGATACAAATTTTAAGATTCTTATATTGTTATGTTATGGCGTCAAAACTCTCTGAAAGGAGAGGGAGAAGCAGAATTAAATAGGCCAAACAAGCTGGAAAACACCATCCCGACCCAACTCAGCAGCAAGCAGCCCCTCCAGCTCAACGCTCTCCCTCTCCCTCTCTCTGTCCCTCTCTCCCCGACATCCTCCGTCGTCCCCAAGCTCTCAACCGCCGCCGCCGATGGCCGATTCCCCGCCCCCACCTCCACCGCCCTCCCCTTCAAATTCAGAGCCCCCCTCACCATAAGAAGAGTCGAACCAAAATCCCCGTCCTCCCCCTGACCAAAATCATAGCGGGGGCCACTCCTTTCGGCGCTCCGCTCAAGGACGACCTCGTCTCCCCCCTCCGCGAGGAGCTGGGCATCGAGGTCGAGCACCTCGACATCGACTTCACCATCGCCCCGTCTCCTCCTCCCACAGATCCGGGGCCCGCGGCCTCGTCGTCTGCGGCTCCATCCTCGCCAACAACTTCCCCGGCGCCTTCGCGACGGCCTGTCGCTCCGTCGGCGACGCCGTCAACGCCCGGTCCATCTGCAACTCCAACATCCTCGTCATCTCCCCCAACTCCATGCCGCGGGACTCCGCCTACGACATCTTCCGCGCCTGGCTAAAGACCCCCTTCAAGTCCCCCTGCCCTGCCTCTGACGGCCAGCCCTGGGCCGGCCTCGTCCAGGAATCCCTCGACCGAGCCCAATTCGAAATGGCCCAGATAGGTGTGCGGACCTCGGAGTCGGATAATTGCGTTTCCTGTGCCATCTGTCGCCTGGCGAATCCCCAGGTGCCGAATCCGTTCGAAATGATTCCAGGGGGATCGGTGAAGATAATCGCACAGAACCCGGTATCGGCGATCGTGAGGTTCGAGGACGGGAGCGTCGAGCCACCGCACCACCACACGTCCGGGCACGACCAGGTGGTGCTCAAGGGCAAGATGAGCGTGTGGAACTTGAGCAAGAACAAGAGGCACGACTTGGTGCCTGGGGATTACCTGTTCACGCCTGGTGGGGATGTGCACATGGTGAAGTACCGCGAGGACACGGAGTTCTTCATCAAGTGGTACGGCCACTGCGACATGTTCTTCGACCAGGATCTCGACACTGCTGAGATGGCCATCGACGAGTAATCGGCGGCGGTGGCGGCGGCGGCGTCGGCGTCGTCAACATCAGTAGCTTGCTTTGTGAGTTTCAGTGTTCTAGTTAAATGCCCCATAAATAAAGTATGCCATGGCGGCTGTCTTGTTGTGCAGTTTGGTTTAGAGGATTTGCAAGAGCAGAGAGAGTTTTCAGCTGACTTATTTTGTTGCTGAGTGATGATATTCTCTGTCATGGGCAAAGATTGAAAGAAACAGAATGCTTTTGCATGAAACAGGCGCTCTTAATCTCCGCATCCACACCACCAAAAATGTGAATGTGTCATCTTGTTTTTGAATCCCAAATCCGTGAGGTCCTTGGGGTCTTCAATGAATGCAAATTTACCAAAATTAGATTAATACATTTGTCATAGGACAATTGGATTCAAAGTTAGGAGGTGTGCAAAGGAGAGAATGAGATTTGTGATGTTTCTAGCCCATTCAATATATTTGTAGCTTAATTGGAAGTTGCGACCAGCTTTGAAAGTGGCGCTGCATCGAGATGTTTGCCGATTAGTACTTTATCATAGTTGCAACATCCTTATCCACAATTGAACTCGTTTCGCAAAATCTAGAATAAACGATCTCATGTCCTGAAAATTTTAGCTATCGTTAAATGTGTCGTGATACTTGGTAACTTGTTTGTTGGGTGGCCATACATGTTTGATTTAGCAGCACTTGAGACAATTTCTCTGGGAAATTGTAATAACCCGCTGCAGTTTTGTAACTATAGAGTCAATATTCAACTTGGCAGTTAAGTAGATAACTAACTTTTGCTGGCTAGCTGCTACTTTACAGGGAAAGTACCGAAGCCTTTTCATACAGTCAGGAGAGGACCATTTTAATCATAAGCAATTCTTAGGTGGCAGTGTGGCACACAGTAAAGACAACACTCAGGGAGGACCCTACTGTAACATAAATAACATAGGTATTGATGTCAAGTGATTTTTTCTTTTCACCATTGATGTCATGCAATTGAAGAGATTGATCGACCAAATCAATCAAGTGAGGTTGCTTTAGTCATCTAGAATTGAACACGTATGTATGCAAATTAGGTGCTAGATTTTAATTTTCTTCATTGGTAAATATGATTGGTTTTTTTTTTTTTTTTTTTGAAAAAATATCATTGTTTTTGTTGCTATTGACGAGTAACACCTCATGTTAAAACTTTAACTTTCACATGACATCGAAGATAAACTTACACCACACTAGTATTATCACATGAAGATTTACGTTTTGCTTAATAATTAAAGATGGATAAATTCCTATGATTCCATTGTACTTAGATATGAGCACACATGCCTTCAAATGATTAATTCACAAAAAAAAAAAAAAAAAAAAAAAAAATTAAAGGCCAAGGGCAAAATACAAACTCATCAAGTGGTGGCCACTCCTATTGGCGCTCCGCTCAAGGATGCCCTCGTCTCCCACCTCGGAGAGGACCTGGGCATCGACGTCAAGGAACTCGGCACCGGCTTCGCCATCGCCACCGACGTTGGCCGCCAAGTCTCCTCCTTGGATGTATCTGAGGCCCGTGGCCTCGTTGTCTGCGGCTCCGACCTCAACGGCTCCATCCTCACCAACAAGTTCCCCTGCGCCATGGCGGCGGCCTGTCGCTCCGTCCGCAACCCCACCGCCCGGGTCCTTCTGCGACTCCAACATCCTCGTCATCTCCCCCAACCCCACGCCGCCGTGCTCCGCCTATGGCTCTCTTCCTCCGGAAATTCAATGGATTTGCTTGCAACTTCGTCGGTTTGTTTTTTTGGAAAATAAATTATTTAAACAAAAAAATTTTAAAGACAAATTCCTGTAAAATCTCTTCTTAAGATTCCTCGCAATAACTTTTCCCAGTTCATCTTTGTGGGCTAAAACAACTTAAAATCTTGGGCAACCTTTTTTTTTTCTCTGCAAAACCTCTCCACTCACATCTTTACATCTATGTAAGCATCGACATTCACATGTAACATGCGACATCACATAATACACCAACATATCATGTCTCAAGAAATAGAGAGTTTCAACTCATTATGACACGTTGTATATTAAATGCATACTTTTATATACACGTGATAAATTATCATTGATTCAAATCCATAAATAAATACATAATAAAAAGTCCATATTGAATTTACATTAAAAACATCAATCCATTATTCGTTAATATCATTCATTATGTCAATTTAACAAATTCAACTACATTCCATTCCAATAATCCATAAAACTTAAAGAAAAAAAAAACAATTCACATTCTACTATTAAGTTTAACATTTAACAATAAGTCAAAAAAGAAAAAAAAAAAAAGAAAAGGATATATGCACCATAAGTCATAATACTTGTTACGAAAATGCAATTAAGTCCCAACTTTCAAAAAGTACAATTAAGTTCTAAAACTTGTTAAATTTGTGTAATTGAGTTTTTCCGTTATCACTATTAATTTGTCTAACAAAAAATACTGACGGGACATTTTTAAATTAATTTATTTTTCCTACATGACATTTTTAATTACTTTTTGCTTTAAATCTTATTTGAATAGAAAAAAATAAAAAATAAAAAGCTAAAAAAATTTAAAAATTTGCAAAAAAAAAAAAAAAAAAAAAGAAGGAAAAAACTATCAAAAACCCCAAAATTTGCCCAGTGTGAAAAATTTACCCTTAACATTTTTTGGGCACAAAAAGCCCAAATCTTTATCAACGTAAAACATTTACCAAACTCTACGGTCAAAGGGCATTCTTGTCTTTTAATTTTAATTTTTTTCTTTTTCTTTCATTTTTTCTGTGTTTTCTTTTCTTTTTTTTCTTTTTTCTTCTTCTCTCTTCCCTCCACTAGCCATGGTAGAGGGAACTAGAACTCAAGCGAGGGCACCCTCACTTGGGCCGATGAGAGCAGCCCTCACATGACGCCATCACCTAAGTCGGCTTGCCTCCGCCATGGCCGACGGTGGGAAGAGAGAAGAAGAAAAAAGAAAAGAAAAAATGATTAAAAAAAAAAGACAAAAATACTATATAGTTTAAGATAAATGTTTCACACGGGTATAAATTTGAGGTTTTTTGGATCAAGAAAAAAAAAATTGGGATAAATGTGTTACAGTTGGCAAAATTTGAGATTTTTTGTATCATAAAAAAAGTTTATGGTAAATTTATCACACTAGATAAAACTTGAAATTTTTGGTGGTTTTTTCCCAAAAAAAAAAAAGGTCCAAATTTGTGGCTCAATGCTGCCACCACTGCCCATTGCCAGAGGGATCGATGAAGGTCACCAACTTGGGCGAGGCCATCATAGACCTGGGTAAGGGTCGACAAGGCTCGCGCATATCTAGGTGAGGCCAGCCCTCGCCTGTGGACATTGAGCCTCTCCTGCGACCCTTGCTAGGCCTAAGTGAGGGCTGGTGTCACCTAGATCTATGCGAGCCTTGCTTGGGCCTAGCGAGGGTCGCTAACCCTTTTATGTGGCTAACAAGGCTCGGTTACGTGATGCTAGCTCTTACCCGGGGCCAATAATGGCCGGCCACCCCCGAGCAATGGGTGGTGGTTGCAATGCCCAGCCACGATCTTTAACCTTTTTGTTCTAGTTTTTTTTTTTTTTTAGTTTTTTACTATTATTTAAATAAGATTTAAGAAAAAAAGTAATAAAAAATGCAACATAGGAAAAATAAATTAATTTAAATATGCCCTAACAATAATTTCTGTTAGACAAATTGACGGTGTTAATGGAAAAACTCCATTGTACCAATTTAACTAGTTTTAGAATTTAATTGCTCTTTTTAAAAATTTTAGGATTCAATTGCATTTTCACAACAAGTTTTAAGATTTGTAGTGCATACATCCTAAGAAAAAAAAATCCACATTTCACCGTCAAAAGATAGGGTTTCCTTTCTCCCTTTTTTATATCTGTATATTTACATTTTAACCCCTAATTTATTAACTTTTTTTAAAATTGACCCCGTTCGTGTCGGAATTACATGTTAGGATTCCAGACTCGCATGTTGCTGGCATATTGGGAAAGTTGACCGTATGTCGAATGTCCGACATCAATTGACCACATGTTAGAATGTGTCGAACATGTGTCGGGGCGTCCGACACCAACACAGAGGCTCCCTGAAAGTATCCGTGCTCTCTAGCTTTACATCATAGACCTCCTCTCATGAAGATACTCTACTCGATTCAGATTATTAGTAAGTAACGGAATAAGCAAGTCTGATATTGGAGCATGATTAGACAAATTTTGTTTGTTGCAAGTAAGCATACAGAGTAAAAGAAAGGGAGTCGAGGTACCTGCCGTCCTTCACGGGAGACAAAAGCCCTGAGAATCTCCGTGACTCCACTCACAACGAGCTCGATCAACTCCGGTGTGGGTCCGATGCTTCCTTTGTCGCAGAGTTATCGGAGAAGGCCTCGCGATGCAGGCGATTCCCGCCATTTCTGGTCCAGAGGTTGAAGACGAAGATGACGGTGAGCTTCCAACGATTCAATAACGTAGGCAGATCTGATGGGCCCAAGGAGCGATGTCAAGAATGGGCCCGACTCATATGAGCCCAAATAAACTTGACCTCGCAGGGAGTCATCGTAGGACCCATCTGAATGTCGCGATACTTTGGGCTCGCATGACCGGGCCCAAAAGATGATTTGACCTCCCTTCTTCTAATCAATCGGCTGACATAACCACTCGATAAGTCTGTATTTTGCCCTTGAACTTAATTTATTTTTATGTGCGTGTGTGGATTAATCATTTGACGGTATGTCTCAAATCTAACTATAATGGAATCATGGGAATTTGTCCATCTCTAGTTATTATGCAAACCTAAATTTTCAGGCCAAAAAGACTAGTGTGATTTAAGTTTATCTTCGACTTCGTGTGAAAGTTAAAGTTTTAAGGTGAGATGTTGCTCGTCAATTGCAATAAAAATAACGATATTTTCTTGACAAAAAAAAATCATATTTTGCCAATGAAAAAAATTAATGTGTAGCACCAAATTTGCAAACATACATTTCAGATTCTAAATGACTAAGGTAACTTCACATGATTAATTTGGTTGATCAATCTTTTCAACTGCCTAACATCAATGACAAAAAAAAAAAAAAAAATCGCTTAATGTCTATACCTATGTAAATATGTTATAGCAGAGTCTTCCCTGATTGTTGTCCTTTATGTGTGCCACCAAAGGATTGCACACAATTCAAATGGCCCTCTCCCCACGTTGTATGAAAAGGTTTCGGTACTTTCTCTGTAAAAAGCAGCTTACCAGCAAAAATTAATCATCTACTTAATGATTGAGCTGAATACTAACTTTACATCTACAAAATTGTATTAGCTTATTGCAATTCCCAATGAGCTGTCTAACCTAGTTTTCAAGTGCTGCAAAATCAAACACACGTTACCAAACATACAAGTTACAAAGTCTCATGACACACCCAATAACAGCAACTAAAATTTTCCAACATGAGACTATTTAGTACAATTTTCCGAAACAAGTTCAATTGTGGATATAGCAGCTTTCGAGTAAGTTACAGATGTATACTGAATGAGCACGAAACCATAGAAATCTCCTTCTCTCCTTCACATTACTCCTAACTCTGAATTTAATTTTCCTATGACGAGATTTTTCTTACTCCAACAAATATCCCTCAGTTTGGTAAAACCGTAACCTCATGAATTTGTGATTCTAAAGACAAGCAAGACAACATTCACATTTCTGATGGTGTGTATGTGGGATTCAAGCCAATGTGGTGCGCCCATTTCATACAAAAGCATTCAGTTTCTTTCGGTCTAAACCGATGACAGAGAAAATCATCACCCAAGACTCAACCACACGTGGAACATATTGGCTGAGAAAGTCTCTGGTCCATGACTAAGCCCAAAAGAAGATTGGGCTCTCTTCTTCTAATCAATTAGCTGGCATAACCACTCGATGAGTTTGTATTTTGCCCTTGGCCTTTAATTTCTTTTTTTTTTCGTTTTTTTTTTTTGCTGATTAATCATTTGAAGGCATATGTGCTCAAATCTAAGAATAATGGAATCATGGGAATTTATCCAGCTCTAATCATTAAGCAAAACCTAAATCCGAAAATACTAGTGCGGTTTAAGATTATCTATGGCGTCATGTGAAAGTTAAAATTTTGACATGAGGCGTTATTTGTCAATCACAACAAAAATAGCAATATTTTTTCAACAATAAAAAAAAAACCAATGATTTTTAACCAATGAAGAAAATTATTATCTAGCGCCTAATTTGCATACAGATGTGTTCAATTGTAGATGACTAAAACAACCTCACGTGATACATTTGGTCTATCAATCTCTTTAATTGCCTAACATTGATGGCAAAAAAAAAAAAAAAAAATTAACATCTATACCTATGTAAATATGTTACAGTAGGGTCTTCCCTGACTGTTGTCTTTTATGTGTGCCACCTAAGCATTGCTCATGATTAAAATGGTCCTCTCCTCATTGTATGAAAAGACTTTGGTACTTTCCCTGTAAAATAGCAGCCCACCAGCAAAATTAAATGCTCTACTTAACTGCCAAGTTGAATATTGACTCTATAGTTACAAAATTGCAGAAGGTTATTACAATTTCCGAGAGAAATTGTCTCAAGTGCTGCTAAATCAAACATGTATCGCCACCCAACATACAAGTTATCAAGTATCACGACACACTCGACAATAGCTAAAATTTTCGGGACATGAGATCGTTTATTCTAATTTTTGCGAAACGAGTTCAATTGTGGATAAGGATATTGCAACTATGATAAAGTGCTAATCGGCAAACATCTCGATGCTGCGACGTTTTCAAAGCTGGCAGCAGTTTCTCATTCAACTACAGGTATATCGAACAGGTGCGAAACCTCACAAATCTCATTCTCTCCTTTGCACACCTCCGAACTTTGAATCCAACTGTCCTATGACAAATGTTTTAATCTAATTTTGGTAAATTTGCATTCATTGAAGACCACAATGACCTCACGGATTTGGGATTCAAAAACAAGATGACACATTCACATTTTTTGTGGTGTAGATGCGGAGATCAAGAGCGCCTGTTTCATGCAAAAGCATTGTGTTTCTTTCAATCTATGCCCATGACAGAGAATATCATCACTCAGCAACAAAACGAGTCAGCAGAAAACTCTCTGCGCTCTTGCAAATCCTCAAAACCAAACAGCACAACAAGACAGCCGCCCATGGCATACTTTATTTATGGGGCATTTAGCTAGAACACTGAAACTCACAAAGCAAGCTACTGACGTTGACGACGCCGCCGCCGATTACTGGTCGATGGCCATCTCAGCAGTGTCGAGATCCTGGTCGAAGAACATGTCGCAGTGGCCGTACCACTTGATGAAGAACTCCGTGTCCTCGCGGTACTTCACCATGTGCACATCCCCACCAGGCGTGAACAGGTAATCCCCAGGTACCAAGTCGTGCCTCTTGTTCTTGCTCAAGTTCCACACGGTCATCTTGCCCTTGAGCACCACCTGGTCGTGCCCGGACGTGTGGTGGTGCGGTGGCTCGACGCTCCCGTCCTCGAACCTCACGATCGCCGATACTGGGTTCTCTGCGATTATCTTCACCGATCCCCCTGGAATCATTTCGAACGGATTTGGCAACTGGGGATTCGCCAGGAGACAGATGGCACAGGAAACGCAACCATCCGGCTCCGAGGTCCGCACACCTATCTGGGCCATTTCGAATTGGGCTCGATCGAGGGATTCCTGGACGACGCCGCCCCAGGGCTGGCCGTCCGAGGCAGGGCAGGGGGACTTGAAGGGAGTGTACAGCCAGGCGCGGAAGATGTCGTAGGCGGAGTCCCGCGGCGTGGAGTTGAGGGAGATGACGAGGATGTTGGAGTTGCAGATGGACCGGGCGTCGACGGCGTCGTCGACGGAGCGACAGGCCGTCGCGAAGATGCCGGGGAACTTGTTGGCGAGGACGGAGCCGACGTGGTCGGAGCCGCACATGATGAGGCCGCGGGCCCCGGATCCGCGGGAGGAGGAGACGCGGCGGCCAACGTCAGCGGCGATGGTGAAGCTGATGCCCAGGTCCTGGACCTCGATGTCGAGGTCCTCGCGGATGCGGGAGACGAGGGCGTCCTTGAGCGGAGCGCCGAAAGGACTGGCCCCCGCTATGATTTTGTTGGGGCGGGCAATGGCGGCGGCTATGTTTTTGAGGGCCTGGAAGTTGAATGCGAAGGAGAGGCCGGCAGCGGCGGTAGGGCGGGGGAATCAGCCATTGGCGGCGGCGGTCGAGAGCTCGGGGACGACTGGAGGGGCTGCTTGCCACCGAAGCAGGAGAGAGAGAGGGGGGGGGGGGAAGAAGAAGTTGGGAGTGTCGGATTGTTGTTCTTGTTCTTGTTCTGAGAAGATGTGGGGGAGAGAGAGACGGGGGATGTGGTCTATATAGGCAGGGAAGCGGCCATGCAGGTCCGCTTCAAAGCCGAGCAGCAGACCACTACGTGTTTAGATCTCAGAGAGAAGAGACACCATTGGACTCGATAAGTGCGAGCGTTGTTGTTGTTGTTTCTCTCTTCTTTTTTCCCCCATTTTTCCCTCTTTTTTTTTTTCCTTCGCCTTCATGGAAGTGTGCCCCGCTTTTTCTCTCCAGATTGTAGGACAATCTCTCAGATCTAAAGAGGTTTTCGCGAGTTCGTGGAAAATGGGGCCTTTTTGCGAATTCGTGGAAAATGGGGCTTTTTTGCGAATTCTTGCGAATTCGTGGAAAATGGGGCCTTTTTGCGAATTCGTGGAAAATGGGGCCTTTTTGCGAATTCTTGCGAATTCGTGGAAAATGGGGCCTTTTTTGCGAATTCGTGGAAAATGGGGCCTTTTTGCGAATTCATGGAAAATGGGGCTTTTTGCGAATTCTTGTGAATTCGTGGAAAATGGGGCCTTTTGCGAATTCGTGGGGCGTGAAGGAGAGAATGAAGTTCGTAAGGTTTCGCATCCCTTCGGCATATCTGTGGCTAAATTGAAAGTTGCTAACGGCTTCGAAAGTGTTGTTGCATCGAGATATTTATTGAGTACTTTATCAAAGTTGCAACATCCTCATCCACAATTGAAATCGTTTCGCAAAAACTAGAATAAACGATTTTGTGTCCTGAAAAGTTTAGCTGTCGTTGAGTTTGTTCTGATACTTTGTAAGTTGTATGTTTGATAATACATGTTTCATTATAGATGAATTTTCTAGAGTAAGAAAGATTTGTCACATGACGATTAAACTTGGAGTCCGGAGGGGGTGTGAAGGAGAGAATGAGATTTGTAAGGTTTCACACATGTTTGGTATACCTGTGGTTTAACTGGAAGGTGCTACTAGCTTTAAAAGTGTTGCAGTATCGAGATGTTTGCCGAGTACTTTATCAAAGTCGCAATATCCTTATCCACAATTAAACCCGTTTTGAAAAATTGCACTAAATGATCTCGTGTTAGGAAAATTTTAACTATCGTTGAGTGTATCGTGATACTTGATAACTTGTATGTTTGGTGATACGTATTTGATTTTGTGGCACTTGAGACAATTTCTCTAGGAAATTGTAATAACTTGCTACAATTTTGTAACTGTAAAGTCAATATTCAACTTGGCAGTTAAGTAGATCATTTGATTTTGCTGGTGAGCTGTTATTTTACAGGGAAAGTACCAAAGCCTTTTCATGCAATGGGGAGAGGACCATTTTAATCATAAGCAATTCTTAGGTGGCACACGTAAAAGACAACAGTCAGGGAAGACCCTACCATAACGTATTTACATAGGTATAGATGTTAAGTGTTTTTTTTTTCCATTAATGTTAGGCAATTAAAGAGATTGATCGAAATTTATCACGTGAGGTTACTTCAGTCATCTAGAATCCAACATGTATGTATGCACATTAGGCGCTAGATATTAATTGTCTTTATTGGTAAAATATGATTGGTTTTTTTTTTCTTTTTTTGAAAAATATCACTATTTTTGTTGCGATTGACAGGTAAAATCTCATGTCAAAACTTTAACTTTCACATGACGTCATAAATAATCTTAAACCACACTAGTATTTTTGTATGAAGATCTAGATTTTGCTTAATCATTAGACATGGATAAATTCCCATGATTCCATTATACTTAGATTTGAGCACACATGCCTTCAAATGATTAATCCATAAAAAAAAAAAAAAAAAGGAAATTAAAGGCGAAGGGCAAAATACAAACTCATCAAGTGGTTATGCCAGCCGATTGATTGAAAAAAAAAAGAAGAGACCAATCTTCTCTTGGGCCTAGTCATGGAGCAGAGACTTTTCAGCCGATATGTTTCGCGTGTGGTTGAGTCTTGGGTGATGATTTTCTCTGTCATCGGTTTAGACCGAAAGAAACTGAATGCTTTTGTATGAAATGGGCGCACCACGTTGGCTTGAATCCCACATCCACACCACCAGAAATGTGAATGTTGTCTTGCTTGTCTTTAGAATCACAAATCCATGAAGTTAGGGTTCCTTTCAATGAATTCTAGTTTACCAAACTTAGATGAATTTGCTGGAGTAAGAAAAATTTTGTCATAGGAAAATTAAATTCAGACTTTGGAGGAATGTGAAGGAGAGAATGAGATTTTTAAGGTTTTGGCCCTATTTAGTATACCATGACTAAATCGGAAGCTGCTACAAATTTTGCTTTGAAAGAGCATCAAGACGTTTACCGAATACTTTATCAAAATTGCAAAATCCTTATCCACAATTGAATTTGTTTTGAAAAAGTTGTACTAAACAGTCTCGTGTCAGAAAAATTTTGGTTAATGCTGGGTGTGTTGCGAAATTTGCGAAATTTTTGTAACTCTTATGATTGGTTAATACATGTTTGAAATTGCAGCACTTAAAAACTAGGCGAGACGGTTCTTGAGGAATGGTAATGAGCTGTTACAATTTTGTGAATATAATATCAATATTCAACTCAGCAATTATGTAGATAATTGTGTTTTGTTGGTTAACCGTATTTTACGGAGAAGTGCCAAAACCACTTCATACAACGAGGGGCAAGGCCATTTTAATCTTAGGTGGCAAACCCAAAAGACAACACTTAGGGAAGACTCATATAACAAATTTACATAGATATAGATGTTAAGCGATTCCTTTTTTGCCATCAATGCCAAGCAATTAAAGAGATTGATCTGCCAAATTAATCATGTGAAGCTGCCTTAGTCATTTAGAATCCGATATGTATTTAAGCAAATTAAGCGCTAGACCCTTTTTCTTTAATGGTAAAATATCATTGCTTCTGTTTTTTTTTTTGGTTGAAAAAATATCATTTTATTTTGTTGTGATCTTTGAGCAACGCCTCATATTAAAACCCTAACTTTCACACGACGTCATAATAACTAGAGATGCATAAATTTCCACGATTCCATTATATTTAGATTTGAGCACGCATGCCTTCACTTGATTGATCCGCACAAAAAAAAAAAAAAAGAAGAAGATATTTAAGGCCCAGGGCAAAATACAAGCTCATGGAGCGGTTAGTTACGCCAGTTGTTTGATTAGGAGAAGAGAGGTCAATCGTCTTTTGGGCCTAGCCATGCGAGCCCAATGTGTCGTGTTATTCAGGTGGGACCCACATTGACTCCCTGAGGGTCAACTTTCTTTGGGCTCATACGACTCAGGCCCATTCCTAACATCGCTCCTTCGGCCCATTAGATCCGTCTTCGTTGTTGAATCCTTGGAAGCTCATCGTCATCTTCATCTTCAACCTTCGGACCAGAAATGGCGGGCATCACGAGGCCTTCCCCGATCACTCTGTGCTCGCTGGTTACTCTCAGCTTCCACTTCCTCGACCATCTGAGCCATCGATGCTGCTTCTCTCTCTGAGCCATCGACGATGTTCACTCTGAGAAAGCATGTTGCCCACGATGTTGTCGCGACGAGCGAGAAAGGAAAAACTAGGGCCGCATCGTAAACGGGGTTGTGGACTAAATAACACTGACACTGACATATGATACATGACAAAACACGACATAATAGGCTAACATTTTATGTCTCAAAAAATAGAAAACTCTAACACATTGGAACACATTGTATATTAAATATATATTTTCATTTTTGTATTATAAATTATCATTTTTATTATTTTACAAACAAATTAATTTAATTAAAATTCACAAATAAATAAAATAATAATAAAAGAGTTTAAAATGAATTTACACTAAAAATCGTGAATCATGAGAAATGATAGAATCATGAAAATGAGAAGATAAAATTAAGTTTTTCTTTTTTTCCCTTTTTTTCCCTTTATTTTTTTTATTTTTATTTTTTCACATATTTACATTTTGACCCATCATTTAATATAAAAAAAATTAAAATAATTGCTTGTTGGAATTCTAGACTCGCGTGTTGAAGCATGTTGGGAGAGTTGAAAGAGTGTCAGACACATGTCGAACATGACAAGAAGATAATCTCGAAGAGTGTTGGTGCTTTTTAATATGTGGAGATTTTCAAGGTTTTGTATCCTATGAATAGACCTATCAAACGAGTGGGTCGGGTCGGGTAGGATCGGTTCGGATTTGAATCGGTTCATATAGTCCAACACAAATTGACCCATTAACCTATTTATGATCAATTTATTAGCAATGTAAATTTATTATTATTAACACTTCCATATTTAATCAAATCTAGGAAAAGTCGTTTCTTATGATATTTAAAAATATATATATTGTTAAAACACTTTCATATAATTACAAATCTAATTTTGCAAAAAAAAAAATTACAAATTTAATGAATAAATTTTATAATTTTTTTCAAAAAAGACGAGGCTCCATTTATTGTATACACTTCACAAGCTATGAAGGACGGCAAGTAATTCGACTTCCTTTACTTCACTCTGTATGCTTCCTGGCAACAAACAAAATCTGTCTAATCATGCTCCAATATCAAACTTGCTTAATTGATTTGCTTACTAATAATCTGAAACGAGTAGAGTATTTTCACGAGAGAAGGTCTATGATGTAAAGTTAGGAAGTATAGACACTCTTCGAGAGCCTCCGTGTTGGTGTCGAACACCTCGACAAGTGTTCGACACGCTTCAACATGTTGTCAACTTGTATTGGACATCCGACATGACCAGCGAGTCTCGAATCTCTACATGTATAGGGTCAATTTTAAAAAATTTCAATAAATTATAAGTTAAAATGTAAATATAAAAATATAAAAAAATAAACAAAACAAAAAGGGAGAAAGGAAACCCTATTTTTTTTATGGTAAAATGTGGATTATTTCTTACTTTTTTTCGATTTATTGTTAATTGTTAAATTTAATAGTGAAATGTTGATTGCATGGAGTAGAGAATTTTTCAGTTGATATGTTTCCCTGAATGATTGAGTCTTAAGTGATGGTTTTCTCTGTTATTGGCTTAGATTGAAAGAAACAAACTGTTTTTGTATGAAATAGGTGTTGGATGCAAATTACGCAATCCCAAGATCTCCATAACCAGAACAAGAACATGTATAATTGAGTAGAAAGATTAACGCACCTATTTTAGAATCCATCGTACTTTAAAGCGAAAGCAGAAAAGGGATTACCCACTCATCAAAGGGATTATCCACGCATCAAATCCTTCTCCTCTATTGCCCTCCATATCACTGGCTCAATGAGGCGGCCTCCTCACATTTAGCATTAGGTAAACGCTCATTAAGTGATGATACATGTGAGAATTAGAGTTAAATGAGAGACTTGAGTACTATTTATAGAGTTTCTAGCTAGGCCCCCTCATTATGGGCCAGGCTCAACTCGGCCCACACTAGCCAGCCCCATATTAGACTAATTAAGAAACATTTTATCTTACCTTAGACTAATCCCCGTAAAACAGTAACCGTTAAACGGTAAATTACAATATCAATTAATGTAGTCCACATTAAGAAAACTCTTACAATAGGCACATCACATTGGCTTGAATTCCACATTTTACCATCAATAATGTGAATATTATCTTGTTTTGGGTAAATGCATGTGTATTTACAATCACAATTCCATGAGGTTAGTGTGGTTTTCAATGAATTCCAATTTGCCAAACTGAGATGAATTTGCTGGAGTAAGAAAAATTTGTCATAAGGAAAATTGAAAGTTAGAGTTAGGAGCGCTGTGAAGGAGAGAAGGAGATTTGTGAGGTTTCCCGCTCATTCAGTATAGCTGTGGCCGAATTGGAAACTGCTATAGTTTTCAACATGAGGCTATTAAGTATGGTTTTCAAAAGCGACTTAAATTGTGATTAAGGATGTTGCTACTTTGATGAAGCACTCGACAAACATTTTGTTGTTGTAACACGGTGTGAAGTAGATAAGGAGATTTGTAAGAGTTTGCGCTTGTTCGTTATGGTTGTGGCTGAATTGGAAACTGCTATAGTTTTCAACGTGTTATGGCTACGAAATGTTTGCCGAATGCTGCATCAAAGTAGCAATACTCTTATTCACAATTGAAGTCGCTTTGGAAAACCATACTAAACAGCCCCATGTCAAAAAGCTTTCACTGATGTGGGTGATGATTTATGAGACTTGACTTGTATGTTTGGTAATGCATTGAATGAGCAGAGACTTTTTCAGCTGATATGCTTTATGTGTGGTTGAGTCTTGAGTGATGATTTTCTCTATTATCGGTTCAGATCGAAAGAAATAGAATGCTTTTGTATGAAATGGGCGCACCACATTGGATTGAATTCCACATCCATGCCACCAAAAATGTGAAAGTAATCTATCTTGTTTGGGCCATTCACCTGTGTGTTTAGAATCACAAATCCATGAGGTTAGTGTTTGCTCTCAGTGAACTCCAATCTACCAAACTGAGATGAATTTGCTGGAGTAAGAAAAATTTGTCATAGGGAAATTAAACTCAGAGTTAGGAGGGGTGTGAAGGAGAGAGAGATTTGTATGGTTTCATGCCCATTCGGTATTATCAAAGTTGCAACATCCTTAGCTTGTTTTGGAAATACTGTACGAAACAGTCTCATGTCAAAAAAAAATTGGTTGATGTTGGGTCTGTCGTGAGACTTTTGTAGCTTATGTGTTTGGCAATACATATTTGATTTTGCAGCACTTGAAAACAAGATGCGACGGTTCTCTAAGGATTGTAATGCTGCTAAAGTTTTGTAATTGTAAAGTCAATATATAACTTAGCAATTAAGTAGATGATTAATTTTTGGTGGTTAGCTGCTATTTTATAGAGAAAGTACCAAAACCTTTTCATACAGTGACGGGAAGGGCCATTTGAATCCCATGCAATCCTTTTGTGGCACGCACAAAAGACATAGTTATGGATGTCAAGCAATTTTTTTTTTTTTTTACCATCAATGTTAGGCAATTAGAGAAATTGATCGACCAAATTAATCACATGAAGTTGCCTTAGTCATCTAGGGTCCGACGCGTATTTGTGCGAATTAGGTGCTAGACATTACTATTTTTTTTTTTTATTGGTAAAAGATCACTGCTGCTTCTTTTTTCTGTCAAAAAATATTGTTATTTTTGTTGCGATCGATGAGCCATGCCTCACATTAAAACTCCAACTTTCGTGTGACATCAAAAATAAACTTAAATCACACGATTTTTCATCTGAAGATTTAGTTTTTGCATAATTAACTAGAGATGGATAAATTCCCACGACTCCAATATATATAGATTTTAGCGCACATGCCTTCAAATGATTAAATCCACCCAAAAAAAGGGCAAAATACAAACTTATCGAGTGGTTTACTTGAGCTGATTGATTAAGAGAAGAGAGGCCAATGTTCTTTTGGGCCTAGCCATGCGAGCCCAAAGTACCACGACATTCAGATGGGGCCCACGTTGATTCCCGACGAGGTCGACCGTTAGGTCTGTCTTCGTTTTTGAACCTTTGCAAGGTTATCTTCGTCGTCATCTTCATCCTCTAACCTCCAGACCAAAAATGGCGGGATCGCTTGCATTGCGGGGCCTTCTCCAATGACTCTGCGCTCGATGGTTACTCTCAGCGCCCGCTTCCCTCACCGCATTCTCTTTGAGCTCCGATCTCTCAATTTGCGGAGCTTGCTTTTCTTCTTCTTCTTCTTCTTCTTCTTTTTGGTTGTTTCTCTCTCTGAACCATCAATGATGTTCACTCTCAGAGAGCTCGTCGGTTGTGATACTGCCTGCGACGGAGTTGATCAAGCTCGCCATGAGCAGAGTCGCGGAGATCATGCTTACCGGTACCTTGACTTCCTTGCCTTTACTCTCTATGCTTCCTTCCTAGCAACAAACTAAATCTGTCCGATCATGCTCCAATATCAAACTTGCTTAGTAGATTTGCTGACTAATTGTCGGAAACGAGTAGAGTATTTTCACGAGAGGAGGTCTATGATGTACAGAGGTGGGCGAAGAGGTTTTTCACAGAGGAACAAGAAAATTGGTTGCCCAAGATTTTCAGTTGTTTTAGTCCACTGAGATGAACTGGGAAATATTATTGCAAAGAATCTGAAGAAGAGATTTTATAGGAATATGTCTTTAAAAATGCTTTTTGTTCGTTCGATTTTGTAAGCGACACAAAACACCGAGGAAGTTGCAAACCCATCGAATTTCCTTATAAAGAAACCCACCTCACGATGTGGCCCCACTATGTCATTTTTATGTTCGAGCAAATCCCGTCATAAATGACACATGCCTTCAAATGATTCCATTATGCTTAGATTTGAGCACACATGCCTTCAAATGATTAATCCACAAAAAAAAAATTTAAAAAATTAAAAAATTAAAAAAATTAAAATTAAAATTAAAATTAAAAATTAAAGGCCAAGGGCAAAATACAAACTCATAGCGAGGGCGTCCTCAACCGCGTCCTCGTCCTGTTTTATGCAAAACATTCTGTTTCTTTCAATCTATACCAACGACAGAGAATATCATCACTCAACAATGGAACACGTCAGCTGAAAATCCTCTCTACTCTTGCAAATCCTCTAAACCAAACAGCACCGCGAGACAGCCCTCATGGCAGACTTTATTAATACATATGGGGAAATAGCAAGAACAACGAAACTCACAAATCAAGCCACCAATGACGACACCGCGCCGTCGATGGCCATCTCAGCAGTGTCAAAATCCTGGTCGAAGAACATGTCGCAGTGGCCGTGCCAGTTGACAAAGAACTTCGTGTCCTGATGATACTTCACCATGTGCACATCCCCACCGGGCGAAGATATTACCGTGTAGAGCGAAAATGGGGCGAAGATATGACCGCATTAAATCGCAATCCCCCAATAGGAGCAATATATCTCGAGGGAAAAAACCCAAGTAATCCCTTCAATGCGCTTCCTAAATTAGGCGGTGGTTCGCGAATTCCCAAGTAACCCCAACTCTAGAGGATCTCATACTAGTGTGCTTGTGCTCCTTGCGCCACTATTCCTACCCTGCCTCTTTCTCTCTAAGAGCCAAGGTACTCACTTGGGGCACAGCTCGACAGTTGATGCCCTCGCCAACGTGATCAATGTTCCGCTAGCGTGAGCTCCGTAGAAATTGCTTGTGAGGATTGGCCCAACCTTGTTTGACATTGACAACCATGATGTCACCGTCATGCAAGTGAGGGTAAGCTGATAAGATTCACATCATATTATATATATATATATATATAGAGAGAGAGAGAGAGAGAGAGAGAGAGAGAGAGAGAGAGAGAGAGAGATTTATCAGAATATGTTTGAGCAGACAATTTATCCTAAATAATTTGATGATTACATAGAAGGTTCGTGATTATTGACTCCATGTGCAATGTTGTTCATATACCTTTAATTTTTTCGATATGATTCTTAAACTTTTGGTAAGCCCCTAAATTATATAATAATATTCAATGTTGTCATTCCTTCAATTCAAGTTACCAAAAAAATATTGATTATTTTCATATAATTCAATGAACTAAATTGAACATGTACCAAAAAATTCAACCCCAACGCCAACGAACCCCTGCTTGCGTTTTGGCCTCCCTCTCCGCAAGCGAAGGTCACTCTGCTTGCTCTTTCTCTCCGCAAAGAAATGAGATTTCATATTAAGAGTCTTTCTGATCAAGCCCACTTGAATTGCTTATCAAACTGGAATTTTGGATGGCATGAGATTTGGCATGTAAAAGACCGCAATGAAAGAAACCGAGAGAATGAAGAGCGAAGGGAGGAAATGTATTCTATTCTCTTCGATTGATTAGAAAATGTACAGATCTCTTGTAAATATAATACAATGAGTATGTAATTAAAGAAAGTAAATTATCCTATGTATCAATCTGTATCTAAATCTAATCTTGATTGATATGTACACAATCATAAATAAATCAAATCTTCTCGATCAAATATTCTCGCATATCTTCCAACACTCTCCCTCAAGCTGGTGGCTTGTAGATGTCCAAGACGCCTAGCTTGTTCAAAAGATATGCGTGTTGTCTCTGACGTAAGGGCTTGGTAAAGATATTTGCTGGCTGTTCTGTAGTCCCAATTCCCTTTGTCTCAATCACTCCTTCTTGGATCTTCTCCCGTGTGAAGTGACAATCCACCTCTATGTGCTTGGTTCTTTCATGCACTATAGGATTTGCAGCAAGTTTGAGAACTGCATCATTGTCACAGTGCAACTTTGTTGGTCCTTGTACTTGTATTCCGAGATCTTTAAGAAGGCCTCGTAACCATACTACTTGGCAAGTGGTTTTTGCCATAGCTCTGTACTCTGCTTCGGCTGAGGACAAGGACACAGTAGGTTGCTTCTTGGTCTTCCATGAAAGAAGAGATTCTCCCAATTTGATGCAATATCCAGTGACTGATCTTCGACTTATGGGACATGTTGCATAGTCTGCATCACAAGATGCTTTGTCATTTGCATGTCACATCTCTTGGATAGAAGTATCCCGAGTCCTGGACATTTCTTCAAATATTTCACAATCTTCAAGGCAGCCTCTAAATGGGATTGCTTTGGATTGTGCATGAACTGACTAAGGGGGTGCATGACAAAATTTCTGTTCCAGAAATAGTTTAAACAGAAATAGATTTTTCTATTTCTATTTCTGAAGAGTTTCTAAGAAAATAACCGTTGATAACGACACAAAATTTCTACTCTAAAAATAGAAATTCGTTTGATAACGACACAAAATTTCTTCCATTCGGACGGCGACGGCGACGACCGGCAACCTTTAATATAAAAAATAAAAATAAAAATGATTTATTAACAAAAAATAAAGAAAAAAATAAAATAAAATAAATCATAAAAAATAAAATAAGAATATCATTTTATTTTAAAATAAAAATATCCTTAAAAATAAATTTATTTTATTTATTATATTTTATTTTATTTGACGAATAAATTTATTTTAAAATGAATAAAAATAAAAAATAAATATTTATTTTTAATAAAAATAATTTATTTTTAATAAAAATAATTTATTTTTAATAAAAATAATTTATTTTTATTTATCATAAATAAATTATTTTTAATAAATTTATTTTTAATAAACTAAAAATAAAATGATAAATAGAAATAATTTATTTATTTTTAATAAATTTATTTTTAATTTATTTTAATAAATTTATTTTTATTTTTAAATGAATAAAATGAATATTTTTATTTTTATTTTTAATAATATGATATTTAATTAAATTTATTTTTCATAAATAAATTTATTTCGATTAAATTTATTTATTAAAAATAAAAATAATATTTATAATAAAAATTTAAAATTTAAAATAAAAATGAATAAATGATATTTTTATAATAATTTTTATTTTTAAAATGACATTTATTTATTTTTAAGGATTTTTTTAATTTATTTGTAAAATAAATATTTATTCGTAAAAATAAAAATAAATATCATTTTATTTATTCGAATAAATTTCATTTTAAAATGATATTTATAAAAATAATTTATTTGGCGACCGGTATATGGCGGCGGGGGGGCGGCGGGTGGTCGGCGGGCGACGAACGGTGGTCGGCGGCAACGGATGAAGGACCGGTTGACGAACGATGATAAAATTTTTGATTTCTCATTTCTATTCCGAAATCATAAGTAGAAAATTTCAACTTCGATTTATTCCAAACCTATTTCTAGAATAAATCTATTCCGAAATAGAAAAACGGAATAGGTTTGTCAAACGGATTTCTATTCCGAAAGTGCAGAACAGAAAAATTGTTTACGGAACATAAATTATGGGTTATCATGCACCCCCTAAGTGTCTGTACTGCATAAGAAATGTCAGGTCTAGTCATAGTCAGATATATAAGCTTCCCGACAAGCCTTTGATAACCTGATGGATCGCTGAGTGTTGGATCATCATTTCTAGATATACCCTTATCATAATCTGCAGTAGTTAACTTAGTGTTCTGCTCGATGGGAATTACTGCTGGCTTACATCCTGACAAACCTGCTTATAATATAATCTCCAAAATAAACTTGTGTTGACTAAGGGAAATTTCTTGTTCAGATTGGGCAATTTCGATTCCAAGGAAATATTTAGGTGCTCCTAAATCTTTAATATGAAAGGTAGCATGCAAATATTCCTTGAATCTTTCTATGGCAGCTTTGTCATTTCCCATAAGGAGGATATCATCGACATATATCATCAAATAAATAGATGACATACCTTTGCTTCGTGTGAATAAAGCATAGTCATGCTTGGATTGTTTGAAGCGTGCTGTTGTAAGAGCATCTGCAAATTTGGCGTACCATTGCCTGGATGCCTGTTTTAATCCATAAAGGAATTTGCGAAAACGACATACTCTATTCTCCCCCTGTCTTCGTAAGCCCTGGGGAATATCCATATAGATTTCTTCGTCTAAATCACCGTGAAGAAAGGCATTGTGTACGTCCATTTGATGTAGAGGCCAGTCATTAATTGCAGCAACAGTTAAAAAAGAACGGACCGTGACATCTTTGGCGACTGGAGAAAATGTTTCATGATAGTCAAAGCCTTCTCGTTGGGTGTATCCCTTGGCAACCAATCGTGCCTTGTATCGTTCAATGGATCCATCAGCACGATATTTAGTCTTGTAGACCCATTTGCACCCAATTGGCTTGCGATTAGGTGGCAAGGTAACAAGATTCCATGTTTGATTATCAATCAGTGCCTTTAGTTCTGCCTTCATGGCTTGTTGCCATTTTGGATCAATGGATGCTTCGTCATAACTGGATGGTTCTCTGTCCTCTGATAGACGACTAATGCAACATCTATGTTCCTGTGATAATCTATGAAAGGAAACATAGGATGAAATAGGATACTGGATACCTGGAGAATTGTGAGTGGCACAAATAAAATCTTTGGTCCATGTTGGAGGTCATGTGGCCCAACCAGAGCGTCTTGGTTGATCGACTACTATAGGATGTTGGATTCTCTCATTAGAGGGCAGTGTTGAAATATCCTGGATTTCCTCAGTGTTGCTGGAGTCTTCTGGAATATTCTCCAAGGGATCTTTTGAGGAGGTCAAATTCTCAGCTACATGTTCTGTTGTTGCTGGAACAAGAGTAGGAACAAGAATATCCCTCGTTTGCTCTAGTGATATGTAATCAGAATCACTAGGTAATGCTTCCTCAGATAATGAACCACGAGGATTTGAAATAGTCCCTGTATCTTCATATGAAGATGTCTCTTTAGAGAAAGGGAAAATGTTCTCATGAAAGATGACATCACGACTAATAATAAATTCCCTTGTAGAAATCTCCATGACTCGATACCCCTTATGTAGATTTGAATATCCCATGAAAATGCATTGCTGAGCACGTGGACTAAATTTGTTGCGAGGACCCACTGTTGCAATATAACATAGACATCCGAAAACCCTGAGATTTGTTAGCTCAGGTTTCTTCTGAAATAACAATTCAAATGGCGTTCGCCTATTGAGAACCCGAGTAGGCATACGGTTGATTAAATAAGCTGCCGTGATGACACAATCTCCCCAATATTCTTCAGGAATTGAAGCTTGGAATTTTAAAGCACGTGCCACTTCCAGTAGATGGCGATGCTTGCGTTCAACCACTCCGTTTTGTTGTGGTGTGTAAACGCATGAACTTTCATGTTGGATCCCATGAGATGAAAAAAGAGAGGAGCAATTGTGACTGAAGAATTCCGCTCCGTTATCGGTTCGAATCCGCTGAATGGATTTTTTAAACTGATTCTTGGATAATGTGATGAATGTTTTTAAATAGGAGTAAGTCTGATCCTTAAACTGCATCAAAAAAATCCATGTTGCACGAGAATAATCGTCGACTATGGTGAGGAAGTAACGAGATCCATCATGATTAACGGTACGATAACGTCCCCAAATATCCATATGAATTAGGGAAAAAATCTCACTAGTACGGGAGTTACTAGATGGAAATGGAGTGCGAGATTGTTTTGCAAGTGGACATATAGGACATTGATGGCAAGGAAAAGAAATACTATGACCCAATCTCAAGTGCGTGAGGGAATTTTTGTCATTCATGCTCAAATTACATAAGGAAGATTTATTCAATGAATTGCATGGTAAATCAGAATTACTTGGAAGATTGGACCAGAAAAATAATCCTTACGAAACTTTACCCCACCTATCAGTCTCCCAGTCGAAAGGGCCTGAAAGAAATAGGTATCAGCATTGAATAATACTTGACATGAATTTTCTATGCAGACTTTTGACATAGAAATGAGATTGAATTGGAATTCTAGGACATATAGGACATTTCTAAGAATAATCTGGGGACTGAGGCTTACTGTTCCTGTCACATTAACATGGGTGATATTTCCATTGGGTAATTGTACGGAAACAGGAAAATCGAGTTCTTCATTTATACTTGAGAAAAAAACTTTGTCACAAATAATGTGATCACTTGCCCCTGAATCAATAATCCATGCTTTCCTTGATATAGAATTAATCAAGGAATATGTGATACCTGAAAAACTCCCTCCTTTGTCGATTATCCAATTTTTGCATTGCTTGGATCAGCTGTTGATATTGCCCATAAGTAATAGGAGGATCAGCATTTTGACCAGTGGGTCCACTGACTTGATAAGCGGTTGAAATTTTTTTTCCTTTGTCTCCTGGCCTTCCGTGCAATTTCCAACAACTGTCAATTACATGGTTAGAACGTTTGCAATATTCGCAAAATAATTTACCCTTTCCTTTGAAATTTTGCTCGAAATTCCTTGATGACGTGGCAAGAATCTGGCCGTCAATCTCTTTTCCCGCGGACTGATCTCCACCGTTCAATCCGCTTAAAGTATCGCTCGCTTGCGAACCGTCGGATCCTCGCGCTCGATCTGAGCCGTTGAAGACCTCCTTATAAAAAGAAAATGATTCGGTTCAGAATCCTCCACTGAACCCTAGCGTGCCCCTTCTTTCTCTCTCGCGTGCTAGGGTTTTGTTGAACTCGTCTCGCCGATCGCCGCGAACTGCAAGAGTGACGTTCTCGCTGCTCCTTGCATGTTCCGGTGACGCGAGGTGCTTGGCTCTCCTCCCGCACCGCCAATTGAAAGATTCGGCTGATTGGTGGCATGGGCTCCATGGCAAGAATTTGCGATGGAAAGGTAAGAAATGTGTCGTTCAAAATGAGGAGAAAGCGTGTGGCTTTCTCCCTGTCCTTGATAGATCTGTATTGCTTGATCGTGGATTCTGGGCCCTCGAGCTTCTCCTCTGCCGCCTCGAGGTTGTTCCACAGTGACGATAGCTTGTTAAAACAAGCCGTCACTGACATGTTACCCTGTTTTAAATCGTTGATTTCTTGCATTAGGGTAAATATCTTCGCTTGATCTAGTTTACCGTACATTTCTTCAATGTTTTTCCACATCTTCTTGGCAACCTCTGTCGGTGGTAGTCCAGCCGAGACCTCTGGGGAGACGCAATTGCCGATCCAAGTTCGGACGAGTCGATTGCTCTTCCTCCAGAGTCGGGCTAGGCGTTCATCGACAGGTACTGGAATGGATCCGTCAAGAAAACCATCTTTCTCCTTTGTTGCTAGGGCGCGCCGGAACTCCTGCGACCATTTGTGATAATTTTCTGATCCGGTCAGCGCTTAGGCGATCGGCCGCGCTTCGGTCCGTCGGTATTGGAAATGAATAGAGGGTCGCCGGGTTCTGGTCATCCGGCGAAGGTCCCCGCTGGAAACGGCAGGAAACCAGGTGCGAGATTCGGGTACGGATTCGTCCCTAGACCCGATTCGCTCGACCCGATTGGATAACCCGCATTGCAATATCCTGGGTAGGGATTTGTTCCCGTACCCGATTGACCCGACCCGTTTGTCCGCTCCAATCCTTCGGTTGTGTTTGCCCCACTTGTGGTTGGCGGGCCTCCATCGGTTTGGACGTGGCTCTGTGGCCCACGTATCCCGGGCGATGATGAACTTGGGCTTGGCCCAAGGTAAAGTGGATAAGGAATCCACTTGGTAAGGTTGGCCCATCATGGGTTGCCCCATATTGAACGAGCTGCGTGGGTTGCCACCGGATGGGTTGGGCCTAGAACGGCTTGTTCCATTGTTGAGGATTGTTGCTCGATTGGAGGAAGGACTGCAGGTGAATTCCGAGCTGCGAGATCTGTGGATGACTCCTTCGGTGGGTGATCACGAACAACGAGGTTTCATCTTGCGGCGTATCCATGGTAAGTAAAAAGAATCTTCTTTAAGAGTGACACGATGCTATTCTGCTTTGTATGACAGAATTTTGGCAAAAGGTTGAGAAGGAAGATTGAAGGGGAAGCTAAGTTCAGAAGCCTGGAGGCTCTGATACCATGAAAGAAACCGAGAGAATGAAGAGCGAAGGGAGGAAATGTATTCTATTCCCTTCGATTGATTAGAAAATGTACAGATCTCTTGTAAATATAATACAATGAGTATGTAATTAAAGAAAGTAAATTATTCTATGTATCAATATGTATCTAAATCTAATCTTGATTGATATGTACACAATCATAAATAAATCAAATCTTCTCGATCAAATATTCTCGCATATCTTCCAACACGCAAGTCTAGTATTGAGGTTGAAAACTGAGGTTTTCATTTTCTTTGGAACTGAGGATTTTCTGTTTCCTCTTAACATTGATCTTTATTCATTGCTGCAACTTTCAGCACATCCACGGGTCAGAGAGGAAATGCATCAGATATCCCTATTGATATATCAGTTTTGAACAATATGAGACAATTTGTGAAGTACGTTCGACTGAAACAATTTGCTTTACGGGTAACGAAACTGCTCTGTAAGATTTCTTCAAGGAGGAAAGGATATTATATCGTGTCATTGTCTAACAAATATTGCTTGCAGGCACTAGCAAGCACAATTGATGAAGAGGAACTTGCTGACCTCAAGGATCAATTTGCTGCAATTGATGTAGATAAAAATGGTTCTATTAGTCTTGAAGAAATGAGAGGTATCCATTTCTTTCTCATTCCACAATCACTCTGATGAATATTTTAATTACATCATGATCATGAGTGTTGTATGCATGCAGGCCCTTGCTCAGGATCTTCCCTGGAAGATGACGGAACCACGTGTCTTAGAGATTCTTCAAGCGGTAACTTTTATCTTTACCTTTGTCGTGCTCCTATGTTAAGGAGAGATATTCGGGTGTACGTGTACCCAAGGGGAATAAAAAATAAAGAGAATTCAAAGCCTTGGATCTCAACGAGAAGCGGACTTTGTCGTGACAACCCTTCTAGAATCTCAAACTCTTGACTATCCAAAAACAAATTCATTCTCTCATCAAATTGAAAGCTTTACGGTAGCAGCGGAAAATTCTTTAGCACACCCGGTGAGCCCGAATTCATATCCACGGGCGGGGTTCACGTGGTCCCAGCGCAATCGGGTGCAATGATCAACGTGCGCATCCAACTTCAGGAGGAAAATGAGGAACCCAAAACGATTTTTTTTTTTTTTTTTTTTTTTTTTTTTATCAGTAACCCAAAACGACTTTAATGACAGCGAAGTTACCTCATAAAAGGCACAAAACGAGTTCGCTTGCCGTTCGAGGAAATGAAGAAGAGAGAGAGAAGAAGAAGGGTCAAACGCACGGTCAGCGCTCGCTCCCTATAAATACTCCAGTCACCTTCCGCAAAACACTTGAAAAGACCTCCTTTCCCACTCTCCCCCGTTGAAGAAGAACTTGTTGGGGCTTTGATTCTCTCTCCCACCTTCCCCCCCAGCTCTTCTTCTTCTTCTTCTTCTTCAGTTAATCTCCATTTTCCTCCGTCGTCCCCGAGCGCTCGACCACCGCCACCAATGGCTGATTCCCCCGCCCCCCGCCCCACCGCCGCTGCCTCCGCCATCGCCCGCCCCAACAAAATCATAGTGGGGGCCAGTCCTTTCGGCGCTCCGCTCAAGGATGCCCTCGTCTCCCGCATCCGCGAGGAGAACGGCATCGAGGTCGAGGACCTCGGCACCGACTTCACCATCGCCGCCGACGTCGGCCGCCGCGTCTCCTCCTCCCGCGGATCCGGGGCCCGCGGCCTCGTCGTCTGCGGCTCCGAACACGTCGGCTCCGTCCTAGCCAACAAGTTTGCGGGCATCTTTGCTACGGCCTGTCGCTCCGTCGACGACGCCGTCGACGCCCGGTCCATCTGCAACTCGAACATCCTCGTCATCTCCCCCTACTCCACGCCGCCGGGCTTCGCCGAGGACATCCTCCTCGCCTGGCTGCGAACTCCCTTTAAGTCCCCCTGTCCTGTCTCCCAAGGCCTGCCCTGGAGCGACGACGTCGGGCAATCCCTCGATCGAGCCCAAATCGCAATGGCTCGGATTGGTGTTCGGATCTCGGAGCCGGATGGTTGTGCTTCCTGGGAGACGTGTCCCCTGGCGAATCCGCGGGTGCCAAATCCATTCGAAATGATTCCCCGGGGATCGGTGGAGATAATCGGACAGAACCCAGAAATGGCTATCGTGAGGTTCGAGGCTGGCAGCGTCGAGCCGGCGCACCACCACACGTTCGGGCACACACAGTTGGTGCTAAAAGGCAAGATGAAAGTGTGGAACTTGAACACAAATAAAGGGTCCGAACTGGGGACTGGAGACGACCTCTACACCCGCGGTGGTGATGTGCACATGGTCGAGTACCTCGAAGACACGGAGTTCGTGATCAAATGGGATGGCCACTGGGACATGGTCTTAGATCTCGAGCCAGCTGAGAGGGCCATCGATGAGTAATCACTGGCAGTGGCGGCGGCGGCGGCGTCGTCTTGGTCGCATGCCCCATGCAATTGGTGTTAAGTTTGCTTTGCTTTGCTATTGTCTTGCTTGCTGCAGTGTATTGTCCCCTCGTTGTAGGAGATTTGCCAGGGGAAGGAGAATGTCATCGCCCGCTCTGGTGTTAATAGGGCTTGAATAAAGCATAATGCTATTTTTGAAGTGTTGTTGCATTTACCGAGTACTTCATCGTAGTGGCATCATCCTTATCGAGAATTGAACTCGTTTCAAAAAACTAGATCAAACAATCTCGTCTCCAGAAACGGACGAAGAAGCACATATACTCCTCACGACCATTAAACATCGCACGCGGCGTGAAAGAAATTTCTGTTGCCTTCCTCTCGAATGTTCCATGTGGTGATGTCCTCTCAATGGAGGTCAATCTTCTTTTGGGCCCAGTCATGCGAGCCCAAAGTAGCGCGGCATTCAGATGGGCCCCACGTTTACTCCCTGCGAGGTCAACTTTCTTTGGGCTCATCGCCATCTTCATTCATATGAGAGGCCCATTCCTAACATCTCTCCATCGGCCCATTAAATCCGTCTCCGTCATTGAATCTTCGCAGGCTCATAGTCATCTTCATCATCAGCCTCTGTACCAGAAATGGCAGGAATCGCCTGCATCGCGAGGCCTTCTCCGATCACTCTGCGCTCGCCGGCGACTCTCGGCTTCCACCTCCCCGTCCGCGTTCTCTTCCAGCTCCGACCTCTCAATCTGCGGATCTCGCTTTTCTCTTTTGTCCCTTTTGCTGTTTCTCCATCTGAGCCGCTGCTCACTCTCAGAAAGCTCGTCGCGCGCGATGGTGTCGCTCTCTGAAATCGGTCGGCGAGGAGGGAAGCACCGGACCCGCGCCGAAGTTGATCAAGCTCGCCGTGAGCGGAGTCACGGAGATTCTCAGGGTCTTGTCTCCCGCGAAGGACGGCAGGTGATTCCTGTTTCTCTCCGCTCCGGAACAGCGTCGCGATGGACGCGTATGAGTTTCGGAGAAATGTTTCCCGAGCGACGAAGTGATACAGAGATGGTCACGATGCTTCTCGATTACTGATCTTGCTCTTCTGATTGTGTTCGACTTTCTGCAGTTCGGAGAGTGTGAGTGACGACGAGAAAGATGGGGTTTCTGCTTCTAGCGTCGATGATGTCTTGATGATCCTCACGTCTGATTATGAGAAGGCTTATTTTGTCACAGGTGCCTTCACTTCCTTTCTTTTTCTTTACTCTGTATGCTTACTGGCAACAAACAAAATCTGTCTGAGCATGCTCCAATACCGTACTTGCTTAATTGATGGATTGCTAATAATCTGAATCGAGTAAAGTATTTTCACGAGACGGGGTTTATGCTTGTATGTATGAATTGGGAAAAATTGTTGCAAAGAATCTGAAGAAGAGATCTACAGGAATTGTTATTGAAAACCCATCATCAATCTAGGCCAGTGCTCGTTGTCTCCTGGAACTCTAGGAACTGATATTAGAACGTTCTGAGTTTGAGACGGGGTAAAACTCATTCTTGCAGGGCCCAAAAGCACTGCATAGTTGCGCTTGTGTTTTATACTGATCTCTTTGCTGCAAACAGGAGTTTTTACTTCTGCAATTTATGCTGAAGATTGCATTTTTGAAGATCCAACAATTAGATTCCGGGGTAAGAGAATAAGCCTCTGCGCTGCAGTTTCTCTTGTTTACATGCCAAATGCTCATATTCTTTGTCAAATTATCTAGTGATATTCACGTGTGGAAACTCTTTTTCTGAAGAACTGCTATGATAGAGCCCTGAAATTTTGGTTCAGCAGTTTACTCCCAGCTGGTTCGGATGATCATTTCCTAGAGTTTCCCCTAGAGTTTCTCGCATTAATAAAATACTTACAACTTGACATTTTCATCCTCTCTTGTATGGGGATTTCATCGGTTATATTCTGCTTGGTGACTCGTCCGGTTTCTAATTTTGGTCTTAGATTGCATTAATTTAAAGCCTCCCTGGTCATCCCAACTGAAAAAGCCATCCCATCCTGTCCAAGCCAGTAATGTTGCTTCTTTTAGTCCTTTGTATGGGGACTTTTTCTTGATTGATATGCTTATTGAAGCACATCTGATGCACTAATCTTCTCTGGACGAGTCTATTAACCGTTCCCAAGAAAGTATTCACAGAAAGTCTCAAACTTTGGTGCCAGAAGAGCAGTGCTCATGTTTACTAGTCTTGCGGCTTTCTGTTTCTGTAGACACCATTTTTATTTCGAAATGAGATGCAAATGAACATGACTAGATTTTGTTTATATATTTGATGTCTATAGCATTCATAGCCTTCAAGCTAATTGCAGTCGACTTTGGCTTTATCATGTCAAAGTACATTTTCTGAAGTCTATTATTACTTATCCAGAAAACTGGATGCAAATTTATTTTTTCCGTCCTCTGTGCGATTAGCCTTCTGAAGGAACTGAGCTATTATTAATCATTTATATATGTGCATACAAATAAAGCGCACATCCTCATGAGAAATCAACTAATTCCTTGGTGTTTGGCTGTTCAGGTAGGGGTCTGTATGAGCGCAACTTGAAATTACTTGTTCCTTTCTTTGACCGTCCATCGATAATGTTACACAGTATACAAAAGGTACTTTGTAATTTCAAATCTGGTTCAGTGATAGACATAACTAGAGTATCTTCATCAGCACACCCACTTTGAGGTCGAACTTGGCATTTCTGTTGCCATGAGTGTCGAAGATAGCCACCGATATTTTCCTATTAGGCTGACTGGTGCTCTTTCTTTGATACCCAGTGCTAGGGTTTCCCTTCCTTTCTGTGGGATCTTGCATATGCACATCTGTGACTCCATATTTTTGCATGCGAACTTTAGAAAATTTAACCCACTAGTGAGAATATTAAGAATATTAATTGTTACTTAAGGAAAATAAGAGATTTCCAAGTCTCATTTTCAGTACAAATGATGATATATATAATTCTTTCATAATTCTGTCTCGATGAATTCTCAGGACATGTCATTGCTTGCTAGCATTTGTTTGGAACTTGCAAATGCTCAATAAGATCAAGTCTGTCTTATGATGCAAAAATAGTGAAGTTGTTTTGATTACTGGCTCATATGTGTAAAAGCTAAAGTAATTAATACCAGATTCTTCAGATTTGTTTCATCATTGTTCTGAATCCGGGTTCTTATTTGCCGCTGATTTACCTATATCCACAGGGTGATGATGAGACTTACATTCTGGCTGGATGGAAGCTCAGGTACTTCAATTGATCACTGTTTACATCCTCAACTATTTGCTCTTTCCTCCAAGGGATTGGACCTGGCAATAAAATAGGTGGAAATGATTATGGAGACGGATGACTCGCTTGATCAATTGGAATGAATATCTATGATATATTTATTAATATATCACTGTCCATCAATAGAGTGGCTCAAACAATTTCTCAACTTGCAGAACCTACTTAAAACTTCCATGGAGACCTCTCATTTCAATTGATGGGAAGACTGTTTATGAACTTGACGACAACTTTGCAGTAAGCTTTCTTTCTTTTTTCTTTTTTCTTTTTTGGCTGAATCTCATTGTTTGAGTTCCTTCTAGGCTGGCCAGAAATCATACTAATTGGGAGTGTGACCCCTTCTGCAGATAGTTAGACATGCTGAAAGTTGGAATGTTTCAGCTCTAGAAGCAATTGGCCAGATTTTTACCCCTAGCTTTGGCAGACCAAGTGACTGAAGATAAGTTTTGCCTGCAACTCTTGGTAAGGCTTTATGGCAGCTCATGGTTAGTGAAAGGAAGGCTGTCCACTTTATGGAACAGACTCAAAATAGTCCTTCTGGCTCTTGTCTGCACATTATACTCTTCAAAACATGGACCTACATTTTTACAGTTGACCCTGAAGTGAGGTGTTATTAGAGATAGTTGTCTAAAGATTTAAGTTCAGTGACCTTGTAGACCTACTTGTAAACTGCTGTGTATGCAAAGGATGTGTCATCTCCCTCAGGTGTATATAATTCACTTTTGGTTTTGTCGAATTTGTTTTCTTCAAGTAGTATCATGGTGAAATAGAATTACTACCTTTGTTCTTTTTTTTTTGGAAGTTCTACTATATTTCGGTCATCTGAAGTTATGAACTACTACATTGTATTTAATGGGCTTCTTAGTTTAGGCCCATTCTATTATTGACGTATTATCCAGCGTGAGAAGCAGAGAGAAAGCTGCATTGGTGAAAGAGGACATGGCATGGTTAAACTTATGAAAGTACTTATGATTGTGTCCACGTTATGTGATACATCATCACATCAAATTTTGCTGCCTGAAAGAGATGTTCAGATATATTATCATATCTATACAGAACTAAAAGTGGTACGCAAGATGCATTTTTGCTTTCATTTGGACATTTCTCGCCACGAATGTTTTGAAAACTCCGGAGCAGATTAGGTTATTCTCATTTTCAATTTGTCCAGGCAAATTCTTTGATGCTTAGCCAAAAAAGGGGAATTTTCTCTTTCACAAATTTGATATTTATAAATTTTTATTAAGGTCACTTGGAGATAAATCATACGAACGTGCATGCATTGACCCTTTGACCTTTACCACATCCTCCGGAAGCGCATCTAGCCTTGGATCTTTTGGTACATGCATTTCAGCTTGAAAATTGCCATATCTTGTGGCAGCAGTTTTTTCCTCCCAGAAGACATGGAAGTTTCAATGAATCTGGAATCTTTAACATTGAACAAAATCGACAGTTGTCTCTCTCTCTCTCTCTCTCTCTTTCTCTCTCTCGAATCTGGAATCTTTAACATTGAACAAAATTGACAGTTCTCTCTCTCTCTCTCTCTCTCTCTCTCTCTCTCTCTCTCTAAGTTTGACCCCAAAGGCAGGTTGAGGTCAAGCGCGCTTAAATCAGCTTGACATATTAATGAAGCGCATGCTGTGGTCTATGATGGCAAAAACCACGGGCGGAGATTAGGAATCCCGTTCCTTCCGTCCTTTTCAATCCATGTCCCCCCTCCAGATCTCAGGATCTCCACCTGCCAGTGTTTGCACAGTGATGCACATGCAGCGATGAGCCAAATATTTGTTAGCATTCGAGCTTCTAGTGCATACAAAATGAGCCAAAATTTGTTAGCATTTGAGCTTTAGTGCATACAAATCCTTATACTTTTGGCCTCGCCACGCGCAATTCGAGAGGTCTCGCTTGTGCCGACCGCAGTGTGGTGCGCGCGATTGTTTCTAAAGTCATAGCAAATAATGGAATGGGACCAAGTATGCAGGGGTTGAACCAGGTAAAGCCAAGCGAATTCGGGAGCGCGCAAATACGCCGTCACGGCGATTCGAATTCAAATGGTTTAGCGAAAGTGGGAGAACTACTAGACTGGAGTTACCATTGGGAGCGAGCAAAAGAGCTTTGTCATGATTGTAAAAGAGCATAAGCACGACCCCGTGTAATGATGGTAGGGAGCAATGTGACCAAATCGAGTAGAATTTATCTTTTTTGGGGTGATGGGAGCTCCTTACCTTACGCTCTCTGCTACACAAAGTCCAAGTTTTATGAAGCTTTACCAAAAAAACCCTAAAGAAAAAAGGACAGCACCTGCAGTTTTCAATCCGCATGATGATGATGAAGCCCTCTTTATTTTATTTTGGGAGCATCCAAAGCAAGTGATGGGTGCATGCGGCCATGATTGTAGAGCTTGGCCCTTTTTCCGGGCCCCAGGTTGTGTGCGGCACGCTTTTGTATTTGAATATGATTCTCGTCCCGTGGCAAGATCTTCACCAATTCATATCATCCTGTTTGCTACTCCTGCTCTTACAAATCGAACTCAAAAGAAAGAGGGTCGACTTCAAATTTGATCAGGTCGCTCTAGATCACTCGTGCGATCCGGTCCTGGTCCTCTAAGTTCGTCACAGGACATTATGTAAAACCCGATTCTCTTTCTACATTTCCGACACGGGACATTACTACATCGTCGAACCGTCGTGGCAATTGCGACCTGTGTCCTTGTTTTGGATAAGTGGGGTTAACGGTTGCGAAGATCAGTATTCAAGCTGCTACAAGCTCCTGTTCTAAAGTTAGATCTCATTTTGAATGTACCCTTTTATTCCACTAATGGCTTTCTTACCCCCAATCATCTCAACGTCTACATCCCAACTAATTGCAAAGAAAGCTTCGGATTAGTTTCTGAAATAAGGGTCCGAACGTGACCTTAAGAACTAAAGAGATGCCAAGTTCCAAGGTGACGAAAATGGAGCTGGGAAAGATTGTTCTATTCACAAGTTCACAACAGGCTTATCTCACAAAAACATTAGCAAAATATTATCTTCACATGAAATCAATTAATCGCCAAGACCAAAAAGAAAAAAAGAGAGAGAGAGCAAGAAACGAGAAATCTTAAGAATCGATTCACTCACTCCTCCACGCATACACCATCAAAGAGAACCCCCCGCCGCCGCTCCCGCTCGACCTCGTGGACGACGAGCAGCACGAGCTCCTGCTGCTCCCGTCGCTGCTGCCGCTCTCCTCCGCCCACTGCAAGACGCTGGAGCACGACGGCGACGCCGGCGAGAACGTCGCCGGCTTCTGCGCCTTGGCCGGGTTCGCCAGAGAGGATTTGCTCTTCCTCATCAGCTTCTTCTCGGGCCCGATCATCTCCGGCCATATCACTCCGCAGTCGCCCACTTGGAAGACGAACACTCCGTACCCGCAGTTCCCGATCTCGCCCCCGGTAATGTTGCCGACCCAGTTCAAGACGTCCCAGAAGAAGTCGACCTCGGTGCCGCCGACCGTGATCCGCTCGTTCCCTCTGAACTTCCACGCCAGTCTCTTCACCACCAGGCTCGTCTCTCCATCGACTTTCACCTTCAACACGCCGCCGCTGCACTCGATGGCGATCTCGTGCTTGGACCCCAAGAACTGAGCCGTGCAGGCGTAGACCCAGCTGCCGAACACGTGCTCTCGCCGAGACAGGAGCGTCGTCGTCGGCTCGGCGAGCTGGCGCGCCGAGGCCAGCCCGTGCCGCCGGGCAGGCTCGGCCTCGAGGTCGCCGAGGTAGAACTCCAGCTTGCCATTGCACGTGAGGGAGAGGTAGAAGCGCGCCTCGGGCTCGGCCGAGCCGCGAGCGAACTCGGCCCGGGTGAAGTCCCAGTGGACCTTGATCTTCGGGTGGCGGTGGCTGTGGTGGTGGTGGTGGGGGTGGTGGGCGAGGTGTATGGATTTGGACCCGGGGCGGGTCCTGAAGAGGGAGAAAGCCGGAGGCTGGAGGGAGATGGTGAGCGAGAAGAGGTGGGGCGAGGAGTGGATGGTGAGCATGTGGGAGGAGGCGGTCCTCGACCAGGTGAGCGTGAGGTGGGCGGGGGAGTCGAGGAGGTGAGTCTGGTATATGGAGGTGACGAGGCTCTGCGGGGATTGGGAAGAGGCCGCGGCGCCGGCGGCGGGGGTGGCGGGGAGCTCGGATTGCTGAAGCACGACTGTATCATCGTGCTGGAATCTTCGATCCTTGCGCTCTTCACAGCATCAGGGCTTACAGAAAGAGAGAGACAGAGACAGAGAGACAGAGACAGAGAGGGAGAGATTCGCGGGTCTTCTTGGATTTTTCCTTTAGCTTTTCCCGGAGATGTTTGGAGGAGAAGGTGGCGAGTTGAGCTCTTTTTGAGTCTTGAGTTTTTATGCTCTTCCTCCCTTTTCTTTTATCTTCCTGGTGGGCCTTTCTTGGAGGAGGGATCTTTCGAGTCCTTGAGCTGAATTATGACCATTTATATAAGGCCACCGTTGGCACCATCATCGTCATCATCATCATTATCATGTTATCTTCCCTGGAATATCATAAATAGATGACTTTAGATGGAGCCTTTTCCTTTTTCTCTTTCCCTCCTCGTCCTTCTCGCAAGCTGTTGTCGTCTTTGAAAAGGCGTTGTTGTTCTTCTCTTACATGAGAGAATGGAGTGGCTACATAGACCCACGTAGTCCCACGTAGCCTCGCTTTGGTCGTGATTCTTTTTTCTATGTATGTATGCCAGCGATTTCTTTCCATCGCTTTCCGCAGGGCTTCGTGCGATTCGGATTGCAATTGTCTATCCATTTGGATCTGTGAGCTGTTTTGGCATTTCGTGTATTTTTATGGAGAAAGAAAGTATGTTGTGAGCTTAATATGTGAGTTGTCTATCTCTATAACGTGATAATGCATGCTTGTGATGATATTGTCAAATTTGGATGCGAATTGTCCTATAATTCCAAGCTTTACTGAGTAAGAGACATAGGATGTTGTGTAGACTTCGTCTAGTTATTTGTAAATTTCCATCATTTAACATGAAAATTATACAAAAAGTTCTAAATATATTGTACTTTTACCAATTCAATCCTAAACTTTTCACTTTTGCCAATTGAGTTCTGAACATTTTCACATTTTACCAATTGTGTCTATTTGGCTAATTTTTTATCGGAATTTGTTGATGTGGACACCAATTATCCAAAGTGACACATTGATAAATAATTTTTTAATAATATTTTAATATTTTTTCGATTTTTTTTCCCTTTTCACTTTGGCTGGTGAGAGTTGTTGGGCCCTCACCGGCCATTGGGCAAGGCCATTAGCGCTACAAAGAGACCGTGGCGAGGCTGCCTTAGCCACGACCCATGCCCAAAAGGCCATCACAATCACGGGCAAGAAAAAAAATGAAGACTTTGAAAAGCAGCTAGAGAAGGTCATCCATGCGGCAAAAAACCAGAGCAATTTCAATTCCACAATACTGGAAGTGAATGAGGAATGCAAAATTGGAGCGAGCCAAAAGCCCTAATTGGTGGAGAAGAAAGTAGCGCGACCCTCGCCCAAAATGCCTTGAAGGCCACGGGCGAGGCTATGAGGGCTGTGCGACCCTTGACCATGGTTGGCGCGGGTCCAATGGCCATCACAGGCGATCGACGAGGTCCAGTCAAAGTAGAGAGAGAGATTGAAAAAACATCTAAATATTATTAAAAGAATTGTCCACATAAGCATGAGTTGTTCAGCATCCACTGAGGGGTCAAATTTAGCCGGATTGATTCAATTAGTAAAACGTAAAAAAAGCTTAGAACTCAAATGACATGACAAAAAGTACAATACATTTAGAAAACCGTTTGAATAATTTTTCCCTATTTAACAAAGCAAGGTCATTCCTTAAAAAAAAAAAATGAAGTCATGATAACAGTCACACCTAGTTACTGTACATAGTCAACCGTCCCCTCAGCGCTCATCAGTCTCATCATCATTAGGTAAGCGTTACACATGGAGTTTGATATGTCTCCCTTGATTTGCGCCATGAAAGGCATCCAATCTCCCTCTCTCTCTCCCTCTCGAGTGAGCTGGGCGGCACCGAGACCTTCCCGAGTCACGGTTGCAGGTAACACCGAACGTCCATGTCCGAAGACCATGAAAGCTTGGGACCATGAAAGCTCGGGAGAAAAGGCGAAAGCCTCGCTTCTTTCTCTTTTCCCATCTTTCTTGTTTTTCTTTCTTCTTCCGCGGCCCTCTTTTTCGCCCGTCTCGTCTCTAAAGCAGGATGGGAAAAATGATGGGGTCTATGAGAAAAGGCAAGAGGCCCAACAACTTTCGTCTGGCTTTTTCCCCCTTCTCATTCGACAGGAATCAGATCTGAAACACTATTTTAAGTGGTGTTAGGCGATGATGATAAGAGAGATTGAATTGATAAAGAGACGCCGGAACACGACAAAGACGACGATCTCGTGATGACACAGATCGGGGAGAGAATTTGAGGGGGGAAAAGGCAGCGCCAGTTCTGTCGAACCATTGATGCATCTGTTACAACTTACAATCATCTAATTTGAATTTGCATGAGTCCCCATCAATTTAACTTTTCTCTAAACCCAATGATTGCGATTGCAGAGGAATACCGGTGTGGCATTTGCTCTCGTTGGAAAATATGTTCTTATATGTTAGGTGTAGTGGGGGCATGTACGCTCAAACATATACAAGCGCTTGGCTAAGGTGAGTTCAATTCAGTATGTGGCAGATGGGGTGTCAAAAACCGAACCGAACCAAAAGATTCGGTTTTTTCAATTTGGTTTTCATTCGATTTAGTTCTCATTAAAAACTGAAATTTTTTTTATCGGTTCGGTTTTTATCGGTTAACCGAACCGAACCGAACCAACAAACTGATAAGAGCTTATTTCTTAGAAATACAACCAAAAAAAAAATGAAAAAAAAAACAAATGCAAAAACCGAAAACTAAAAGTTGAAAACCAAAAACCGAAAAACCGAATTGAACCGAACTGAAATTTCGGTTTGGTTCGTATTCAAGTCTCATTTCCTAATGGTTCGGAAGTTTTTCCTAGGTTTGGTTCGATTTTTCAAAAACCGAACCGAACCAAACCGTTGACACCCCTAGTTGCGGGTATTGCAAACTAATTTGAAATGTTCTTAGCCAAGAGCAAAGAGATTTTAACGTAGGATTTGCGTCTCATTTCTTTGCCCTTTGTTCATGCAACTATGCTGACAAGCAGATAAGCTCAGGTAATTGCATGTTAAATTGTCGATTTCTAATTAATGATGAATTATACTCTCCCCCGAATGATTTTGGTTTCTTAGTCCTAAGTATTTTTGTGCTTCCCTGCGAAGAGCTAATAAGTTTGAAACGTTGTAAGTGAACTGTTGACTGATCAGTGATCGCTTGAGCTCACATGAGTTGCTACTTCGTTTGGAAAGAATCAAGGAATTCTGACCCGCTGGTAGAGCTAGAGTAATGGGGCTCGCCAACCTCAGATTTAAGTTCTCGACTGGCGCTGAATAATTATAGATCAAATTGAAGTACATCTTCTTCGAACCTTCCATAGTTATGCTAAAGGAGCAGTCAATGTCGGTCACCATTGTTGGGGCTAAACAGATACAATTTAGATGGGAGCGGGGAGAATAGGTTGTGTCAAGCAATCAATCTCCAAGCTACTTGTAAAATTTAGTCCCAATTGATAATCTACTATGGGATTTGAAACTTGTACATTTATTGATTCATAGGTACTTTACTAACGGTTGATCAGATCCGCTTGAAAAGTTTAAAAAAAAAAAGTTGATAATAAATTATGAAATTTAAAAGTGATAAAGTTATTAATTGTGCTGGTGACTTACAAACTAACAACTTGTTAAATTAAAAGCAGTTGATAATCTACTATAAAATTTGAAGTTAGTAAAATCATTATTTCGTTGATAACTTACTAACGACAAGAGAATTATCAAAAAAATCATAAATATATTGCAATTGTATCAATTTAATCCTAAACTTTTATTGTTTTTGTCAATTGAGTCTTAAATGTTTTGCATTTGTGTCAATTTAGTCTATTTAGCAAAATTTGGATAGAAGTTGCTAATATGGACATTGGTTGTCTTACGTGACGCGGTTGGTATTGTTGTTGACAATTTTTTCATTTTTTCATTTTTTATTTTCTTTCTTTTTCTTTTTTCTTTTTCCCTTCTTCTTCTAGCTGATCACCAATTTGATACCGCCTAGAGGCAAGGGCTAGCCTCACATGGTGAAGGCAAGGTTGGGCCTTGCCAAAGGCAAGAGAGGCTTGCCCTCTTTGGCCCTTGCCTTTAACCCATCGCCGATGTTGACGACTTGCTAGAGGAAGAAGGGAAAGAAAAAAATAAAAAGAGAAAGAAAAGAAAAAATAAAAAATAACTAAAATAAATTTAAAAAATTCAAATATTGTTAAAAATGTTCACGTTAGTGCTAGTTGCACCACGTAGGATGGTCAATGTCTATGTTAGCAATTTCTAATTAAAATTGGTCGGATGTATTGAATTAGCACAAATACAAAATATTTAGGACTCAATTGACCAAAAAAAAAAAAAAAAGGTTTTGGATTGAATTGGTGCAAAGAGTTTATGGAATATGTAAAATATTTTCAATAAAGTAAATGTTGGAAAATATTTTTGCAAAATGAAGCCATTTTTAATAAAATGACAATATTTTCCCGTGTTTAACTAAAACTTAAAAATGAACTAGAAAATATTTTTTACCATTTAGTATAGAAAATCTTTTCCTTCATACACTTATTTCAGTAATTTTGTTTTTTTTTTTATTTTAAATTTGATTTTTAATTATTTTTTTCTTTTCTTTACTTTTTTTTTTTTTTTCCTTCTTCCACCTTGGCCAATCACTAGCCATAGCAATAGTTGATGACCGGTCATAAGCTCGACCTTGTCTAGCAAGCTCGAGCCTCATCGGCTTGAAGAAGAAGAAGAAGAAGAAGAAGAAGAAGAAGAAGAAGAAAATTAAAAAAAGAAAAAAATTGAAAATAATTAAAACTCAATTTTTTTGAACAAAAAAAAAAAAAAAGGAAAAGGTGTTAGGTGAAAAAAGGTTTGGTTTAAAAGTGAAAGAAAGATGGTGGAAAATGTTTTCCACTTTTTGAAATGTAGACCATTTCCCCACATTTGAAAGTGTTTTTTTTTTTTTTAATTAATCATTAGTTGAAAAAGAGTGTTTGCTTAACTCCAAACTTTATTTTTGCAATGAAATGCGTTTGATATAACGCCAAAATTTTTTTGTCCAGAAAACATTTTCTTTTAAATAATTTGACTACAATTTTTTTTTTTTTCTTTTCGAAAGTTGTTTTACGTGAAATGAGACTTGCCCGGAGCCGACCTCTCGATTAGGCCGACCATCATTAACCCCGAACTTAGCTTGCTGGGAGATTACTTAAGAAGAAGATGCCAAAGAGAAAAAAATGATTTGCTTGATTCTACTTCCTTTGGAAAAAAGAAACAACTTTTTCTTACTTTTTAATTCTATCCCAAATCTATTTTCGAGAACAAAAAAGTTATCAAAAAGATTTTTATTTTTTTATTTTTTGTTTTTGGAAAACAAAAAAATAAAATCATGTACTATTTGATACGTTACCAAATAAGCCCTTAGAGTGATGGGCTTGCCAACCTCATATCCAGGGTCACAATTTGTGCTCAATAATTAACAGCTAAACGGGTGCACCTGCAATAACTAACGAAGTCTACTATCTACCATTATTCATCTACATGCTGGTGCACGAATTTGCTGGTAAAAGTGAGGATTTGCTTTCCATTCGATGAAGTGATTGGTGACGTTAGAGAAAAATTAAAAGAAGTTTGGAAAGAGATCAGAGATACTATAGCTCCAAGTTTCTTCCGTGATATTAATGCCAATTTATTTTACTACAATATTTTCGACATAAAATTTCATATTTGATCTGAGCTCCGTTGTTTCTGTATCAGAGAAAAAAGCGATATTAAATGACATTATAAATTGATGGAAGGTTAAATGGTAATTTTACGATAGATATCAACGCTAAAACTAGCACAGACAGATGATGCACAACACTCCTGCTTCCAAACATAAAATGTCTTGATTATTTATTTCTTTGCTCTTGCAATTCCCGCGATGTCAATGCGGTTTGTAGGACTTCCTGCAATCTTCTGAGCAATTATCCACACAGGCTTTAGCCCTTTGGGCATCTGCATATAATGAAAAGCATTATTGTGTTAAAAAATACTTTATTGATCGAGTACATGTACTAAGATGACTGTAGATATTGGCTTTGGTGGACTCATATAAGATCCATAAGATCCATTATTTTTTATGATCCAAATTAAATTTAGTACATAATACAATAGTAAGAATTTCTCATTTTCTATGGATGCAGATTTTTTATCCCTATGCGGTGGAACAATGGGTGACCCATGCTTAGGATTTTGACCGTACTTAGTCCAGCCTGATTTTCCTATTTAAAATTCAATGACGCTTGTCATAATTATAGCGACCTGGCCAATTTCACGTGAACTGGAGCTCTAAAGGAATACTAAAATGGCGATTTTTTCGAGGCAAGTTCACTAATGAATCACTTCACAAATCTTGTCCCGTACTGCAAGGGATAAGATCAGGAGAAGGCTCAGGAAATGATTCATAGGGGAGTCTCACCCAAAAGTGTTTACCTCCTTGAATATAACTTTAGGGGGCCTAACTTTAGGGGCCTAGCTATGTGATCTAAGATTGAATTATTGCAATCAGATCGAGATTCAAAAAGATGAAAAGAAACTCCATCTAAAGAAATGGCAAATACGATTTCAAATATAAATAAATCAACAGTGCATTCAGGTCGGCCTTAAAGAGATAAATTTTATTCAGATTCAAGCCGATGCAATTGACCTAGTCACCAGGAGTTTCAAGATGTGTTTCTGTGAATACCTGTATCAGGGTCCAAGCATGTAGCCATCACACAACCGAGATCGCAATGGTCGAGCGGGGTCGGGTGTGGCGAGACAGCCCCGCATTTCTTTCGGCAGCCTAAGTAGAAAAGCGGCGGACTTCCATCCTTGCCGCTGGACAGAATGCACTGTACTTCGCACGCGGCGGGTCGACTTCCTTCGGAGGACACACCGAGCATGATCAACATCAGGAACAGAGTCAATACCTTGCTGAGAGATTTGATTTCCATCTCCATCAACAGTTCTCGACCCTTCTTCTTCTGCTGTTGTTGGAGTATTTATGTTGAACTAGGAGCAAGCACTTGTAGCCATATATACAGAGATTTGTTTGTGGAGCATTAATTGTTCAACGGCCTTTTGCTGTGAAATGGAAAAGAGAGGTTTCCCGTCTCATTTGATGAGGTAAGCCTGGTGAAGCTTTGTGTTATATTTTCTTCTGCTTCCAGTCAATGCTTTTAATGACTATCCAATAAATGCCAGAACCGGTGCAATATAAACTATTAACATCACTCATATGGAAGTTTAAGTAAAAATGAAAACTAATGATGGTGATATTTGTAATCCGCCAATCAATTTTCATACGAGTTATATAAAATATTTATTTTGATATGTTGTATATTTGATTCAATATTTTTCGAATCACTGAGTACCGGATATATGCCTTTTGATAATTATAATAGGATGAAAGTATAAGTTGCTCTAGGTCCAAAGCGCCATCAAATTGTAATAACACAAAAAAGCAAAAGAAATGTTTAAGTATTAGACTATAAGGATTTAGTACTTAGTAGTAATTGCAATAGGTTTCGGAGTAAGTAGGCTCCAGGCCAAGAATATGGGACCGATTGACCTTGGAACTGGTTTGGAACCAAATCCACTAGTTCCAAGTCAATCCAAAATCATCCTACTATCTATTTTTTAAAAAATTTCGGTTATATCCTTGGGTTGAATTGACTTGGTTGCTCACCCTTAATTAGTAAAGTGATTCGAAAGTGAAATGATTTTTTTTTCCATGCATACTAGAAAAAAGATATTTGTGTGTGCAGGCAAAAAATTGAGAAAAATTTTATAAAAAAAGAAAAGCTTCATCAGAATTATTTAAGGAATGAATTTGAACTATTGCCAGCATTATTTTAATCTAATTTTATTGTATGAGTCATTTGTTAGACAAAACGACAGCTATATATTGAACGGTTTAACTTTGTCGTTTTATCAATTGTTTTGTAGTATATTATTACTGTTTGTCTTTTCTTATGATATCAGATATGTCTTCACTCCCTCTGCTTCATGATGCAATGTAGAGATAGACGGCAGAGGGTTAGTTTGGATGAAGAGAAAAGCTAATCCTCCTAGGGCCCACATGCAACCAAAAAAAAAAAAAAATAGTGTACGACCTTGAGTATTGAAATCGAAAAGAGAAAATTGCTTGATAATAGCCGAAAACCTACTATGAAATATCATTAGTTTCTTATAAAAAATGTAAGTCCGAAATATATATCTATGCTTTAGCAACATTATTGTACTCTTCTAATTTTCAACATAATCCATGGAATCTTCTTTACTTAATTTATCAAGTAAATTCAAATTGAAATGGCAATGTAACCGGTCGACATGAAGACCCACATTGCCTCGCACCAAATAAAGCAACACCGACAATTAATAAGTTTTGGAGCAGCGACCATGTACATTTCATTGTCCCAATTTTGTTTCCCCTTTTGGTTTCTCTTGCCTCAAGTTGAAGTTTTATGTTTGTTGCCAGTTCATGTTTGGTTATTCTTGTGACAGACTAACAAGGAACGGGCAAATGTTACGAGAATATTCACACTCCCATGGGGATAATGGATCGTAGACGGACGATAATTGCGGCCCGCTTTCTTAGGGTTCTCTCATTATATATAGAACTATCGAATTTAATGAGTAAATTGTTATTTTCTTTTTTTATCTTATTTAGGTAGCAACTAGCTTTAATTCACGAACTCTTACTTGAGTTACTAGACAAACTTCTACTTGAGTACCTCAATAACTGTTTTGAAGTCATGGGTGCCATTCAAGTTACAAACTTTAACTGGAGTAGAGTAAATTACCACTAGTAAGATTTAGAAGCAAGTCATAATGTATTAATGGAATATTAAACATGTACATTCATTGTTTCATTGGTAACTAATGGTTAATCCAATCCACTTGAGAATTAAAGGGTTGATAATGAACTACGAAATTTAAAAGTAATCAAGTCATTGTTTTTGTTGGTGTCTTACAAGCTTGTACCCAGACCCCCCTGGTAAAATAAAAAAGAAATGACAATCTACTATGAAATTTGAAACCAGTCAAATCTTTGTTTCGGTGTTAATTTACTAACAGCCAATCGGATCTGTTCGTAAAATTGAAAAGAATGAAGTTGACAATCAACTGTAGAATTTGAAAGTGGTAGATCATTGTCTTAATGGTAAATCACTATCAACCAATAGCCTCACTTAAAAGTAATGAAATCGTCATTTCTTGGGTAAGACAATCAGCTAAATGGGTGCAATTTTTGTGATATCTAAAGGAATTGATAATCTACTATTATTCATCTATTTATTGGTGCACTAACTTTGTAGATGAAATTGAGGATTTGCTTTCCATCCGATGAAGTGATTGGTGATGTTGGAGAGAAAATAAGAGAAGCTTGGAAAGAATAGGACATATTACGTCTCCAAATATCATCCATAGCGTGAACGCTAAGTCATATAACCGCGATCTACCCGTTTTCAAATTCATAATCGAGCTGAGTCGGATTAAGCGATCATTTGCTCCAGGTTCGAGTATCCGAGAAAAGCGATAGTGGATCATATTATAGATGGAAGGTTATGCGGTAATTTTAGGATAGCTACCAATGCTAAACTAGCGCAGACAGATTATCCACAACACTTTTATTTCTCTCCAACTTCAAAAGGAGAAAGCTCTTGATTAATTATTTATTTGCTCGTGCAATTCATGGGATATCAGTGCGGTTTGTAGGATTTCTCGCAATCGTTTGAGTAATTATCCGCACAGGCTTTAGCCTTCTTGACATCTGCACATAACCAAAAGAAGGGTAAGAAATTCAGGTGCAACATTATTCTCTATTAGAAAAATGTTCGGTGGATCTAGTACGTGTTCTAAAAATGATATTGACGGATAGATTTCACTGAACCCATGTAAGATCCATACGAGACCTATGATTTTCAACTATCCAAAATCAATTTAGTACATAGTTCATAATCTACACTCATTTCTCATTTTGCATGGATGCCGATTCTTTAATCCTGTGTTGTGGCATATATATTACACATGCTTAGGATTTTGGCCCTACTTGTCCAACAAGATTTTTATTTGAGAAAATTCGTTGAAGCTTGTCATACCATTCCACGTGAATTGGAGCTTCAAATGATTAATAAAATGGTTATTATTTTGAGGTGAGTTCACTTATGACTTAACAAATCTTCTCCCACATTGGAGGAGATATGATCAGGACGAGACTTAGACTTACAAGAGAGTCTCACCCCAAGTGTTCCTCTCGTTAATGCTCCTACTGGATAGGGGTAAGCATCAAATTAAGATAGACCTTGGACCGATCCCAGACCGGCATTATGTGGTTTGGTTCCTGCAAGAAACGGTCTAAGCCTCAGTCTCAAAAATTGGAAACCGACATTATATGGTTAGATTTTAGGGTCAGGCTACTGAACTAGACCGACCTTGGATTGAACACATTTTAACTACATTTTTTGTTTATTTTATTTTCAAATGGTTAGAACAATCTTTATGGATGAATGAGAAATATTCTATAATTCATGTTCTACATTTGTTAGTACCGATAAAGTTAATGGGTTTGAAAGAACTCCTTACTTGTTTACCTAGAGCATAGATTGAATAGATTTCAGCTCTTTCAAACTTAAGATCTAATAACACTCATACCAATTTCTTTGAGGAGAGTTTCGATATTTGCTTGGTGCTTATATCTCCAAGTTTTTTGTGCCAGAGATCTGCTTCGTCCTTGATGGAGATTAAACATTGAATGTCATCAGTAGTTGTGTCTAGTAAATAGATATTTCGTGTCTCATTCTAGCAAACGACCACTTCAGATCTTTACTCATGCATGAGCATTTGTTTCCTTGGAAATAGATTTTGTAACCAGCATCACATAACTAGCTGATACTAGTGAGATTATAGTTCATACCTCTAACAAGAGATATATCTCTTATAGTTAGGTTTCCAATTTCAACAGTTCCTTTGCCGATGATCTTTTCTTTGTTGTTCCCTCCAAAAGAAACACTTCTACCATTAAATTTTGAGAATTCAATGAACTTGCTTGAATCTCCAGTCATATATCTTGAGCAACCATTATTGAGATACCATTTGTTTCTCTCTCTTTTTTTTTTTTGTACCTAAAAGATTAAGAAAAATTCAAGTTTTCTCTGGTACCCATATTTTCCTAGGTCCTTTTTTGTTAGAAGGACCTGCCATGCTTAGAAAGTTTCTTTGAATTGGCTTTCAACCTTTGAAACAGTCATTTTCATAATGATCATGTCTACTGCAAATTGAACATTTAAGAAAACTTTGACCAACAGGTTTTACAAACTGTTTTCTAAAATGATTTTCATAGAAGACTCTCAGAAGCTTTTGCCTCTTCCTTTCTTTATGAGATGGAAATTTTTTTTTTTTTTTTTTTTTTTTTTTTTTTTTTTTTTTTTTTTTTTTTTTTTTTTTTTTTTTTTTTGTATCCAAGTCTTGATTTATTGTAGTGTGAAATTTGAATGGACAAAATATGTTCCAAATTTTTCGAGCCAATTGAGAATCTTTTTGCAACATTTGAAATTTCCATTTTTAAGGAATCATTTTCTTTTTAAACGGAATCAAGATTTTCTTTTGTTTAAAGAAGATCCTTTTCAAGATACTCAATCTTTTCTTTTTGGAAAGAATCATGTTGTCTCAATCTTGAGTTTTCCTTCTTCAATTCTGAAAACTTTTTGAGCGTGGCCTTGTAATCAACAAGTAATTCTTCTATATAATTAGATACTTCAATAGGAATATCAAAATCTCTTACCTCAAATTCTTCTTCGGAATCAGATTTACCATGAGACATATATTCGCATATTCTTCATTACTTTCTTCGCACTCAATGTCATTCCATGTTTCGACCTTCACAGCTTTCTTTGTCTTCTCATACTTGTTTTTTCTTTTCTTCAGAAGAGGACAATACGGTTTGATATGTTCTCGCTTCTTGCATTCGAAGTAGATAACATCCTTATTTTTCTCTTTGTCATTGAAGTTTCTTTTTTGCTTGGATGATTTGAAGGATTTCTTTCCTTCGAACTTCCTCCATTTTCTCGCCATCTTTTGAAGCTCTTTCACCGTGAGGGCTATCTCCTCATTGTCCTTGTCATCTTTGTCTAAATCTGAATCATCGAGTCAAGACTAGATTTTAATGCTATTGCTTTCTTACCTCATGTGTCTTCTTCATTCAAATGTTCTTCTTCATAAGATTGAAGTATTCCCACGAGTTCATCCACAGAGAGGTGAAATCCTTTGAGTCTCTCGGATGGATGTCTTAATGTTGTTCCACTCTTTTGACAAGCCTCGCAAAATCTTGTTTACTTTCATTGGATCTAATACGAGTTGCACTTGATATATTAATTCATTGACAATGTCAGTAAATCTACTAAACATGTCGGTTATGGATTCTTTAGATTTCATTTTGAAAGCTTCATATTGCTGAAGAAGAATATTATCTTCATCTCCTTAACCCGATCAGTTCATTCATATGTTACCTGCAACCTATCCCAAATTTCTTTTGCAGATTCACATGAAGAAATTCGATTATATTCATATGGAGATAAAGCGCAATATAAAGAGTAAACAACTTTAGCATTTAGTGCTTCTCTTTTGGTGATGTCAACATCAGAAAGAGCTGAGGTTTTAGGCTTTTGGCCTTCTTCCTTGGTCGACAAAGCCTCTAGTCTTATGTCTTTCATAACAACGTCCCACTCCAAGGGATCCTTGGATCCGATGAATGCTCTCGTCTTGTTTTTCTAGATGTTATAGTCTTTTCCATCGAATTACGGAGGCCTTGTATTAGTCCGACCTTCCATCAGACCTGGTGCAATATTGCTATCCATAGATAAATCATTAACCCAGAAGTAAGAAACCACTTTAATTAAGAGTAAATGTGCTTTAATACCAATTGTTATGGCTATAATTATCACCTAGAGGGGGTGAATAAGTGATTATGCGGAAATGAAAGAATTTAAATAAATATTGCAGTGAGACAACTTGTGATAAAGTGGTCAAATCTTACCGGTGTACAATTCTATCACAATTAATAAAAAGAGTAAGGGATAGAGAATTGCACATAAAAGTTTATAGTGGTTCGGCTTTTGTAAGCCTTCGTCCATTCTCCTGCACTATAGCCTATTGGTTGGAATTCACTAGTAAGAACCAATTAGAGGTTACAAATCCTAAGCTCAAGTATATGTGAACAACTCCTCACACTCTCAGCCTAGGGTTACACAATATTGCTTAGCAAAGACGAATATATGAGATCACAAACACACTCTTCAAACTTTCGAAATTAAAAGTTTCAAATCTCGTGAATGCGATTGGTAATTCCTTTAGTTTCGAAATCTCCTCTTATACTCCTCCAAATCTAAGCTGACCGTTGGACGTATCTCCAAGAGGACTTATATAGCCAATCTACCTGTTGGCCTAGATCTAGTTGAGAAAATCTGATGGCTTTAGGATCGCTGAGATTGATATTTCCCATAATTTCTACTGCCCATACAACAGATTGGGTTTCCAAAAGGTTGAATATTTATGAATAGAAAGAAGGTTTCGCCTTTAGAAAGAAATTCTTGGAAAGTTGAATCCTCAAAAGATATTTGCAAGACTTTTCTTTTGAAACTCTTTATATAGCAAGGAATCAAGCCAATTTGCCACTAGCCGTTGCATGGGTGATAATTCCTTCCTATCCAATTAGTAAGTTATATAATAAAGAAAGTAATGGAGCCACAACTCTGGTTCTAATTGATAACGTCTAATCACATCCTATCAAACTTTCCACACTGAAAATACTTTTTATCAAAACAAAGTCTCTAAGTTTTGTCAATTATCAAAACGACTTAGGGAATGTTTTTTTCAACAATTTGCTCTTGTGATTCCTAGGATATCAATACGATATGTAGTAGGCCTTCTTGCAATATTCTGAGCAATGATCCATAGAGGCTCCATCTGTGAATAATCGAAAGAAGGGTGAGAAACTCAGGTGCAACATTATCCAATATCAGAAAACACAAATAAATAGCAAAGTAAAATGAATGTAGACTGTTAAATTTCTTTGGACCCATATGATCCACATAAGACCCATCAATTTCAACGATCCAAATTCAATTTAATACATAATTGATAAAATAGACCCTTGTAAATGATTTCTCGTTTTGCATGGCTGCAGATTCTCTATTCCTATATTGAGGCACATTGTACGGCCCATGCTTAGGATTTTGGCCCTATCTGTCCAACTTAATTTTCCTTCCTAGCGGCCTGGCCCATTCCACGTGAATTGAAGCTCCAAGGAATACTAGAATGATGACTCTGTTGGGGTGAGTTCACTAACAAATCAATTCAGAAATCTTGTCCCATATTGGAGGAAATAAGATCAAGAGAAGACTTACGAAATGATTCATAGGAGAACATAAAACATCATTTCATGAGAATCAAATAGATCGAGTTACAATGAGAGGTAAAGGATCTTCATCTCAAGCTGGTATACTAGATAAACTTTCATTATTAATTAAAGACAGTGCCTAGTGGCATCTATCTATGCTTAATATCTAGACTATATCAACTCGTCTTGCAAATCACATGGGATCTATGGAAGACCGACAACTTAAATACGGAGCTAACACAAATCACGTATTGTGTTAGCCTCAATCTATCACAACCGAAATAGACTAATTAGCATAGACAAAATGGTTCCTAGCAACCTTGTCCTACCAGGTAGGACTAATTGAGAATGTTGTCGCTGTAAATATAGTTTCATCAACTAAGACACTGTCAAAATAACTTCAGAAATATACACATCGTCAATGCATTTAGTTTGACCCTATATAGTGAAATTTTGTACAAATTCAAGCCCATGTAGTTGACCTAGTTACCTAGGGTTTCAAAATGTGTTTCCCAAGATACCTGTATTAGAGTCCAGGCATGTAGATGTCACATTCGAAATCACAATGTTCAACAAGTGTTAGTGTTGGTGTTGGCATCAATGTCGATGCCATACTGGTGTCGTCAGTGTCGGTGTCAATATCGGTGTTGGTGCAAGGCTTGGAGGTGGCCTCACATTTCTCGAAGCAGCCAATGCTGCAAAGAAGCGGATTTCCATCCTTGGCGCAGGACATAATGCACCGTACTTTCCATTCGTATGATCCACGTCTTTTAGAGGACGCGCCGACGATCATCAACATCACGAACAGAGTCATTACCTAGTCGAAAGATTTAATTTCCATCTCTATCTACGCTTCTTGATTCCTTTTTCTTTTCTTTTTTTTTGCTACTGTTGTAGTACTTATGTTAAGCAGGGGCAAGCACCTGTAGCTATATGTATACAGAGATCTATATGCATTTGTACATGATAGAGCATAATTGTTCAATGGCCTTTTACTATGAAATGAAAAAAAAAAAAAAAAAAAAGGAGAAGAATTTCCTATCTCAATTAATGAGGGAAGCTTGTTGTATCTTAGGCTGTACGTCTTTTGCTTCCGGCCAACGCTTTTAATGACTATCGACTAAATGCTAGATTCAGAATTTAATGATGGGCTAGATTTTCATCGTATCATATATCCATACAAATATTAATCATCCCTCATGTGCAAACGAAATTTAAATTAGAAGTGCACGATGTTCATATTTATAATCCGCCCAATCAATATCATAGTTGTTAGATAATACATGTCATGAAAACAAGCAATCAAATAATAAAATAAATTAGATCATGAAATAAATTGGACACTAGATTACATGGTTTCGTCAGTGTAACTTATGTCTATGAAGAGAGTAACACAACATCCATTATAGATCAAGCGATACAATGGAGATTACAAATAAGTTCGAGTCATTCAAGCACTTATAGTATTTCAAGCCCCCTATTACACCTAATAAGTCACATAATGATTAGCCTCACAATTTCTTACAAAATAAACTTTCAATCTCACAAAAGAATTCATAAATCTTAATACAAGATTTTCTTGGTTTCAAAATACTATGGATGTAATTCACAAGCACGAGCTCCTCTTGAATGATTTTCACAAAGAAAAAGACCATTTTTAATATAAACACAAGACTCGTGTTCAAAATAGGAAATCTTCTTCTTCTTTTTTTAACTTTCTCCAATTAGGTAATTATTCAATTAGAAAACTCACTTGGATTAAGTAAATTTCTTTTTTTGGGTTCAAACTCGATACATATTTTCAACAATCTCCTCATTGGCTTGACATCGGAGCCAAGTTTCAAAATAGCCCCTCATAGACTCAATCACCATATATGCCTTCCAAGTCCAAGCTTGTTATTACTATAGGTGTAACCTAGAGGGAGTTAATAGGTTATAAAACGAAACTTGATCTAGCGAGATAATCAAACTCAAGTTTGCTTAAATATCAATTGAAGTATACTTGTAAAGACTAAGTACAAAAATAAAATAGAGAGAGAGAGAGAGATGGGAGAGCTCCATGGAAATCTTATAGAGGTTCCGCTTAAATCGAGTCTATGTCCACTCTCCTGACCTAACATCCATCAGTGGACTAGATTCTGTTGGTAATTTGTTGAGAAGTCACAATGTAGCATGTGGCGCTTCTACCCAAAACTAGTAGATCGTACTAATGACTCCAAGAACTACTACAACATTCATACACTCCTAAGCAGAGATTATAATAAGTGAATCACTTTTGGTAATAATGTACTGCTTGCTCAAAAATAATAATTTGTGTATCTTAGAAAATAAAGGTTTCTCAACTTGTAAATGTTTTCGCAAGCGTGTGTCTTCTTTAGCATGTGTTGATCTTCTAATATAGTATTCAAGCACACTAACGGCCAAAAAATCTTCAATGTGATCAATTTAGCGATTAAGATCTAATCACCTATACAATTAAATCTTCCAATGACCATGTGGTTTCCACGAATAAAGTTGCTTATTCAAAGGAACAATAATTCTTGGCAATTTGATTGACAACACATAAGATTTCTCTCGTACGTTTGTCTTTGAAAGGCATACTGTCAATATTCCATAAGATTTAGATTTATTTCAAAAGAAATATCTCAATTTTGATGACATGATGCGTACTTATGTAGAAGGCATTTTCTTCTCACATGATATGGCCAATTTTTAGGAATTGATTATACCAACTTGACAAGTTTTATGATTCAATTCAACTTTTTGAAAATTTTAAAACTCAATTGCACTTTTCTGACAAGTTTTAAAACTTGATTACACTTTTTAATGTTTTATGACTCAATTACACTTTCATGACAAGTTTTAGTACTTCTAATATAACCTCAAACTCTCTAGTTCAAAGAAAAGTGAGGATTTGCTTTCCATTTGATGAAGTGATTAGAGATGTGAAAGAAAATTAAGAGAAGCTGGGAAATAGATTGGAGATATTGTGTCTCCAAATTTCATAATGGGAATGTCGTGTCATATAGCCACGGTCTCTCCGATTCAAAAATCGTATTTGAGATGAGTTGGGTCAACTGATGAACGGAATCCCGGCTTCATGCATATGAGAGAAGCATATTGAATTGTATCATAAATTGATGGGAGGTCAAATGATAAGGCTCACGGCAAGCAAATGGAGACGGGAGGCAAATGGAGTGGCAGATTGGGCTGCTAAGGCCCACGGCTGATCAGATCTGGCTCAAAACTGGAATATTTTCCCTCCCTTTGTTCTACAAGACCTTGTGTATGCGGATACTATAGCTTCTGCTTGTAGTTTATCGACTATATAATACAATCTATCTTTTCGACCAAAAAAAAAATGATAATATTTAGGATAGATCTCAACGGTAAAAGTAACGCATACAGATGATACACAACACTTTGATTTCCGTCTAACTCTAAGGACAAAAAGTCTTGATTATTTGTTTATTTGCCTTGCAATTCCCGGGATATTAGCGTGGTTTGTACGACTTCTTGCAATCGCCTGAGCATTTATCCGCATTTTAGGACTTCCTGCAATTGCCTGAGCATTTGTCCACACAAAGCTTTAGCCTTTCTGGCGTCTGCACGGAATAGAAAGTAGGGTAAGAGCCGTATAATAGCCACATGAGACCCATCGATTGAATGATTCAAATTCAATTTAATACATAATATATATACTATACTCAATTACTATACTCATGTAATGATTTCTCGCTTTGCATGGATGAAGATTCTTTATTCCTGTGTCGCGGCACAATGTATGACAAATGCTTACGATTTTGACCATGCTTGTCCAACTTGATTTTCATTTTTTTAAAATACAGTGACGCATATCGTGATAACAGCGACCGGGCCTTCAACGTGAACCGAAGATATAAAGCAATACTAAAATGGGTGATTATTGTGAGGTGAGCTCAGTCATATATACTTAACAAATTTTGTCCCCAAATGGATGAGATAAGATTAGGAGAAGGCTTAAGAAATAATTCTTAAGAAAGTCTTACCCACATTTAGTAGTCCAAATGGACTACATAGCAATGTTGTCTAAAACTGCATTATTATAATCATTCTAAAAAAAATCCAGGCATCATCACTTTATGAGAATGAAATAGATCGAAATACAACAAGATAATAAACGATTTGCATCTACAGTGGGTATAATAGATATAACTTTCATCATCAATTTAGGATGGTGCCCGGTGGTGTATCTATCTATGTTTGACATCTAGATTAAATCAAGTCACCTCACAAATTATGGGATCTACGGGAGACCGACAACTTAACACAGAGCTTACACAAATCATGTACTTTGCTAGGCTCATTCTAGACTCAAGGCGCACATGGTAATGTTTATACTTGGGGAAATAATTTTTTTTTTTCAGAAATAGTTCTTTTTTATTTCTCCTCCCCGAAACAATTTCTGAGTAAAATAACGCGTTTGTTAACTATACAAAATTTCTATTCTCGGAATAGAAAAAGAATATAAATACGTTTGGTATGATTCATAAATTTTTATATTTATTCGTTTTTTCTTCTTATGGATTGCCAAACGCCAATCGCCAACCGCCACTCGCTACCACACAACTACTAATAGCCAACCATCACCACGGATTGCCACCGCATGACCCCTAACTGCCGACCGCCTCCCACAGCCCACCGGTCGCCGCCGTTGACGGCCGACGGCCGGCCGCCAGGGCGGGGTGGCCACGGGAGGGGGTGGCGGCCGGTGGGCTATGGGTGGTGGTCCGCGGTCATGCAATGGCAAGTGGCAATTGGTGACGGGCGTCAGCGATCGACTACTGACGGTTGGGCGATGATCGTCAACTGGCGGCAATGACACAACAATGGCGGTCGGGCGGCAACGGTGGCCGCAAGCGGCCGGAGGTGGTCGACGGTTGCAAGTGGTCGACGATGGCCGCAAAGAAGGAAGAAGAACAAAAGAAAATAGAAAAGAAAAAAAAAAATGGCCTATTTTTAAAAATTATTCCCGAGAGCGAGAAGCTATTTTTTTTTATTTCTTATTTATATTTCCCAACTACTTTTCTATTCCGGGGAATAAAAAATAAGTTGGTGTTACCAAACATATATTTTTTTTTTTTTTTTTTGGTTTCAAAGAACAAAAGAATGTAAATCGGGAGAAACATAAATGTTACTATGCAGGCCCTCATTAGCTCTAACAAAATGATTCCCTAGCAACCTTGTCTTATCGGTAGGATCAATTGAAAATGTTGTCGTTGTTAATGTAGTTCCATCAAACAATATAGATGACACTGTCAAATGGCTTCATAAAAATATAGGACATCAGTCCATTCAATTAGACTCTAAACAAAGAAATTTTGTACATGTTCAAGCCGATGCACTTAACCTAGTCAGCTAGGATTTCAAGATGTGATTCTGTGAATACCTGTAGCAGGGTCCAAGCATGTAGACGTCACTCAACCGAGATCACAATAGTTGACGTGAGTCACGTGTGGTGAGGCAGCCCCACATTTCTTCATGCAAACGATGTAACAAAGAGTCGGATTGCCATCCCTACTGCAAGGCAGAATACAACGCACTCTGCAGTCAGCGGATCTACTTTCTTCGGAGGACACGCCAAGTATCATCAACATCATGAACAGAGTCATTACCATGTTGAAAGATTTGATTTCCATCTCTTTTACACTTCTCTTGCTGTTGTTGTGTTCCTTGAGCACTTGAAGCCATATATATATATATATATAGATGTATATAGTAGAGCATCAATTGTTCAATGGCCTTTAGGTTGTAAAATGGTAAAAAGAAGAAGATTGGTGCAGCTTAGGTTATATTTCTTCTGCTTCTAGTCAAAGCTTAGGAATTTAATGATGGGCTAGATTTTCATCGTGTCTCATATCCTTGCTTTACAAGTTATGAGTATCACTCGTTGCAAGCTTAATTGAAAATAGACGATGTTAATGTTTGTAACCCGCCAATCAATAGATCTTAGGTAATATATATAATTTGACATGCTGTATATATGATTTGTATTTTCCATGGTTTACCAAATCCCACGGTATTCAAAATACAACATGTATCTTATATATCTCTTTACATATCATTTTGCAGTGTATATAAAGGACTATTATTACATATTTATTATTCCAGTGAAATATAGTGATAATTACAATTATCCGTGCTTTCAGTAGGGGTGAAAGAATACATGCCCGTTTTGATGAGCAAAATCGGATAGTTGATAAGTGGGTCCAAGTCCAACGAGCCATCTAATTACAACATCGGAAAAGATCAAAAGAAACACTCGAGCATTGAAATAATCAGACTTTAGTAGATAGTAGTTGGGGTAACCAGTACTAGAAAGGGCAAGTTTCATACCAAAAGTCCAAATTTTCCTAATCAGGTTCATTCCAATTTTTCGAACTGAGAATCGAATCAATCGGCCCTGAAATTGGCCCACCTTTTTTCTTTTTTGGCTTTTTAACCATGTATACTAGCAAGAAGGACGTGTGTGTACCACAAAAGCAAAATGACAAAAAAAAATTAGAAGGAAGAAAAGTTTCATTTAAAGTGTCTCGGGAATGAATTTAAACTATTTCAAAGAAATTCTTTTATCAAAACTTAGATTGTACGAGAGACTTGTTTGACAAAAAGAGAGCTACATATTGAACATTTTTACTTGTCGTTTTATCAATTGTTTTGTAGGGTATTACTATATTTGTTTGTCTTATTCTAAACCTTTGCTTCGTCCAAGGACCCACGTGCAACTACTAGGGGTGTGCAACCGGACCGGGTCAACCCGATTCCCGATTCGGCCCACCCGGAAAATAGGGTCGGGAACCAGTTCCGATTGAAACCGGTCCGGGAACCGGTTCCCAAAGTTCAAACCCTGTTTGAACCGGTCCGGGAACCGGTTCCGAGGGAATACCCACCCGGGAACAGATTGACCGGACCGGTTTGGGAACCGGTTTGAGAACCGGTTTTTGGGCCCCAAAACAAAACCCTAGTTGTTTCTCTTTCTATCTTTACTCTCATGCACTCGCAGCACGCTCGTCGCTTCGACGCTCTCAGCCTCTCATGGTCTCACCTTCGTCGATCCATCCGAGCGGAAGCAGCATCGCCTTCCTCCAGATCAGCGCCCCCATCTTGGTCCCGGCCATCCTCGCCACCCCGGCGCTATCGCCTCGCTGCTCGCGATCTTCACCGTCGACAGCGTCCTCCTCCCCGCCGAGCTGTTTGGCAAGATCGGGCTGCTTTTTTGACAATATTCAATGTGTCTTCCACTTGTTTTCGGTGAGCATTTACCAGATCTTCCTCTTCCTGAAAGCACGTACAGAAGCTTTTGAATTGTCACAGCACACTTACCTGTAAAAGAGCATCTAAATCATCACCAAAATGAGAGTTATTAGCATCTGATCTCTGCTGGTCCTTCCACTTTGTCTGGGCAAAACTAGGTTTCTATAATTTTTCTTACGGAGGAGCACGATTCAAAGATTCGAGTTTCACATTGTTCCTCTTCCACCGTGTTCTCTCTCGGTTCATAAAACTCTTCTGACACATCATAATCATCTCCACCTGTTTGTTCTGGCCACGAGGTGGTTATCTCTTCCTCAAAGTTGGAAGCATTTGATGCAACAAATGACAAAGGTAAGGTAGTTGATTCTTTTAGATTTGTAGTTGAAGATAGTACATCCTTCTTCGGATTGTTTCCTTTTGAGAGGCTCTTCACCCTGGAGAACAATTTGTAGGAAGCCATAATCAATTGAAAACAACCACATAACCTTTACAAGCCGCAATTCTCTGCTCGGATATTTTACCTGTCACCATATCTTAAGGTATTAAGAGTATGCTCACAAGAACCAAAACTTGGAGAAATGCAGGATATCATGACAGTGCGAGAGTTGCCGACAAAGGAATCCCCGAGAACTTCGGTTAATTTGCTGCCTCGAAAGGAATATGACCCTGGTCATTGTCCGAGCTCTAATGCATTCCTTGAGTGCAAGTAGGCTCTTATTGATTTCTGCACCTTCCATTCTCGCTCACACATATAAAGCAGTCAATACAACAACAAAATGGAACAGCATTCTCTAGTACAACTATAACATCAGAAAAGTTATCCACGAATTGGCAGATGGATAGTGTTATAAACAGGCGGTATTTTTTATCTCAATATAGCATGGACGAGAAAATAACAATAGCACTTTTCGTAGTATAATTTCCATAATTCCTCTTTCTGATTGCATTTTACTTGTCTGAAATGAATGGTATTTCATGGGGAGTGAAATTTTGTCTCGTGAATGTTTTGGAATGTCTTTAATGGCTTGATTGTTTTTAGCTATTGTTACTGTTGATGATATAGCGGACTGAAGCTGCTTCTTGAGTGGATTTCCGGTAAAAGGGTCTTATACTAGTAAAAAGCGCCAAGTCCTTTTCATCTGTGCACAGTGCTTCAGTGTTTCATTCTCCTCCTTCCTTATCATTTAGTACCTTACATTTGTATAATTAGATATTTGATGCTTTTGTAGGAGTAGGCTCGCATTGGACAACAATGGTAGACTCATTCCTCGCACTCGAAGCAATTTTTATCAGGATCGGAAAGTGAAGATTATGCTCTTGAGGTGAAGAATAGATATGATCTCGTTCTTGCTCTCCATTTGCTGCTTGTGCTTTCTGTCTGTTCCACTTCCAACATCATCCAATGAGTCTTCCCTAGATACCTGAAAAATTAGGTGTTACTTGGCAGTAAGTTATATTTATATTGCACGAATCTTCTGATTGCAAAGAACCAACCAAACTAGTTCTGCTACTTAGTTCCTAAATTGGTGAACGTTATGGAGCATGCGTGATTGCTTTATTGTATAAGTGCCTTATAAATTCTTCTGAGCTGAGACTCGAAAGAGTTCTACCTTTGCATACGCCTTTGGACATTGTTGGCTTGGCATTGTTTTCCGCCTTGATACACTTCTCTTGTTAGTAGCTTGGGTTCAAAGTAGTGAGCAAAAATAAGGAGAAAACACAAAGGATTTGGCAATCATTCATGGCTGCTAGGTGGAATATCATGGTCATTGTCATTGGGCTCCTTTGTTTTTGCAATACTCTTATGGAACTGACGCCACATTTCGGACATGAGTGTGGAAATCCAACTGCTAGAGACCCATTGGACAATCTTGCAAGCCCCATGAACTGGTTTAATATAGATGTTTGACCTATGCATGTAACTCTTTATCTAAATCCAACTACGAGTGACTTCTTGGGATGAATGAATTACTTTCTATCTCCAAAGTTATGTTGAGAGATTTGATTTACTATGAAAACTAATTTGTTTTTGTAGAATCCTAATGTTATATATTTTTTTTTTTCAGTTTTCAGTCAATGGATCAAAACAAAGACATATCAATGGAAGTAGAAGGACATAATGAAATGAGTCCACTCATGGAATTGCCATTCCATGGAGCCGATGAAGTGGAATCTCGCAACCATGGGCGCGACAAACAAGGTGAGGGTACCTAACTCTCATACCGCTTCGGGTAAAAAGCGAGCTAATCAATCAGATTGTTGGGATCATTTTTCGAGAATTATAGATGAGAAAACACAGAAAACAGTTAAGGTGAAGTGCATTCATTGCGGGATGGATTATGTGTATAATGTTGATCATGGAACCTCTACTATGTGGAAGCACTTGAGAAAGTGCAAAAAGTATCCTCGCACAGATAAAAAGCAAATGTTGTTTGCATCACGTAACAAAAGTGTGATTGGCGAGGTTGGGGAAAATACTACTAGTGATAGTGTCTTAACGACATGGAAGTTTGATCAAGAACGTTGTAGGCATATGCTTGCTCGAATTATTATTATTGATGAGCAGCCATTTTCCATGGTTGAGCGTGTTGGTTTTCGGGATTTTGTTACTGAATTACAACCTCTTTTCCATCATCTTTCACAATTTACAATGGCAAGAGATTGTATGAAGTTATATTTAAGTGAAAGGACTTGTTTGAAAGCTTACTTTGGTAAGCTTAAATCTAGGATTGCACTCACAACGGATATGTGGAGTTCCATTCAAAACTTGAATTATTTGTGTCTTACTGCACATTATATTGATGAAAATTGGCAGTTGCAAAAAAGAATAATTAATTTTGTGATGATACATAGTCACAAGGGTAAGGAGATTGGTAAAATGGTGGGGAAATGCATTTATGATTGGGGAATAGAAAGTAAGGTGTCCACAATAATAGTGGATAATGCAAGTTCAAATGATGTGGCCGTTAGTTATTTGAAAGAAAAATTTTCAGAAGAAGGATTTTTGATTTTGAATGGTGATGCTTTACATATGAGATGCACTGCTCATATACTTAACTTGATAGTAAGAGACGGATTGAATGAGGTGCGTGATTCTATTGTACGCATTCGAAACATAGTTAAGTATGTGAGGAGTTCTCCGGCTAGAGCTAAGACATTCAAAGGTTGCATTGAGAGTGAGAGGATTGCATACAATGGTTCGGTCTGTCTTGATGTTGCCACTAGATGGAACTCCACTTACATGATGTTAGACACCGCCATAAAGTTCAAGAAAGCTTTTAAAAGAATGGAAGATGAAGATTTATATTTCTTAAGGGAAATTGACAATGATCCTCCTAAAGCTGAAGATTGGGAAAATGTCATCATTCTTTCTAAATTTCTGAGACGGTTTTATGATGCAACCAAAAGGATGTCGAGTAGTTCATATGTTACTTCAAATCATTATTTTGAGGAGATAGTTAAGTTGTACAAGTATTTGAATAATGCGGCGAATTCTTTAGACCTAAAGCTTCAAGCTATGGGTTTAAAAATGAAAGAGAAGTTTGACAAGTATTATGGGAGTTTGGATAAAGTTAATATGATGGCATTGATTGCGGTTGCATTGGATCCTACAAAGAAGTTGAATTATGTAAAGTTCTATTTTGAACAAATCTATGATGATGAAGCAAAAATTGATGAGATGCATGATAAAGTGAAGGTCGCCTTGGAGAATTTGTATAAATCTTATGAGCGATCTTTTGTTGGCTCTTCTAGTCAAGGAAAATTTGGTGATTCAAGTGTGAGTAACAGTAGTAGTGCTTCTAATGTTGATATTGATGACAATGATTGTGAAATCGATGCTTGGCACAAAAGCTTTCTCCATGCGAAGAAAAGAGTATTGGATGAAAACAAATCTGAGCTTGATCGGTATCTTGAAGCTGAAAGTGAAGATGTCCTTAATATTGATCTTTTGATGTGGTGGAAGAGTACCAGGTCAAAGTATAAAATTGTATCTTTGATGGCTTGAGATGTTTGTCTATTCCCGTGACTACCGTTGCTTCAGAGTCGTCTTTTAGTACATTGGGACGTGTACTTGATGGCTTTCGAAGTTCTTTGACTCCTAGAGTGGTGGAAGGTTTAATTTGTACTCAAGATTGGTTGAGAGCTATTCGCGTGCCAATTAATGTTGAAGAGTGCATCGAGAATGCGGAACAATTTGAGACGGGTAAGTTATATATATTTCTTTCTATCTTATAATTCATTCGCATAACTATCTATTAAGTGCATGCCCTATTTAATCTCTCTTTTTTTTTTTTTTTTTTTTTTTTTTTTTTTTTATAGATTTGGATTGTCTTACCAAGGACATTATCATTGGAAAATAAACTTCATTTTGCCGAAACTCCGATTTTGTGGTAAGTAAATAGACTTTATTAAATCATAACTTTTGCATGTCTCTAGAGTATGGATTCTTGTTGATTTTTCTTATATATGAATTTTAGGTTTTTGTCAGAGATTTTGTACCACGTGGAACGCAAGGCCGAAGAAGGAGAAGAAGATCGAGCACATGAAGGAAAAGGTTGATATGTGATCAGCCAAAAATTGTACTACAACTAGTTAATTGGCTAAATTGCTAGCTTGTATATTACTGGAATATGAGAAACTTGATGTACCTTGTGGGATATGGGGATGCGAGATGGTCGAATTATATACTTGGTTGTTTTTTCAAGGGGTGTCCAAATTTTATACATGTTCCCAATGAGTTTGGTCGAAGGATGTGCTTGGTCCGGCCTTTTTGTTTCAGCAGATAACTCATCCATACTTGCTTATCTAAGGTTAATATAAAGATACAACAATTTTTATGCAAAACAGGTTCCAATATAAATAGGGTCAACCCTGTTTTCGGACCGGAAAAACAGGGTGGGCCGGGAATAGGGTCCAATGTAAACAGGGTAGGGAACAGGGTCCAAAAAGGAGAATCGGTTATAACGGGGTAGGGAACGGGGTCCAGGTCTAGACCCTACCCACCCCGGGACCCGATTACCCCTAGCAACTACTGAAAAAAAGTGTACAACCTTAAGTGCCGAAAATGAAAGGAAAAAAAGTGCTTGATAATAGCTGGAGATCTACTATGAAATATTATTAGTTTCTTATTAAACATATAAGTGCGAATTCTATATGTATGTTTTAGTAACATGCACGATAAATATAAACCAAAAAAAAAAAAGAATACACGATAATATTCTAGTTTTCAATATATAATCCCTTGAATAAATTAAGCAACATCTTCTTTACTTAGTTTATTAAGTCAATCCTAACTGAGATGGCAATTTATTTGGTACACATGAAGACCCACATTGCAAATTGGCTCACCCCAGGTAAAGGGACACCCACAAGTTAATGAGCAGATGCGAGAGACACTTCTATGCCCGCAAATTCTTTTTCCACTTTTAGTTTCTCTTGACTCAAGTAAAAATTATATGTTTTTCGTTCATGTGATTAAGATAGGATGGGGCAAATGTTAGGAGAGTACTCACGCTCCCCGTAGGATAGTGGATTATGCATGGACGATAGTTGGAGTGGACGGCTCCCTCAAGGTCCCTTCGTCTGAGATACTCGAGGAAGAGGTTCGGATTGATGTGGGGGTGAGCATGGTCCGGGTTGGGCCGGTCCACCCCCTAACCCTAGGACCAACCCGCATAGTGATGGTCCTCAATTTTTAGGACCGGGGACCAACCCTATTGAGTTTGGGACCAATGACCGAACCAATCCAATGAGTTCGGTCCGGTTCCAGGGTCAACCCGAGACCAACTAATAATTTTTTATTTCATTTTTTATACTCCTTAAAAAAGCGATTGAGAACCGGACTAACCCAATGGGTTTGGTCCAGTTTCCAAGTCAACCCAAGACCAACCAATAATTTTTTATTTCATTTTTTGTACTCCTTGAAAGGGCAATCAAGGACCGTACCGACCCAATGGGTTCGATGATGAGCGGGGTCAACTAAGAAAGGCAAGCGGTGAGGGTCAAGTGGGGTGAGCGTCGAACGGAATGAGCATCGAATGTCGAGCGGAGAGCAACAAGCCAAGCAAGCATCAAGCGGCGAGCGGCACAAATGATCCAAAGCGAGCGAGGCGAGTGTTGAGTAGCAAGGGGAGAAGTTATTTCTTTCAATTTTGGCAAATTAAAGACTAAGAGGACAAATAAGACAGAAGATGACGAATACTAGAGGGGAATACCATAAGGAGTTGTTTATGCATTTTTGGACGCCGTGAAGACTCCTCCCAAAAACATTTTCCTCATTCGTCAAAGACATTAAAAATCTAAGTTATTAAAGAATAATGTAAAATTACTTGAACTTCTCACTAATGAGCTATTTAATGTTGTTGACGCTATTTATTTTAAGGTTTTTCTATATAAAAATTATAAATAATATATATATAATCAGGGTTGTTTCGGGTTGGACCGACCCGGAACTCTCAGGACCAAGGACCGACCCACATAGTGTTGGTCTAGGAATTCTAGGACCAAGGACCGACTCAATCTCCTTAGAAACTGGACCAGGACCGGCAAGGTTGGGCCGGTCAGGCCGTCCGGGGTTGACCCCGGACCGATACTTGCAAGGGGTATGGGATAGGGATGAAGCTCAAGGCTGCCCAAGGCTGGTCCCTACCAGCCTTGAGCTTTCAGCATTTCCAAGGACCGGCTTTCATTTGAAAGCTCCTTGAAGTTGGTTGCCAAACACCCATATTTGGGCTGAATGGGCTTTCTAAATGCCCATCCAAATGCACCCGAACACCTCTCTAATCAAGATAGGATAGGAGATGCACCTCGCTCCCATTGTCATCTCTAAGTGTAATTGGATGTTTTGATTCAAAATTAGTTAGCATTGCCAAACGAGCTTTAGTATTATTAACTTTCGAAGGTTTAGTTTTTACACTTCACCTTTGTTATTTTGTATTTTCTAAGAGCATTATCGTCTTGGGTTCCTCAAGATTATCTTCTTCCTTTTAATAAAAACAACTGTCCTTAAGGAGATAAAGATTTTTGTCATAATTATTGAAACAACTTCTCTTCGGTTTCAGTTTTCTTGTTCCGTAACGAGAAAACTGAACCTTAGAGGTAGGCAAACTCCAATTCGATGTAACAATCCCGTCAATCTCAAGAAACCAAATAAGACACAATTCAAAACCTAAGAGGCTTGCCCACATATGAAGATGTTTGTATTTGACGAGGCATGCAGGACAGTTGGACTTTGTGTTATGCTCCTAATGTGCGTATAAAAGTCTGCTGTTCGTTAAACCAGCCATGTCCAGAAGTTCTTGCTTTGCAACCTGAAACATGTCCAAACATTCTTGCTCTGCAAACCTCAAACATTCATTTATACCAACCAAGAAAATTTGTTTCCACATATCTTATTTGTCGCCTGGAACCAGTCACGACTCCATGAATGACAACAAGAAATTAAAAGATGGTAAGATCATGGAGTGCTCCCTTGTTTTCAAACGGTGAACAAGGCTCAGTCCCTCCAAACATCATAATCTAACACTCAGTTATTTATGACAGAGGAAACCGCACATCCACAAGCAGTTTCTGTTCAGATCCAATCCGACACATGAATCCTCGTTCCTCTCTCGGCAATCATTCGATCAAGGAAAAGCAAAAATGGTGATGGGGGCAAAATCTTTCGGCCATTAATTGTCCATTTCTTGGAGAAGATGGGCTTTCTCATGGCTGTGATGCTTATCTGATCGTTCCCCACAGAAGCAAAGAAACAGGCCAAACCTGGCTTTGTTTTTCCTCTCTTTAGCGCTCGAACGAGGTGTGCTTACAATTGTTGCTGCCGATGGGACCTTCTTCCATCTACAATGGCATACAACGGACGATTTTGTTAAGGAGTGTCCTCGTAAACTTGTTTAAGTAACTCTACGAGGTGTACTTAATACTTTTGCGCTGTCCCAATGGATCCAAACATCACAAGTTCAAATGACTTGAGGAGCTAAACCAATGTGCATGTGATTACTAAGACATAATTCTTATTTAGTAAAAAGGGCGAAGAGTTACTGCTTAGACGGCGACATAGTGGCCGTTCAATAGACTAGATACGTTTTAGTTAACTATAATTTCTTTGCTTTTCCAAACCAATTGAGAAAGACCAAAGACTAGTATCACCACAACCTCCACCTACCCCTCTTGTCTCTTGTATATGGCCCAACGAATAGTCAACCCATCAATTTCCATCTACTAAGGTTTGTTGTTTTCGGTTCTTTGACAATAGATGAGCATGAGGTACTGTTAGGTGTGGCTTTCTTTATTATATTGCTTTTCAGCCTTCTCTTTTTTTAATCATTTTATTGCTATTGGAATTTAACTTAAATCTTGCGAAATACATAAGTGTCGTCATGCATCTAGCGTTAAATTTAAATGATTTCTTCCATATTCAAATTACTTCTTTTTGTCCTTTCCAAACTAATAGAGGCAATACTGACCCAAAAAAAAAAAAAAAAAAAAAAAACTAATAGAGGCAAGACATGGCATAAGGAAAGAACAAGCATCAAGAAAAAAATTCATAAAAGATCAATTTCATTGAGTAACGCAACGAATAATGTCATGGTTGATCTCTTGGTGAGAAATCTCTAGCTGAGAATATGGTATTGCTGAAATAAAAAATATGCATTGTCCTAAGCAATTCGTATCGAAAGAATGCATTAAGTTTGCACCCTAATCATCCCAGAAGAAGACCAAATCAATCGAATTTTTTATTTGTGGGAAAAGGAGTCTTGAATTGATTTCCCCATTATTGCCTAATCTCTCTCTATCTTCTTACCTTTGCTCCAGTTCATGTTCAACAGCCTTGATGAACAAGCAATCCTCCTGGACAACCATCGCGACGGGCACGCCGCCGATCCCACGGGCCAACGCGAGCATGATCTCCGTGACAAACCCCTTGAACCCCTCGGGGTCGATCACCCCGTCCTTACCCTCGCCGCACCGATCCAAAGCCGCACCGAACAGCTCATCAGCCCCTTCCTCTGCGTCCCTCTCGTGGTTTAAGGCTTTGCAGCTGCCGAACCCCCACGGGAGCTGGTCGCGAGAGAGCAGCCCATCCCCGTCGACGTCCAGCTTCTGGAACCGCTCAGCGGCGCATTGGCCGAAGGCCTCCTTGTCGTCGATGAAATCTAGGATGGTTTGGTCGTTGAGGAGGAGCACGGTCATGGCGGAGAGAGGTTTTTTCTTAGAAGCAAAGTCAATGTCGAAGGGTTTGGTGGCTTGCGTGTTTATACCTAGAATTTGTTTGCTTTCCACCTCATGACTTTTGCCTTTTATAGATTTTGTTTCAGCCCATACGTCAGGTCTCCATTGATTTTTGTGGGCCCCACAGCCCGTGATAGGAAATATATCCAAGTTTAGGGTAAAAGAGTTATAGAAAATCTCTTAAATAAGAGGAGGCCCCGGCGGTAGGTTGCCGGGCTAGTCTCCCCCAAGATATAGTCGGTGCTTTGCTCTCGTGAGGTGAGTTAGGTCGGATCCTTGGTATAAAAAAAAAAAAACTCTTAAATAAAAGATATGGAATTCTTAAATAACAGTTGTTAGCGTCTTAATAGTGAGGAGAAGGTGGTGATGGGGTCTGCGTCTTGGTCTCCCAGGAGTATTGACGCTTGGTCCGAGGTGTCTTTGTCCTGACACCGTACGGGCCATGGGTTGTCGATTAGCGTAAGCAAAAGGTAGGCCTAGCGGATCTTGGGTATCAAAAAAAAAATCTCTTAAATAAAAGATATGGAATTCGAATCAATTCTAGGGGTGTGTTTATTTCACGGAAACTCAATGATAAAAGAAAATGCTTTCCAGGAAAGCATTTTCCAAGAATATGGTTTGTTTTCCTTTGTTTGGTGATGTATAATTAAAAATGTTTTCTACCGTTTGGATCCCATTAAAAAATAATTTTGCACTTCATCGCAAGAAAAAAATAAATTTTTAATTTTAAAAAATTTGAATTTTTATTGTTGTTTTTTATTTATTTTCTATTTTCTATTTTCTTTTTTTTATTTCCTTTTTTTCTCTTTTCCTTCTTCTTGTCATTCACTCCTTAGCTTCCTCACACCATCTCTTCTGCTTCATCTAGTAGTTCGTTCCTGGTTGGCTTACAAAGGGTGAGCTCCAACTATCGTCGAAGGTGACAAGCTCATCGGGCCGCTAAAGGCTACAAGCTCGGCCAATTTGGTGAGGCTTGAGCCTCATCGGATGGAGGCCACGAGCTCATCGATCCTTGGCTTGAGGCTCATCGACCTTGGGTGCTCAAGGCCATGAGATCGCCCGATCTGGTGAGGCCGAACTCACTAGCCATCCTTGTGGCCGATGATGGGTGGAGAAGAAGCAAAAAGAAAAAGGAAGAAAAGAAAAGAAGGAAATTCGAATTTTTTATTTTTATTTTTATTTTAAAAACATTTTCCAAATTTTAATTTTAAAAAAAATATATATTTTATAAGAATAATTGTTTGTAAACCAAGCATCAAATCTAAGTTTTGATAGATTCGGAAAATGTTTTCCTGGTCCTTTCAAATGGGAAATCATTTTCCCGAATTTAAACTTTGTTGGGAAAACGTTTTCCGTTAACTCATTTTCTTGAATGAACCAAACGCCGGAAAATGAGGAAAATGTTTTCCTCGAAAATGTATTTTGCGAAACAAACACACCCTAAATTGAAGCTTTGATTAATAAGGACAGAATAGGAATCTAAAGATAGATATTGGGAGGTGCCGTTGGTATCCCTTTCAAAGAGGAAAGGAATATATGACGAAAAAAAGAGGAAAGGAATAGAATTTGGGTGCATTGCAATAATTTCTCATGGGATTGAGTAGCATTCACGAGGAATAGAGAATTTTGCGATGGACTGTGGTCAACCTCAGGTTGGAAATCAATTGAACCCACTTGATCTAATCTAACTTTCAACCAGGGTGAAAGAGAGTAGAAATGATTTCAAAGTAACCATCGACCTAATCAATCACGAAACACGAAATTTTCATAGAATAATTTTTCTTTATAAGCTAAATGAATTCATAATGCTCGATACTTTATGAGTGGTTGGAAGGAGTTGGATGGTCGTGTGAGAGCATCCGATGATTTTCTTCATAAGTGAAAGTATCACAATTCACAGGGGTCTTGCAAGTAAAGTCCTGAATAATCTATCTTTCCACCTTTTTTTATTTTTTATTTTTTTGCTCGCCCAATGCATCTTTCTATACTTCAACAAAAATAAAATTGGAACGTTTGCCAGATTCAGATTTTTCCGTCGGTGAGTTCGTTTATTTGCAACAAACTTAACAGTCATTAGGCATAATTGGCATAACTTTGTTCGGAAGAGTATGGAGGAAATTGCAAGTAATTGACAACCAAGGGGTCTTCTAAAAAAATGGGGAAAGTAATCGCAAAGTCCGAAGGAATAAGGGAATAATTCTAACTAACACAGGGGCATTGTTTTTTCTTCTTTTTTTTTTTTCATTTTTGGGAAAATGACACAAATAATTCCTCAATTTTGACCCAATATATAATGCAATTCCTAAACTTATAATTTGTTCAATTAGTCCCTAAACTTTAGCCCATTACGTAATGTTGTCCCTGAACTTATAAATTATTCAATATAGCCCTCAAAATTTTGGTACATACTCAATTTCAAGACCAAATTATACATTGGCCAAAATTTAGGGACCATTGGTATCATTGTTTCTTCTCTTTTGACCCTCGATTTTACTTGCCCAAAATTGGGCCGAAGGCCAATTTTAGAAGATTAATTTACAAACTCGGATGGCCCAATAAGCCCACTAAGTAATCATTCATATGCAGGCTGCAGCCCAGAAGCCCATTTCACAACAGGCCCTCTCTCTCTCTCTCTTTCTTAAGACATCTTCTTCTCCGACGGGACCAAAAACCCTAACTATATATTCGCTTCCTTCGCCTCCCGTCCCTCCTCTCTGCTCGAGCTGCCATTGCTATCGTGCCGTCATCCCCTCTCGGTCGCCCTGGTCGAGCAAATCCGGTCTCCGACGAGGGAAAGAGAGAGAGAGAGAGAGCAGTAAATCATGGCTGACAAGGCGGTGACCATCCGGACGAGGAAGTTCATGACCAACAGGCTCCTCTCCAGGAAGCAATTCGTACGTCTCTCTCTCTCTCTCTCTCTCTCTCTCTAACGTTTGTGTTCGCGTGTGCGTGTGTGGGCGGATGGGGTTCGTGGGTTTTTCGCTTTCTCAGTTTCGAGAAAGACCCACTTGTTAGTCGGCCGTAGTTCTGGATCGCGCGTTAGATTTTGTCTCTTTACAGGCTGGGTAGTGAACTAGTTCGATCTTGTCCAGACTTGCTAGCTTTGCTGTTACGGAAAAAGTATGATTTTTTTGTTGTCGGGGGTGCTCGTCCTTGAATTCGGGAAAATGGGGTTTCGAGAGATTGTTTGAGCACGTCCACGAGTTGCCGCAGGAGGAGGTGCGTGAACCTTTTCGGCTATTTCGCGGGTAGCTGTGGTCAATGAAAGCAAGGTCTTTGAAGGGTAGGGATTGTTAGGAGCAATGGCTTTCGGGTTTTGGTGATTTGGTTGGTGGGTTTTGAAACTCCTTCAGGCGGGTGCGAATTTGCCATTCGGAGTGGGACTTGCCTCTAGAAGGAACTTTGCATTAGAATTTCTGTAGTTTATGTTAAAACATCAGAGGAAAAAAACACTGCATTGCTAGGTTTTAGGGTGATTGAGCAATGCATACTTGTCAGACCTTGGTTGGATGTCGAATGAGGTTGGAATTGACATCACCTGTTTTGGGGTAAAATTTTCCTTATATCGGGTTCCTTGCGTAAGCAGTTTGCTGTAGCATTAGTTTTAGCCCCTGAGTTGGGTTTTGGAGTTTTAAATGGAAGAACTGGATCCTGGATCTTCTTGTTGTGTCATATTTTAAAGAGGTGTATCACTTTATTTGATGATGCCTTGCCCCTTGCATTGTAGGTGATTGATGTTCTGCACCCTGGAAGACCCAATGTTTCCAAGGTAAGCACAGTTTGTGAGTTGCAAAATTTAGTGTTGCTGTAGGTTATTTTGCCTGTTCGATTGTCTTTATTTCTCCATTAATTTTACTGAAATCTTTTGGTTTGCTTTTGGTTCTTCTTTAAAACTTAGGCGGAGCTTAAGGAGAAGCTTGGAAGGATGTACGATGTGAAGGATCCCAACTCAATTTTTGTTTTCAAATTCAGGACTCATTTTGGAGGTGGAAAATCCACGGGGTTTGGCTTGATCTATGACTCTATTGAGACTGCGAAGAAGTACGAGCCGAAGTACAGGCTCATCAGGGTAATCTCTTGTTTTCCTTTAGATACCTAGAAATTGTGAGAGATGCTGCAAGGATGTAAGTCTAGAGCTTCTTTTTCTGTGATCATTCATCTCTGAGCGAGTCCTAGAAGATGCTATGCCGTAACTTCTCGTAGTGTGTCTGCTGTGCTTGCTAGTAAGATATTTTTTCCCACAATCTCAAATCCTGGAATATATGTTTGGATAGAAGAGGATGATGTTAGAAAATCATGAAGCAACTTCCTTACAAAACCTGCGGAACCTGAAAGACAGGCCCTTCTTCTCCATACTTCTCTCCTTCCCCTAACACAAAACACCCAACCCCACCCCACCTCGCCTCTTGAGTTTTTTCTGGTTCGGATGTGATTGATGATTAGTTTGACCTTGATCCCTTGTGTCCTCTGACAATGACCTAAATCAATCCTCTGTGCAGAATGGACTGGATACTAAGGTTGAGAAGTCCAGGAAGCAAATGAAGGAAAGGAAGAACAGGGCCAAGAAGATCCGTGGTGTAAAGAAGGTACGGAGTTTTAGTTTTACTTCTTACTGTTAATTTCTGTAATATCAGTTAATGGTGTATTTATACATTCTCATCCGTACAGACAAAGGCTGGTGATGCAGCCAAGGCTGGAAAGAAGAAGTGAGGAGGTAGCAATGCGCTAATCTCAAAAGCCCAGATGCAGCTTCCGGCTTCTCTTTATTATGTTTTCTTTCTTATATTTTATTTGTCGAATGCCATTTTTCGCATCTTTTTGTCAGACTTAGATGGGTCAGAAGCTTAATCATATTTGCAGTTTTGGTTGTTCCTCAAAGGATAATTTTGATTCTTGAATGATGACTCTCATACTGAGCTGCTCATCGTAGTCCAGTTCCAAAATTCGAAACTCCGCCTGCTAAAATTTTTTTACTGTCCAATATACTGAGATCCTTCGAGTTCAGATTGGAGTCCATTTCTATTACACATTCCAGGAAATTAGAAATCGCATCGAGTATGGTCGCATTCGGGTTCGCTTTTGGCTTTATAGGATGCACTTGCTTGGAATCAATACACTAATTTTACCAGCTTTATTTACTGCATAGCATGCTCAATGTGCATCCACTGTGTTTTTTGTGGCCTTGTGCTTTGCGGTAAGGTTGTGTTTGGTTGCCCTAAAAGTAGATGACAGAGAAAGAACTGAGGATATGGTATGTGGGCAAGGGTATGTTTTTACCTATTCTCGCTCTCGATTATTTCCACCCATTACCACAAATATTTGGTTAATTATTATTTCTTTGATTTAAAATTTTTAAAAACTATTTATCCTTTTGTTTTTATTTCACTTCACACAAATATTATAGTATAGAGAATCCATATATTCAACTAATTTGTTTTGTACGTGTTTCATCTAAACCAATGTTTTGCATTGTTCATCTCATTCGATTTTACTTTCGACGGCATCGATTATCCATAATGCACAAAAGATGACATGAACCCCACGTAAATTCAAATAATAGCAATTCTGTGCGCTTTTCACATTATTCAAAAGCTTATAATTATATTACAAAGTTCTGTAAAACAATATCACATTGAAAATAACTCATTTGGTATAGATTTAAGGGATAAGAAACATTTAGCAATTTACGTATCGATAGGAACATCTATAGAATAACTCATTGAAGATAAAGAAAAACGGAGTGCGTTCACGTAAAATTGGAGGATCGTTTGCTTACTTAATGGTATAGATATACATTATATCTTTACTATTTATCTTCTAGATTTATTCTCTTCTCATGTTGCCTGCATATCAATTGACACATTGTACAGGAAAAAAATGACTTTAATTCCAATTGTTTAGCTGAAAATGAATGATTTGGAAAATATTTTTATAATAAAATCAAATATTACAATTCTAAAAAAATATTAAAAATTTACTAATTTTAACTGAAGTACCTAATCGATCCATGTTTTGACAATTGAGAGATACGGCAAATTGATGATGGAAAAGTTACCATATAATTGTTCAATGAATCATGAAGTTTGATGAGATGCATTGATGGAATATACTATTGATCTGTGATATGAGATTAATTAATAAAATAGACCAATGATATGTGAATTGATGAGATTGATCAAAGACTAAATCTTTGACATTTCTAATGATATGAATATTTCTAATATGTAAAAAGTTATGTTAAAAAGACGGATTGTTTTTGATTTTGTAGATATGCTATATCGTGGATTTGAATTAAAGGAGTTTTGGTATAATTTTGTAAATATGCATAATAGGCATTGGATTTGCTCAAAGGAATATACACTACTCAAAGAGCTGTGTTGCTTACCCTATTTCTTTAAAATCTTTTCAAGTTGTTTAGCTAGCAACAATCAAGTTGAGAGTGTTATTGGCAAGAAGCTTTTGGTAATTGCTTTTCGAATATGACTTGAGTTGAGATAATTGGATATATACATTTTAATATTAGTTTTGTGTTTAAGGCTGTATTCTTTGGGTGGAAAGATGGCTACGTCATTTCCCTATTCTTACAGGATCGTGATGTGATAGTTTTAACCCTCAATGGAATCGAATTTGCTTGGATTGACAAGTTCAAGGTCGGATCAAGGGAGAACCGGTTCGGTTTTGAGTTTCGAGAGCCTAGAACCACCCTAGGTCCAATTCACTTCATGATTCCAAGATTGAAATCATTAGATCTACTTGAGAATTGGTTTCCGATCCGGTTCCCATTCCCAAGTTGAACCTTTGTTTTACCCAAAATACAAATATTAACAACCATGCACTAAGACAAACATCCAGCGCATAGTCCTTCCTTCGTTGTTCAAATAAACTAGCGATTTCTCCAATTAATTAATCAAATCTGACATTTATGTTATTTTAGATATATGCCTTTGATTCGTTTAGTGACAATCACGGACTCGCACTTACTAAATCATCATCATCACTAGTGCTACCGATCGATTTTAGGAAAAGCACGAACCTCCTTGATGCTTCTATTGGAAAGTTGAAGTTGAGTCACTTTCGGGTAGAACCCGAAACAAAAGTGGAACCGACTAGTTCGGTTTTTGTTTCCAACAGTCACAAGGTTGTTTCCTAGTTCTAGGCTGAGAACTAGGTTGAAAACCGGCCCATCTTAAAATCGATCACCCATAATTTCAACATATCCATAACATTGCCAAATGAAAACGGGATAATATGTTATTGAAACTCGAACTTAATAATAACGAGAGATAAGTCGGGAGAAATTTGGAGAAACAGACAGCTATTTAATAGGGTTATTGAGTTGAAGTGATTGAGCTTAGAATACTTTGAAGCGAAGTCAAATTTGGAGGGAAATTTGGGAAACGGACGGCATAAGGGACTGGCCAAAAATATTAAAAATTCACCTATTTCCCCGTGAAGTTCAGTGAAAGGTGGCCTTCCGTAGAGACGTTTGATCCCAAGTTCTTAACTGAGCCGCGCAGCTCCCACGTTCAAGATGCTGTGAACTCGAGACCTCGTTGTTCATCAATCACGTCGGCTTCTTCATGAAAAAGAATGCAGGGGATTTCAATAGTCGACATGATTCCAGCTTGGAAACCTCAAGTAGGACATCCGAAAGGAAGGACTTCTGGCAACTCGAATTGTTTGTCTCTTCCAACACTGAACCGCTGTACCCGGTTGACCACCGGTTCAGGTATTACTTTTCGCCACTCCCATCAATGTCTCTCTCTCTCTCTCTAATGTTTTTCGGGAAAGACTTCTGGCAACTCTAAGGGTCGATATGGTAATATTTTTGTTCCTAACAAAAGAACATAAATCCGTTTGGTAAAATATTTGTTCCCGAACAATTTTTCTATTTTTTGTTCTCAAAATAGATTTGGGTAGAAACGGTAAAACAAAAAAAAAAGTTACTTTTTTGTTTCCTAACAATTTCTAAATAAACCAATTTTTTCTTTTTTCTTTTTTTTTTGTTCCTCTCTCTTGCCGCGGCCACCTCCAACCGCCTGTTGCTGCCACTTGCCGGTTGTCGTTGCGCTTGCCGCCCGTTGCTGCCCGTCACCAACCGCCGCCGCCGCCACACGACCGCCGGCCTCGATCGCCACCACCGACGCCGCCGCTGCCACCGCTCGTCCGCCGACCGCCGCCGTCCGCCGCACGACCGCTAGCCTCCACCGTCACCACCGATCGCCGCACCGCCCATCGGGTTGCTTTGCCGCCGCCCGCCGCCTTCTTCTTTTCCGCTGCCGCTACCCGTTGCCACCGCTCGTCGCTGCCGCCTGTCGCCCGCCGCTTGCCGCCGGTTGCCAATCGCTATCGCCCGCCGCCACACGTTGCTGATTGCCGGCGGTTGGCGGCGGCGTCGCAGCTGTCGACGACGAGTGGTGACGGGCGGCGACGGCGATCCAGAATCCGTGAGCAATAATAAAAACGAATAAATACAAAAAAAAAAACTGTTTCGTATCAAACGCATTTATATTCTTTTTCTATTTCAAGAGTAGAAATTTTGTGTAGTTATCAAACACCTTATTTTACTCATAAATTATTTTTTGGAGTAGAAATAAAAAAGAACTATATCTGAAAAATAATTATTCCCCGGTCAAGAAGTGTTATGATACGCACCTAATTGTCCGACTCTTCTAACACTGAACCGCTGTACCCGGTTGACTACCAGTTCAGATATTCCTTTTCGCCACTTCCGACCAGTTCAGATATTACTTTTCGCCATTACTTTTCGCCACTCCCGACCAGTTCAGATATTACTTTTCGCCACTCCCGTCAACTCTCTCTCTCTCTCTAATGTTAATTTGTCTATAACTGTGACATGTCTTTCGCTAAGACAGAAACATTTTCAGAAATGGCCACGGCGTCGCTCTTTCTCCCAAGAAACTTGGGGAAGCTCCATTCTTTTCTCTTCTTTTGTTCCTTCTTGCTCTGTTTGTCTGTGACAGCAACCGACACGCTCTTGCCTGGTCAGGACATCAGTGGCAACAAGACCTTAATATCTCCCAACCAAGTTTTTGAGCTTGGATTCTTCAAGACCAGGGGGTCCTCCTCCAACTACTACCTGGGCATTTGGTTCCGGGAGGACCCGTACCAGAAACCCATCTGGGTCACCAACAGAGAGCACCCGATTCCGGATTCCTCGGGCGTTCTTGCCATCAGGTACGATGGGAATCTGGTGATCAAAGACAGGAGGCTGATTCCAGTGTTGGTCAATCCTGTGATGCTTGCCTCTAGTAACGGCACGCATGCCACGCTTCTTGATTCTGGCAATTTCGTTCTTGTGGACGGAGAGAGCAAGAGCGTTGTCTGGGAAAGCTTCTTTTATCCAAGTGACACGTTGTTGCCTGGGATGAGACTTGGGTGGTTCAATTTAGGGACAGACAAGTTGAAAAATCAATTCCTGGTCTCGTGGCAGACTCCATCTGTTCCTTCCACCGGTTCTTTTGCTTTCGGCCTGAATAAGAATAACCGGACCGAGCTCCGGGTGTGGCACTCCGAGGTCTCACGGGAGATCGGGTATTGGGATGGCCGCAAATTCAAGTTCCTCTACAACAGCTCGCTAGATGACTACAATTTCAGCTATGTGAACAGCAGTGATGAGATATATTTCACTTTTGCTAATAGGAGGAATGATAGCATCTCCTGGTTTGTGTTGACGCCTCTGGGGGAAATTCAAGCTTTCACTATGATCGGGAAGGAGATATCGATGGTGTATAGTTCGATTTGCGAGAATATATCCTCATCCAGTGCAACTGACTGCTTCATTGAGCAGCCGTTGTCCTGTGGCAACGGTAATAACTTTTCTAAGATAGAAGGGGTGATGCTGAATCCTACTGTGCTCAATGAATCAGATCGTCTGGGTATTAGCGACTGCGAAATCATGTGCAGAACCAATTGCTCTTGCACTGGTTTTGCTTGTTATCGTGATGATGGGACTGGATGCGTGTTTTATTATGAGGACATTAGCTCTATTGTGGATCACATTGGCCAAGGGAATGCCACTATATTCATCCGCGGGAATGCTAACAAAACAGCCGATCAAGATCCGAGGAGATCGGGTAGGCCTCATATTAGTTCTTGAAAGAGTGTCGAATGTCAAAATTATGTCAAGAAAACAACAAATAATTCTGATCCATAATTTTCCACTTACCTGTCTGAAGTAGATTTTTTTGTTTGCATATTGGCGTTAATTTTTCTCGCATAGACAATATTAAGCGTTCATCTTTCTGTTTAAATGTTATTGTAGCACGCCACTTCAATTTTTCATTTAGCTCCCGGTGCAGAAAAATGAGATGCTTCTATTTTCAGGTTCTGGGAAAAAGAGGCTGCTCTGGGTGATTGGAATCATTCCTGTGCTTATATTGGTAATTTTCGTGGCAATGTTCGTATCAAGAGGGAAATGTTCCACCTGGCTAGGTACTGATTAAGATCTGAGCCTTAGCAAATTCATAAGATATTTGTCTTCTTAGCCTAAATTGTCGGTTTGATTCTCAAGTAGCAGCATGGAAGGAGAATCGGACCAGCACAAATCGAAGTTTGGAGCTGTTTCTACAACAACTGGGTTCAGCACGAGGTTCCAGCAACAGCACGAGTAGACTTGATTCTGTCAGAAACAGGGATCACGAGCTCCCGATTCTCAGTTTCTCTTGTGTCACAACATCTACAAATAATTTCTCCCCAGCAAATGAACTTGGAGAGGGTGGTTTTGGGCCTGTTTACAAGGTAGTTTGCCAACCAAAGGACACTTGGTTACTTGTCGGTTTATCTTTTATTTTCGGTTCATTTGATCTCTCTTCCTGAAGCAGTGTTACGAAGTCCTGACTCTCATTATGATGGGAAGCTTGATTATTCGACATTCCTCTAAAAACTTTTGCAGGGCACGTTGCTGGGGCATGAATTCGCAGTAAAAAAGACTTTCTAGGAAATCCGGACAAGGAATAGAGGAGTTCAAAAATGAGGTTCAATTAATATCCAAGCTTCAACACAGAAATCTCGTGAAGTTGTTGGGTTGTTGCACGGAAAGGGAGGAAAAGATTTTGATCTATGAGTACATGGCAAACAAAAGCTTGGATTCCTTTCTTTTCAGTATGTAACCGGATCATGGTCATGCCATTATAGATTTATATTCCCACATTCATTTTTTCGGTCACTCATGAGTTAAATTACAGATCCTAACAAGAAGCAACTGCTGGACTTGAGGAAACGAGTTTCTATAATTGAAGGGATAGCTCAAGGGCTTCTTTACTTACACAAGTATTCTAGGTTAAGGATCATACACCGAGATTTGAAAACCAGCAACATATTGCTAGATGATGACATGAACCCAAAAATATCAGATTTTGGGATGGCAAGAATTTTTGGGGAGAATGAAGTGAGGGGTAGGACGAATAAAGTCGTTGGAACCTAGTAAGTCTCTCTCATGCTCATGTAAACTTCGACGCCACATGTTGTCTGATATGTTTTAACTGTTTTCCATTTTTTTTTTTGTGAGCAGCGGCTATATGTCTCCAGAGTACGCTGCACATGGGCTTTTCTCTACGAAGTCTGATGTATTCAGCTTTGGAGTCATCATGCTCGAAATCGTTAGTGGCCGAAGAAACACAACTTTTTCCAGTCTAGATCACTCTCTAAACCTCCTTGGATATGTAAGTGGTTGCATTCTTCTTATGAGTCTCTTATCCAAATCTCCTATTATTTAGCGTCCCGATTGAAGTACTGAACTAGTCCTAAACTGTCCGTTTATAGGCTTGGGAGCTATGGTGTAGCAGCCGTAGCATAGAGTTAATTGATCCAGTGGTGGCTGACACATCGTCGGTCAGCAAACTGTTGCTATGCCTCCACATTGCTTTGCTCTGTGTGCAAGAATGCCCGGAAAATAGACCCTCAATGTCAGATGTCGTTACTTTATTAAGCAACGAAAATGCGGATCTGCCTCCACCAAAGAAGCCAGCGTTCTCAGCCCATATTGATTTTTGTAATTCACTTCATCAGCGAGATTGTTCGGCTAATGATATAAGCTATTCTGTCCTAGAAGCTAGATAGCAACCGTAGATACCACATCAACAGGTCTCGCAGCTATGATATTCTATTAATTTGTGAATTCTTGAATTCACATGTAAAGCGAGAGTAGATCATTCTTTTAAATATCTCAGCTATAATTTTATACAATTCTTTTATCTGTCAGATAAACAGGATCCTGATTATTTTGCACGGTGATCCTGAATTTCACTAGCTTCTTGTAAGCCTCATAGTGGATGAGTTTTTCCTTTAATTTTCAGAGATCATGAATTTGATTCCACTTCTTTGGATCAAGCTAAATGGAGAATTTGTTCCTCTTGTTGTTGCATTCGATGCCAGTTACAAATTTTAGCTACTAAAATTGTAAAACATATTCCCTTTTCTTTCGGGGTCAATATGCTAGTTATATACAATTTCCATAAATAGCAAACTGGATCTTTAGAGGTTGTTTGGTAATCATCCAAATAGTACCCGATTCTGATTTTTTATTCCCGGGAGTAGTTTTGGAACAGAATCGCGTTTGGTAAAATTTTTGTTCCCGGGAACAAATTTTTATTTTTTTGTTCCCGGAAGTAGATTTGGAACAGAATCAAGAATAAAAAAAAAAAATTGATTCTTGTTATTGTAACAAATCTAAGAATCAAAACCAACTCTTCTTCTTCTTCCCTTTTCTCTTCTTCTTATTCTTCTCTTTTCTTCTTCTTCATCGACCGTCATCCCGCGATTGCTGTCCGCCGCCGTCCGCCGCCACCACCGCCGCCGGCAACCGATCGCGAGCTTCGGTCCGGCGAGCTTGCCGGGAGGCTCGCCGAGCCGGGCGACGTCCGGTAAGGCTCGCCCAGCCCCGCCGGTGGCTAGGCGGGCCTCGCCTAGCCTCGGCGAGGCTCGACCTTGCTAGATCTCGGCGAGGCCGAGCCTCAACGGGGCCGGGCGAGCCTCGCTAGGCCTTGCCCGGCCTCGACAAGGCCGGCCCGGCCACCGGCGAGGCTTGGCCGACGAGGCCGGCGACACTCGGTGAGGTCGCCGCCACTTGAAGAAGAAGAAGAATAGGAGAAAAATGAAAAAAAAAATGAAAAAGTAAAAAATTATTTTAAAATTAAAAGAAATTAATTTGGAACAGAATCAATGAGCACGGTACCAAACACAATTTTATTCCGAATCGAAATTTTGGACAGTTATGAAACGGCTTAAAATGCTTAGAAATTATTTTTGGGAACGGAATAAAAAATAATCATTTATGATCGAATCTGTTTTCGAGAACGTAATCGTTACCAAATGCGCCTTAATCTTTTAGGAATGAACCATAATATAGTCAAATCAAAGAGAGTTGAGCCTCGCATACTATGCTTTAATGATTGTGGAATTTCTTCAGGCAATCACCTGGAGGTAAATCTAAACATTTCCGGAGGCAACAGGTTCTAGACGGTTGGTTTCCCTATTGTGGAAATAAAGTTAATCCTCGAGAGAATAGTCTCTCATCGTTGATAATATCTCAGATCACATTCTAATTGCAATTAGGTAGTGATCTTCTTCTACCGATGGTGGTGCCAGATTTTGGAATCCATTTCTACAGCAAAACTGAGTTTCTGTCTGATGAGCAACAGAGCTTGTCTTAATGCAAAAGCCTTGTATCACTGATACAGAATTTGTTTTTCAAGTTCAGTACCTTTTCAGAAACACTGCAGCCGCTCTGCTTTGGACTTTCTTGTTCCTCACTTGCAGCTTTCATCCATCGATCATTTCTTAACTATCAGCTGCTCATCCCTGAGTTCTGATGACTGACTAATATATACTCTTATGAAATTTGATTGCTCCTTCCAGCACTACTTATTTATCAGAACTAGAAGCTTTCCTCTCAAAAGGTGTACTCCTGTTTTTCCAAAAGATTCCAGCATTTTGTCACTATCGGGTCGATTATACTAAGCATCATATCTTGAAAAGCCATAGGATGTACATCTGAAATACAAGCTGCGATTGAAATAGCTATGATAGGGTAAGCATTTTTGTTGATGCCCATGTCGATTGAATGACAAGGAACTTGTACTAGGCAAGAACTTTCAATTGTCTGACAACAGTGTTGGGCAAGTCTGCCTATTGATGCAAGTTGAAACTGTCCTAAAACTGCATTGAACTTGGATTAAGTACACTCACAGACAAGGGAGCAGTGAGCAAATGGCAAGATCTCAAGGAACCTAGTGGTGGAAGTTTTACCGAGAACGCCGCAGGAAAAAGAGGAGGTTTTGTGGAGAAACAGACTGGCAAAATTAAGGAAAACTGTTGATCTATTCTTCTTTTACCTGGTGGTTGTTAGGGAATCACTACACTTAGGCCGACAGTTTTCAGTTTTCAGTTTTAGTTTTTTAACATGAGTTGCAATTTAAACCATTTCAATGCAATCTTACTATAGGATATTTCAATCTTTGTCAATCTATTTGCACCAATTCAGGCATTTTGGTCTTGGAAAGTACTTTTCATTGATGGAAGAGGCGAAGTCAGATTGCTTCAAAATTTGGAATTATATTAGGATTGACTTGGCCATTCCTACAGATAACACCATGTTTGAAAAGGCTAATTGATCCTCATGGTACTACCTGCTTGCTTTTGCTGCTTTAGCAGTCTACCTAGTTGGATATCACTTTTACATTGTATATCAATCCAGTACCTTTGAATCATGTTGAGGATCAGCATAATCCCCTGCATAAGTTTTCAGAAATAATCTTGTTTGAAAGACGATTTCTTGGCAATAAGCATGCTCTGTATGATAAGTTTGAAGAAGCGCAGACTGTCATTTGACTTATTTTACCTGCATTATGTGTGCATGCATAATACATCAAGCTTTATGATCATCCTTTAAAGAACTCCCTTTCATTTCTAATCAAGGATAGTTACTTAAGCAGAGGCATGCTAATCAAGTTTCCTTCTTTGAGAATTGTAAAGCTCATGAAAGTCTTGCCACCAAGTTTGGCGAACAGTGAAGGTGACCCTGAAAATGAAACGGGCAATTGCATTACCATGACTGTTGTGCCTTAGAGACCAATTCATTTTCAACCCTGGTTGGCTGTGTAATACACCACGAAGGTCTTTGTCTGATAACAATACTCTGAAAAACCCCCACTCGGATTCACAGCATGAACTAACTCAGGAGTTTGTTCCTTGCACTGATTGACCATAGAGACAAAAATTGAAATGGAACAATTAGCTTAAAGACGGTGCTACCTAATCAAGAAAGAAAAAAGGAGCTGTGCTCCTCTTTTTCCTTCCTTCTCTGTGAATAATGAAATGAAATTTTGTGATCTAGGAACATTTTGATTACATTCCCTTGCTACCTCGCTTCCATGACTAAGTTATATCATTCAATGAGCAACCTTGCTGCTCTTGCCCACTGCAATACCTTTCACGTGAAGAAAACGCCGCCTGTTTTGGCAAAGGCAGATTGGCACTCTCATTAGTTAGCATTGAAACAACGTACGGCATGTTTAGTCTGTCTTCTGGTTGCTCTTGTATGCACAAAAGCGCAATGTGTAGGGACAGATAGAATTCTCTTGCAGAAGACGGATCAGCTGATACAGGGTCCATCAACTCAATGCTTCGACCAGAGGACCACTATCCCCAAGCCTAAACAATCAACTTTTTTTGGTCAGCTACCAGATAATATAAGAAAGATATTAAGCTATTTGTACATGTAATTTGTAATCCTAGGCAAAAAACCTACATATCCTAGAGAAAAGGCCGTGAAGAGCATACCTCAGTGACATATAACCACTGCATTAGAACAATTAATTAGCCATCTGGAGGAAATACATGAGGAATCCATGTCTACTCATATCTTAAGAGACTTACTATGTCCCGACTACCTAGTGGTCTTTGCCCGCACTTCATTCTCCTCGAAAGTTCTCGCCAACCCAAAGTCTGAAATTTTTGGGTTCATGTCTTTATCCAACAAAATATTACTGCTTTGCAGATCACGTGTATGATCTTTAATCTGGAATGTTGGACTATAAACACACGTGTCTTCCACTCCAGCAGTGGCTTATCTGTACAGTTGTTGTTCAGTTAAAACATAAAAGGGCACTTGACATATAGCATCAACTAATCAAAAGAAGTTAGATCATCACGTATTGAAAAGAAAGGAATCCAAGCTTCTGTTAGCCATGTACTAGTAGATCAAGATGTTCTCCTCTTTCAATGCAACAACCGAGCACCATTCCGGTGCTGGAGCTTCGAAACTAACTGAACCTCATTTTTGAACTCCTCTAGCCCTTGTGTGGACTTCCTAGAAAGTCGCTTCACTGCAATTTCATGCCCCAACAACATCCCCTGCATCAAACACTTGTGCCATTCAGTATAATATATTGCGTACAGGATACTGCTACTGCATCATCCTAAATTCAAGGCTTTTACTCAAGAAGAAGGTTCAAAACAATGAGAAGAAAAAGTACTGGCATTGATTCATGATTGACGAATAACCTTATAGACAGGCCCAAAACCACCCTCGCCTAGTTTATTGGCAGGAGAAAAATTATCCGTGGCCTCTGACACGCAAGAACAGCTGAGAATTGGCAGCTCATGATCTCTCTTTCTGACAGATTTGAGTTTACTAGAGAGGCTGTCTCGAGTTTTCGCTGTGACATCAGTATCCATTTGGTTCAGGAACAACTCCAGGCTTCTTTTTGCATTTGTTTCTTCCTCATGCCATGCTGCTCTCATGAGTCAATAAAATACAGTGAGAAATAAGTCCAAAAGATATTTAAAAAAAAAAAAAAAAGAGCCAATTTGTTTTTTGCTCATGAGTAGACTCAGTAACTATGCAGGTGTGGCTTTTCCATCCTGAGATAACGCCAAAAGCTGAAACGATAAATACAACTAAGGGAATGGTTACTATCAGCCAGAGCAGCCTCTTTTTCCAATGACCTGAAAATGGAACTGAATTATCACATGTTCAAGGCAAAACCCATACGACATACTGCATTTCAACCCTTTCTTTAATTTTAACTGAAGTACAATTTTAACTGAAGTACCTAACCGATCCATATTTTGACAGTTTAGATACTCAATTAAACATAAAAAAAGATGTTCATTCATGCAAATTTAATTGCGCATGGCACAACTAGTATGGGCCCTCCCAAGTGACATTAACTTGAAATCGGCATGCACTAACGCATTTGGTCATCCTCCGAATAATTTTAACAATGTATCAACTTCCTTTCGGCTTTTTCCTGATTCCTCTCCTATCATTCTATGAGTGAACGTTACAAACACTCTTATAGAAAAGATACGGCAAATTGATGATGGAAAAGTTGCCAAATAATTGTTCAATGAATCATGAAGTTGATCATGCTCAATTTTTTTTTTCTCAAGATAAGAAGAAATAGACTAGCTCATGGGGAATGATCAAGATACATGGAGTCAATGCTAACAATTCATTGTCATTTGATTAGATTTAATAACTTATATTTGATGGATTGAGTTATTATATGAATTAATTATATTCTATAAATAAGTCATAAATGAGTTTTGAATAATATAGCTCAGGATAATATGGACATCTATGATTCTCTCTTTGCTCTCTCATCCTCACAAATCAATCTTTTTTTATCGTGAACTACTACGTATTATATGAAAATTGGTGCTTTCGATCCACCACTTGACAACTTATAAATGAATATTTTAATAATATGGAATGAGTCGAATTTTCCTAAATTTTTAATAGTGGGCTTATAAATGAAAATTGGTGGTTTCGATTGAAAATATTTTAATAATATAAAATGAAATAAGTCGTTAAGAACGTGACACATGTCCCAATGGGACCCAATTGTCGGGTCTCTCTCTCCTTCTCCAGCATGCTCTCTCTTCATGGGTGCAGACGAACCGCCGACCACCTCGACCTTTGTGGCAACCACCTCCTCCCACGTGTCCAGAAAGGTGCACGAGTGCTCGATCCGCCACAAAAGCTTTCCCACCAGGTAGATTCTCGGTGCGCACAAGCAATGCCACTACGAGGCCCCAACTTTTTTATCCGCTACTACCTTTGTATTATATGAAAATTGGTGGTTTCGGTTGAACCATTTTTCACTCGGCCAATTCCATCGGATTCATCCGACAATTTGGGTCCCACACAAAACATGTATCGCGCTTTTAAAGATTTTTTATTTGCCACGTTGGCATACAAGAGGTGCCCAGTATTTGGTTTGACGGTCCAATTCATCCTTATCTTGACCACCCTTGAACCAGTCGTAAAGGGTCATTTGACTTCTGTCGGAAAAGCAAACGTGTGCGGGAAAGAGACGAATCCTTGGCAAGATTTCCACCTCGATTTCCTCGCGTCCTCTCTCTCTCTCTCTCTCTTCTTAAGTTTCTGCAGCTGCAAATACACTCTGGAACGCAGCGCACGCTCGCCGGCTCCGGAATCCGGTCAATCTCGCTCTCTCTCCAGCCCGAGGTCCTGCGGCAGAGGGAAGCCCATCGTAAGCATCCGGATTCTCGAATCGCTTCGTCGGGTTTCGCCCTTCCGATTGATTCCCGCTTGGGTTCTTATTTATCGGTCGCGTCGAAGTCCGGTCGAGAGATCGAACCTCGCGCTCGTGCATGCATGCCTACTAGCCTTGGCTGCTTTACCGCCTTTTGCTGGCGTTTTGCCGCCTTAAATTGGAAAGCCAAACACACGGGGCTGTGTTCCTTGGCTCCTTAATCGAAGTGAAGGTTTACGGTACTTCTAAGTGGAAAAGTCAACGCTCTTGGAGTTGGCTGGGTAGCATCTTGGACAATGGAATTATCAAGCAAATCAGTTTCAATGCAGTTTTAGACATTACGTACAAGTAGAATCTTGATGGAATGTGATAAAATGGGGATGATCTTATGAAAATCCAGGTGACTTCGGTTGTGACACCGTCCTTATCATTCGATCATTCCAGGTTGACATCAATAGTGTTGCGTTCTTTTTTATTTCTCGTACGTGCCTTTTCTACTATGGAATTTCTATGATCTTTTAGTTAGCACTTCATCTGTTTGTGTTGCTTCATGAGTTGATGGGTCAATCTCCAGTTCTGAGTGTGAATTTTGTGTGACCTGGATGGAAAAGCTTGAATCTTGGGGTCAATTTGGGAGTGTTTTGTATTATGTGCTGAATAAGTGAATGGGGAATCTTGGAAAGTTACAGATTTTTTGCTGGGATTTCTCTTCATATGCCAAAGTGAGCTTCTTGGTTATTTGCACGGGTCCTTTTTGCTGAATCACTCAAAAACCTTGGTGGTTTTGCAGTGGCACAAAAATGGTGGAAGAGAAGTCTATGATTGCAAAAGACGTCACTGAAGTATGCTATTTGCTCGACTCTTCTCACTAATTTTCTATAGTTTGAATACTGTGTCTGTGTGCTTATGTTACTACAATCTTACATTCTTGTTCATATTTTCATTGCATGTAGTTAATTGGTAAGACCCCTCTGGTGTACCTCAACCATGTCACTGACTGTTGTGTTGCCCGAATTGCTGCCAAGCTAGAAATGATGGAGCCATGCGCCAGTGTCAAAGACAGGTACAAGAAGATTTCATTTTGAAAAATAGAAAATTTCCTCTCCATGTTGAACTGCTAATGACTGTGCCTGTGTGTCTTATTCGTACCTTCATCCAATGTGCCAATCTGATATTTGTTGCTGATATAACAAGATCCGTTAGTCTGGTGGGAGTTCCACTCTTTGACTAGACTCCGTGCCAGAATCTACTGTCAAGTAAAACATTCGACTGCAGTTATCGTGTGTGAAAATGGTCCACAAAATTCCACGTCCTTTTAGAAACTTTTAGTTTGTCTGGGAAAAGCCTTATGGCTGAAGGCTACTACAATTAAAGAGTTCGAATTGGCTATTTCCTTCCCTCCCATTTTCTTCACCATCCACTTTTCTTTCTTTATTTGCTCACTAACCAGCACCCCCTTTCTCACTTACACACACATGCATGCACAAATCCTAGTGAACAACAACAGATAGAAGTCAAAAACTTGGAATGGATGTATTTCACATGGAATTACTTCCTTTTCTCATCCTTGTGTACAGCCTCTAGGTATGTGGATTACTTCATATTTTGAGTCCAATAAGGATATGTTTTCTCTGCCTGCAGGATTGGGTACAGTATGATTGTAGATGCAGAGGAGAAGGGTCTTATTCAGCCGGGGCAGGTTAGTCACTGAAACCTCTCTTTCCATGTTCATAATAATTGGTGGCTTTGTGCACTTAATAATGAAGGACAGTGCTCTGGTATGATGACAATAACAGTAATATCCTAACTAAGAGCTCCTAGCTCATGTGTCTGAGACTTTTGATATAGTTCCTCAAGGATGGGAACATCTTTCCCATTGAAAGTAGTTATAACTAATTTAGATCACGGGCAATCTCTCTCTCTCTCTCTCTCTCTCTCTTCATTTGTAGGTTGTAGATTCATAGATGATGATGAAGAAATCTAACCATAAATATTACTTGCTCGACTTGATGAAGAGTGTTTTGGTTGAGACAACTAGTGGAAATACTGGGATCGGTCTGGCATTTATTGCAGCTGTGAAGGGTTACAAACTTATAATAACAATGCCTGCTTCAATGAGCCTTGAAAGAAGAACCATCCTTCGCGCATTTGGAGCTGAGCTGGTCCTGACTGATCCAGCCAAAGGCGCGATAGGTTCCATTCAGAAGGCAGAAGAGATAGCAGCAAAGATTCCAAATTCATACATTCTTCAGCAGTTTGAAAACCCTGCCAATCCCAAGGTACTTTTGGGTCTTGATATGATGCTTGCAGGTTTAAGCAGTTCATTCATAGGAATGATTAAAGCAAAAAAATTTCATTGATAAGATCTTGTCTCTGTTGTTAGATTCATTATGAGACCACCGGACCAGAAATATGGAAAAGCACAGGTGGGAAAATCGATGTCCTTGTTTCTGGAATTGGAACTGGGGGTACAGTAACTGGAGCGGGTAAGTTTCTCAAGGAACAAAACCCCAATATTAAGGTTAGATCTTCTTGTGGTTATGATATTGGGAATAGAAGTTTCATTTTTCCAATGTTCCTATTTCTCATATCACTCGCACGCCTCTGTTATTGTCTCTAGCTCTATGGGGTAGAACCAGTGGAGAGTGCAGTTTTGTCTGGAGGGAAGCCTGGTAAGTTCTGATGTCACATGACTGACATTCTTAGTCTTTTAATCCATTAGGCTAGTCAGTTCTATCTTTTAAACACTACTTTCTGCAAGTGCCACAGTAAAATGGACTAATGATGGTCCATTAAATTAGGAAGCAAGTAGCTTTGTATTTCCTTTTATTTTTGCAACAGGGGATGCTGCTTTTTCAGCTTCCAAGGCAGTCAATTGTATCCTTTCTCCTTTCTTGCTGTTTTAAGCATGTGAAATGCCAAAAATCTCCAAAGAAGATTTCTTTCTATTGAAAACTATCTCGTGTAAATCCTCTATTTGACCAAGAATTTCATGCCCATAAAATTTCCCAGGCCCTCATAAGATTCAAGGCATTGGTGCTGGTATCATACCTGGAGTTTTGGACATGGATTTACTCGATGAAGTAATCCAGGTAAGAATTTGTGCTAGAAATTGTTCTTTGTGCCCTTTCCCTTTATAAAGCTGGGACAACGGTTCATATACCTCATATCTCTAGGGGAGGGGAACATAAGTACCATAGGTTTTTGTATTTATTTTTTTTTCAATCATTTGAGTGCCATAGAATTTTAAAAATTGTTTGCTTGAGCGATTTTCCTTAATGGAAAATCTAACATGCCATTAATTTATTATAAATTGAGCTATTTGACTCCCAGAGAAATTTATTCAGCAAAATATTGTAGAAATGACGTTGTTGGTTCTTTGTTCTTGTCCCGAATTGACAAATTGGGGCTAATAGGTTCAATTGAAACTCTAACCCCAATTTGGGTCAAGAATCAATCAGAGAACTTAAGTACTGTAAAATTGAAGAGGAAGAAGAGGACAATTGCTTCTCCTCATTTTTGATTTGAAGCAGCTTTTGAATTGATCAACCAATCTTGAGCTCAGGCTCAGAAAACTTGTGGTCAAGGCTTCAATTTTAAGAGGAAGATTGCTCAGGCATGTGCAATGCGTTGGATTCTCCACTTGAAGCACTTGCTTTCAATTATGCAGGCTTTGGATTCCTTGCTGCTGCAAACAACTTGTGGACCCTTATCGCCAGCACAGCAGTTCTCAGTTTCTAGCGTGTGCTCCCTCCCCCCTCTCTTGCGAACACACTGCCGTAGTCAGATGAAGAATTTTCCATGTTGGACTCCAATTTCATTTCAAAAGTTGGATTGGAGTCAAAATTATTTTCAAAAGCCATGTAGGACTAATCTCCAGGATAGACACCCAAGTGAATGATTTTTCATCAACATGGCATTTCAGTGACCGTGAAAAAAAAAAAATTATGGTACTCAAGTGAATGCCATATGAAGGTTATGGCACTTGTGGCATCCTTACACCTATATCAATTGATGGAAGAGCTAACCGACATGAGGAAGGATAGTACTGGTTTTAGCAAGAATGGGTTCATGAGCAATGAGCTTTCTAAGTTACAGTTTCTTTTCTTAGGAGTGAGCTTAGGTTTGATAAGGAAATTGCAAGGTGGCTTTGAATAACAAGTGGAAAAGTAAAACAAGCCTCCCATCCTCCGCATGGCTCTGCAGTTATGTGTATGGACATTGTTACTTCATCCAACTGATGTACATTGATAGTCTCGTGCTAGACTTCCTAGATTGTTCCTTTTATAAGTGCTTGCTGACTTTGTACTCTTTGCAATGTATCTGGATAATGCAAGCGCACAACAGTGAAAGGTGTATTTACAAATCATTCAATATAACAAAAGTTTATGCGAATGGCTATATATGTTGTTTGTCAGCCACTTATGGAAGCAATCCTTTTTTTGCCATCTAGTGTTGATCACCATTCTCCGAGCTTATACATTCCTGCATAAATTTTAATGCCGTATCACTTCCCAGATATCGGGCGATGAAGCTATCGAAACTGCGAAGCAGCTCACATTGAAGGAAGGCTTGCTGGTAATCTGTGTTCAGTTTCTGCGCTTTTCCTGTTGTGCAAATATTTGTGATCCATTAGAAGTGTCAACCACTGGTAGCTCTTATGGTACTTTCTGCATTCATCGCAGTCTCATGATCGTTGGGATACACTTTGCAGGTAGGAATATCATCCGGAGCAGCAGCTGCTGCAGCAATTAAGATTGCGAGAAGGCCAGAAAATGCTGGGAAACTCATTGTTGTAAGTGTTTGTTTCACTAAGAAACAATTGTCCGATTTTACATTGGAAGTCAGATTGGCATCTGAAAACACTTTGTTGCAAGGAAGATTAATGATGTCTTTAGCATCATAGCCTTGATATCCGTAGGTTTTCATATTTGATTCTTCATTTGCTGGATTGACTATTTTGGTTTTTTCTCCGAATTTAAACTGCATAAACTTTATCAGGTGATCTTCCCCAGCGGTGGAGAACGTTATTTGTCGTCTGTGCTATTCGAGTCCGTGAAGGAAGAGGTTGAGAATATGGTTTTTGAGCCCTGAGCAGGCGGAGTTCCGGTCAACAGAGACACATGGATTTTGTGTTGTTTTTCTGAAACATTCCATGGATAAGTGTTTGCGTTAAAAAGGCTAGTTCTCTGTGGCTGTGTCATTGTAAGCTGTCGAAGCTGGCCGCAGAACTGGAGATCTGAGAAAGCCTAAAATTCCCAACAGCTTCCACCAACTAATTAGAAAAGGTAGATTGGATACGCAATGACAGATTGAGAATCTCTCCAATGAACAGACCTGTACCTAATTGCTCTTTTATATCAGAGGAATGCCAGGTATACCAAAATTGGTCGAGTAAATTAGTTCACTAAATGAAGTGACGTATTGTAAGTAGGCCTTCAAACAAACGAGCCATCTTTCAACCATCCAATAGAACCGTTTCAGATCACTTAATGAACCAACTTATTAGACTAGTTTTAGTATGAGTTCCTGTAACAAGATAATAGACAATGATCACACCTGGAGAATCTTGAATTACTATAGGGAGGGCCAAAAAATGAGGAGGATAACTTACCTGCATGATCACTTTGTAGCAAATGCTTGATGAGAGTGGCTTTTCCCAAAGGAATATTAACCCGAAAGCATTACATCCATTCTTGCTGGCTTGACGAGTCTATATTCAGAAGCTGAAGCCGCTTGAACTCGCTTGTCGCTTCAATGACTATGCATTGCCATCATTAGGGAAAGCGTGCAGCAAACGAAATGACGAAGAGGAGATGCAGTGGAGGAAGAGAGTGTGGGACCCATGGGCGACACGTGTCGTCCTTGAAATCGGCCAGCCCCACGGCGGGGCCCGCCGACACGATATTTTCTCACGAATCCTTGCGAAAAGTACACTCGACCATCTTCCATTTCCACTTTCCTTCTCCTTTCTCGACTCGTTTCTCGACCCTCGACGACTCGGGAATCCGGTCGATTTCGCTCCTCCTAAAACCTCCGAGATCCTGCGATGGAGGAAGCCAATCGTAAGCAAAACAACTCCCGAATCCGCTTCGTTTGATTTCGTCCGTACGATTGATGTCTCGTGGGTTTTATCCGTCGGTCACGTCAAATCCAGTCGAGAGATCAAACCTGGTGCTTCTGCATGCGTTCTCGTGGTGCTTGCGATTGATGGGTTGGAAATTTACTTCGGCTTCTTAAATTGGAAAGACAAACACGAGGGCTGTGTTCCACTTTGAGTGGAAAAGTTAAACAGTCCTGTAGTTGGGCTGGGTTAGCATTTTGGACATTGAATTATCAAGCAAAAAATATGTTCAGCCCGGTTTTTAGACTTACCTATGTGTAGAATCTCCATGGAATGTGATAAATGTTGATGATTTCATAAAGCTTCAGGATGACTTGTAATCATGACACCGTCACTATCAATCGATCATTCCAGATAGCCATCCTGTGCTGGAAATGCGTGGTGTTTGCAAGAGGGAACTAAGATAAGGACCAGATTTAGATTTAGAGTCAAGTGATTTTTATTGTTATTATTATTTTGTTTGTGTGTGTGTGATTTTTATTGTTATTATTATTTTGTTTGTGTGTGTGTGTGTGTGTGTGTGTGTGTGTGCAGGCTTTAGTGCGCACGCCAATTGCTTTGTTCATCTGGTCTTGTCAAGTTTTAGTTCCTTTGAGTTTTGTGTTAGGGTGGTTGTCGGAATTTTCTCGCTTGATGATATGATCATCTAACCATCCTATGATCTTTTCTCAGTGGTGGAAACTAAAGACAGGAGACATTCTGTTGCTTCCGCGTTCCCTGGTCTTCAAGAGGGTAAGCAATCTATGTTCATTTGGCATGACTTTTCATCACTGCTTTGACCTATTTCGCGGCATACTTGCATGTCGCCTGTTGTTTTTTCCTCCCTGGGATGAGCATAAAGGGTAGGTGCTTGACACTTGAACATCGTCCCAATATGATGATATTACTCAGCCTGCTCATTCCGTATCCTAAGCATTATCTTCCACCTGTTGGCTTTCCACCCAAAATTGTTAGATGGGTTATCCTTGTCTATTTTGACTTTTGATTCATGTGGGGTACTAAACTTGGACTTAAGTTATATTTCACACATATTATATGGTAAATATTTCTTTACAACTATCAGACAATTAAATGATAAGGTAAATAGAATCTTGAAAACTAAATGCGGCTACATTAGAAGAGTATAACAGTGGTATTAATGAAATTTTGTTGCCAGCCATTCAGGATTGCATATTCTTAGCCAGAGCAGTTGAAGAAGCATATAAGGGTGTTGAATGTGGAGATGGTGGCCCATTTGGGGTACCAGTTGTTTGTAACGAGGTTGCTGTAGACTGTCACAACATGGTTTTGAAGAACGCCAACCCTACCGCTCACGCAGAAGACACGTCGGTAAGAGAGGTTAGGCTTTGAATATCATCAAATTTAGTGATATTGAAATCTGACATTTTGTTTCCTTTTATCATGGGAGTTGTGCCTCCAATCTCTTTATTAATAGGTTAATTTTCTCAAATTCTACTGATTTATGAATTACTATCTGCCATTCTTGCTGATCGCTTCGAACCCTTGTACTCTTGTTGGGTATCACACTCAAAAAAGTTTTAGCAATTGTTTGATTATTTCGCTAAGCTCATGTCTTCTTCAGTGGCAAACCAATTCTCTTCACCCCATGGCTTTGCTATTTACAGTGTTCATAGGGCATGCATAGTTGAGTAAAGTCACCTTAATTTCTTAAAAAAGAGGATCAGACACTTATTACATGATGCTAGCTGTCCATTTTGAAGTTCATGTGTGCATTCATGTTCTACCTTCTTCACTTTACACCTACTTTTTTTTTCCCCTCAAAATCGTTTTCCATTGCTTTCATGAAATCATCTTGAATATTTTGAATCAGGCCTGCAAAAAGCTAAATCAAATTGAACTCTCAAAATATACGCCTCTTCTGAGCCTTGTCCCATTTCTGGGTATAGATTTTATGAGACATTGTGTTATATTGCGTGATAGCTGTGAATGCATTAGCCTTTAAGATGCTAAGGTTATGTTCTATTCTTGAATTCAGGTGATCATGAATTCTGACTCAGAGCTGCTGGCCTCTTTTCGCAAGAAAAATAAAGGCAAGCGATTATTTACCTCCAATACCAAGAATGTGCCTCAAGGTTCTAATGGGGCGGCTTCAACAAGAAGACAAGACTGTCATGATGATACCAGTTTGGACTCGCAAAAAACAAGAGATGAGCGTCAACAGCCTATCACCCAAAATGATATAATCTAAAGCTTATCAAGCAGTGCTTGATTTTCATCGTCAACTGAAGGAATGGGGCAGAACTGGATCTGTTGAATCTGGGAATGATAGAGCATGCACCTTTGCCCAGTTTAGAAAGGCAAAGCCACCCACTTATGATGGGAAATTTGATCTTCTCGTGGCTGAGCGTTGGATTAGAAAAATAGAGGGAATCTTTAGAGCTACAAGAGTTCCCGATGATCGAAAAGTTGACTTTGCCACCCGATATTTGGAGGGCGAAGCTGAATATTGGTGGGAAGGGACTAAACTTGCCCTTGGAGGTAGGGATGCAACTATTTCTTGGAAGGACTTTGTGGAGGCTTTCAATGCTCAATTCTTCCCGGAGACATTCCAAGAAAAGATGAGGGGCGACTTTGAACATATATCTCAAGGTGACTCTACAGTTTTGGAGTATGCAGTCCGCTTCAACCAATTAGGTAGATTTGCAGAACATATCGTGGCCAATGAGACATATAAAGCTAAACATTTCCAGAGAGGTCTCCGACCTGAGATCCGTTCCCCACTCATACCTCATATACTAACAACCTACAACGATGTTTTGGATCGAGCAATCAAAGTTGAACAAGTCATTTTGGAGTGTGGGACACAGGGTGCTCAACATAAGAGGCCCAAGTTCACTGATTTCCAAGAATACTGTGCAAGTGGCAGCAACAGGCGAAGAGGTATCAACCGGCCTGGAAAGGATAAAAATCGAACTATTCAAGGCCCTTGCACTACATGCGGGAAAGACCACAGCGGTCAGTGTTACTGGAAGATGGGAGTTTGCTTTTCTTGTGGGAAGATGGGACACATGCAAAAGAATTGTCCTATGCAAAGGGATGCTTCTGTAGGTAGCAGATCATGTTTTGTATGTGGACAACCTGGACATCTAGCACGTAGTTGCTCCATGAGAAAGAATGCACTTTAGTTGGTAGGCCCTAGAAAAATCAGCAAAGGCAGAAGATGAGTGGGAAAGTTTTTGCTATAACAGAGGAGGACGCAGAGGCATCTAATGCATTTGTTGCACGTTTTTGCCATCTAGTGTTGATCATCATTCTCTGAGCTTACATGTGCCTGAGTAAATTTTAATGCCCCATCACTTTCCGGATATCAAGTGATGAAGCTCTTGAAACTGCGAAGCAGCTCACATGAAGGTTAGGCTTACTGGTAATCTGCGTTCAATCTTTTGGCTTTCCTATTGTGCAAATATTGGTGATCCATTAGGAATTTAACCACTGCTAGCTCTTATGGCCAAAAGAAATTAAGAAAAAGAGAAAAAACTACTGCTAGCTCTTATTGTATATTTTCCATTTATTGCGGTCCCACGATTGTTGGAATTACACTTTATTAGGAATATTATCCAAAACAGCAGCTATGCAATTGTCCAATTTTCCATTGAAATTCAGATTGGTGTCTGAAAACACTTTGTTGCAAGGAAGAGTTATAATGTCTCAAGCATCATAGCCTTTATATCTGAAGGTTTTCATTAATGATTCTTTGTTTCCTGGATTGACTATTTAGGTTTTTCTCTGAATTTATACTGCAGGAACTTAATCAGGTGATATTCCCCAGCTGTGGAGAACGTTATCTGTCGTTTGTGCTATTTGAGTCCGTGAAGCAAGAGGTCAAGAATATGGTTTTTGAGCACAGAGCAGGCGGAGTTCTGGTCAGTAGATATGCATGGTTTTTGTGCTGTCTTTGTGAATCATTCCATGCATAGGTGTTTATGTTAAAAAGGCTTGTTCTGCGTGGCTGTATCATTATAAGCTGTCGAAGCTGGCTGCGGAACTGGAGATCTGTACTCTGTGAAGAGGGAAAAAATGAATTTTAAATATGCTTTCCTATTATTCTTCTTTTCATAATTTGAAACAAGTCTTTTTTCATAATCGAGTGATTTGGAAAATCTTCTAGCAGAATGCCGGTTCTGGTGCCTGGAATTTTATATAATTCAGCTAAATAATGTGCCTTCTCAACCATATCATCAATGGAGGAATTACGACAAACTAATTTTCTTTTGTTTTTTGTTTTTTGGGTGATGCCCCACTCACCATATGGCTTACTACCACCATAATGGATTTGTAGGTTGGATCACACATAAAATACAAATGCTAATACCGATCTTGCCATATACAAAAGGAAAAATTATACATTTTATACTTCAATTTGCGGAATCCTCTTCATCAAATCTTTGTGATTTTTAATTTTTCTAATCTAGTCCTAATATGCAAAAAAATTCTGTTCAAGTCCCTTCAACACCAATGCTAGAGGATGGGTTGAATTGTCTGTTGTTTTCCTACTCACGGTGGACATTATGTGACTGTCGGGCCATGCGAGAGATGAGTTGGAGACAAATTTTGAAATGACCGTGCCCAAGGGAGGGACTAATTGTTTTTTTTTTTTTTTTATGCCGAGGATCCAGCCTAGTTCACCGGCCTAGCTCACCTTCGGGAGCACAGCACCGACACCGACTATACCTCGGGGGAGACTGGCCCAACAACCCACCGTCGGGGCCCTCAGCTTAAATCACGGAACTACTCTGAGAGTTGTGATGACTCAGGGAGTCGAACCCTTAACCTAGTGCCTAATCAGGGGTAACCTAGTGCCTAATCGGCGCCTCAGCCGGCGCAGCAGTGGGTGGGTGGGAGGGGCTAATTGTTTGTTCTATTAGAATTATTAAAAAAATAAAAATCGAGAAGGATGTGTAGAACGTGCTTCTGTAGTGGGAAACAGTTTTGCAAAAGCAGCATCTTTCATCAAATAAAAATTAGGGAGTTAAGAAGATAAAAGAGATGCAACGCATAAATAGTGGTTTGACCTTCCATTTGGCTTACTTCACTCTCCTGGGTCTAACAGCCATAATAATGTTATAATTTACTATGTAATCTTTGAAATTTTATAGTTTGTAGAGAGAGTGTTTCTACAAGAAACTAAGGTAGATGATTCCACAAAGTCCAGCAACTCTCACAATACTATAATTAATTATTTTCCTAGATCTCAAGATTTCAACCCTCAACAATGAATTATAATTAAATAAACAATTAGATTTTGCTGGAGGGAAAGCTAGACAACTTGATGGGACAGAGGAAAATATGAGAGTCATTGTTTTCCGCCAATCTAAACAGCTCACTTAGATTTGTTTAAGAAGCCATTTCAATTAAGGAGCTGTCGCCATCCTCCTTAAATACCATACTCGCGTTCTACGTGATTAAAGTTGCAGTTCGAAGACAAAGCAGGACGTGTCCAAAAAAAAGCCCTCTGTTTCTACAGCCCGGTTGCCATCCTAATCTACCTTAACAAATATGGCAAAACTATTTGAAATTCTCCAGGCCACTTTCTGCGGATTCCAGGACTTGTAAGCGGTCGTGAGACACCAATTTATATTTAAATCAAATTATTAAAAAGTGTAGATCTTCTTTATCAAAATTACAAAGGCTTGTTGCCAAAGGGTGCCCTTCTAGTCGGGAAAAGTGTTAGAAAAGTCCTAAATCTTTTGCATTTGTGCCAATTTAGTCCTAAACATTTTAACGTCGTGCCAATTCAGTCATTTCCAGCCAATTTTGGCCGGATTTTGCTGAATGGACACCGGCCGACTGACATGGCCTGATCGGCGCGACGTGGACAACTTTTAATAATTTTTTAATTTTTTAATTTTTAAATTTGTATTTTTAATTTTTTTCTTTTCCTCTTTCTTCCTCTCGTCGTTGGAGCTCGGCGACTGGCCAGAGGCGATGGCTAGCGAGGTTGAGGTTGACCTCACCGGCCACCTCGCCAGTGGCCGCGAGGCCGCCCTCGAGGCTTGGGCGAGCGAGGCTTGCCCTCACCGGCCATGGGCGAGGCTCGACCCTCACCACCGACGAGGGTGAGCCTCGAGGGCGGGGTGGCCTCACGCCGGGCGGGAGGCTCGATCTTTGCCGGCCGTCGCCTCTAGCCGATCACCGAGGTCCGTGAACCGGCTGGAGGAAGAAGGAGGATAAGGAAAAATAAAAATAAAAATAAAAATTCAAAAAAAAAAAAGAAAAAATATTAAAATATTATTAAAAGTTGTCTACGTTAGCGCCTTCGATCAAGCCACGTCGCCACGTCAGCCGGCCAGCGTCTACTCAGCAAAATCCGATCAAAATTGGCCGGAAAGAACTGAATTGGTATGACGTAAAAATGTTTAGGACTAAATTGGCACAAATGCAAAATGTTTAAGACTTTTTTAACACTTTTCCCCTTTCTAGTCTTTTCACGGTTTCTTGCCGAATTGTCTATCCACCTTCTAAGAGACATGTCTTACAGCTCGTTCACCTTCTAAGGTCCTTGTAGTCTTAGACACACTTCCCGTTTAATATCTTGTTCTCCTTCTTTTAAATCAAAGCCTAATCATGCTTTCAAACATCTTTTTGTGGACTCCATCTTGCTTGTGCACATATAAACTTTCTACATAATTAAATGCTTACATTAATAATTTTTTATTATTCTGTCATCTTTTAAATATTTAGCAATTTAATCGATAAGTTTTGCCTCCATAGACAAGTCAGAAAACGGAGAATGGCTAGAAATTTTTGCCTCGGAGTGGCCATCCTGGAAAAATTGCCTTCATAGACAAGCCACCATGAAAAAAAGGTTCTTTAAATCATATTTTGACACAGGTTAAAGCCCAAGTCAATTTAAATTGGTCGGACGTGATGTCGTGGGGGACCTCATTGAAAATTTTAGCAAGTGCAAGCACATTCTTAGACAAATTAGAAATTTAATGATTTGACTGGATAGGAGTAAATTGAACATATGGATCCACATGGTTACAGCCATTGAACGTGGTGGTCCCCACGGTAAGATCCACGCAAGCAAGCAAACAATACGAGGATGTCGGTTCATGAATGTTCAAAATGTCTGCTTTCGGAAAAGGATGCTAGAAAGAGATAAATTCAATGAGTAATCCACTCGCGCGAAAAGAGTTGTGAAATTTTGATGTGTATTAAAAAGAACTAAGATAACGTATTAATCAAGATATACACAATCAAATTTAGATATACATGCAATGCTAAAAGATAAGAATTATCAACAGAATTACTGAAGTAATTCTGCAATTATAGAAATTTATCTGAGAGAAAACCATAATTATCTCTTAACCACTTGGGAGACTGCGCTTCGACTCTATCTCCCTTGGCTAGTTTCTGCAACTGCGAGTACACTTGGCAATGTACCCAGCTCAGGAATTTGGTCAATTTCGCTCTCCCCAACCTGAGACCTTGCAATACGAGGATGTCGGTTCATGAATGTTCAAAATGTCTGCTTTCGGAAAAGGGTGCGTGAAAGAGATAAATTGGATATACATGCGATGCTCAAAGATAAGAATTATAAACAAAATTACTAAAGTAGTTCTGCTATTATAGAAATTTATCTGAGAGAAAACCAGAATTATCTCAACACTCGGGAAGACTGCGCTTCGACTCTCTCTCCCTTGGCTAGTTTCTGCAACTGCGAGTACACTCGGCGACGTACCCGTCTCAGGAATCTGGTCAATTTCGCTCTCCCCAACCTGAGATCCTGCAATGGAGGCAGGCATCTGTAAGCATAAACGCTCGAATCCGCTTCGTTGATTTCGTCATTATGGTTGTTTTCGCTCAGGTTTTGAACCTCGTGGCTGTGCATGTGTTCTCGTGGTGATCGCCATTGATGGTGGACAGAAATTTGCTTCGGCTTCTGAATGGCCTTCGCTGGTGTTTTCGAAGATTTAACACCATTGTTTTTTCGTCGCTCGCCACCTTAAATTGGAAAGACAAAACGTCGTGGCTGTGTTTTTTTCTTATGATAGTTCAAGTGGAAAAGTTAAACACTCCCGTAGCTGGCCGGGGTAACGTTTTGGACATTGAATTATCAAGCGAAAAACTACGTTCAACCCAGTTCTTTAGACGTTACGTAGATGTAGAATCTCCATGGAACGTGATCAAAGTTGATGGTTTCATAAAGTTCCTCATGACTTCAGTCATAACACCGCCCGTATCGATCGGTCCTTCTGATTGCTTTTTTTATCCGCTCTCGTCGAGTCTTAGTTCCTTTGAATTTCACGTCACGGCGAATTTTGTTGCTTGATGATGTGATAATCTGACTGTCCTTTTGTCTTTACTCCAGTCATGATCGCTGCGCCGGGCAGAGAACTCTCTGCTGCTACTCCATTCCATGGTAAGCAATAGAAGTTTGTTGGGTATGACTCTTGTTCATTGCATCGATCTATTTCAAGGCCATACTTGCATCTCCCCTCTTTGTTTCTTCATCCCTGATATGAGAACGGAGGGGGTAGGCTTCGACACTTGAATGTCCGTACTCATAAGATGATATTTCTCGTCCCCGCCCATTCTGTATCCTAAGCATCATCTTTCCACCTACCGGCTTTCCACCCGAAATTGTTTGATCGGATATCATTGTGTTTTTTGACCTGTTGATTTGTGACAAACCGCTAAAATTATATTTCATGCATGTTATTTGGTAATTAGGCTTTTCAACAATCAGACAATTAAAACGATGAAGTACATAGATGCTTGAAAACTAAATGCAGCTCGATTAGAAGAGTACGACAGTGGTAACTCATGAACTTCTGTTACCAGTTGTTGAGTATAGGGAGGAGGACATGGCCAGAGCAGTTGAAGAAGCACATAAGGGTGTTGGAGGGGAAGGGATTTGGGTATTCATGGAGGGAGTTTTTCGTTACAATGAGGCTGTCGTGAGTGGTCACTACATAATTCCGAAGAAGAATGCCGACCCTACTGCGTATGCAGAAGTAGAAGCATCACTGAATGAGGTTAGGCTTTGGATTCCATCAAATCCAGTGGCATTGTTATCCGACATTTTCTTTCCTTTTATCCTACAAGTTACGCCTCCCGATCTCTTTATCATCATGTTAATTTGCTTAAGTTCAGACTGATTTATGAAGTTTACCACCTGCCATACTTGCTGATGAACTCTCGTACCCTTGTTGGGTATCGTACCCGAACAAGTTTCAGCAATCGTTCGACGGCCTACAGCAACGAATCAGTTCTCTTCATCCCCACGGCTACCCTTTTTACAATGTTCTTTGGGCTTGCATAGCTGAGTAAAGTCATCATTTTTCATGAGTTCGAGGAATAGATGCTTATTTCACATGACACAGGCCTCGAAGTTCATGCGTGCATTCATGTTCTCCCTTCTTTACTTTGCCACCGCGTTTTTTCTCAGAATCATCTCACGCTGTTTTCATTAAGTTGATTTGGATATTTCTTAATCAGTTCTGCAGAAGCCTGAATCAAATTGAACTCCCAGATTTTGAAATATCCGCCTCCTGCGAGCCTTGTCCCATGTGCTTCAGCACCGTCCAGCTCGTGATTAAGGTTTTTCTTCTGACTTCCGTTATCCTAACCAGTGGAGATTCTTGTATGATCTTTCTGAGTTTCGCCTGCACCTTGTTCCTTTGGCAGCAGAGGCCGGTCTGTGGAGCGAAGGCCGAAGCGACCACAGCAACCGACCTCGACGATTTCATTCTGAACGCGCTAAAGGCTACCGCAGGTGCTCTGGACAAGTTTTCAAAGGATGAGGGCGAAATTTCCCGGCATGATCTAGTTGCAAGGCTCACAGGGTAGCTGGTTCAAAACGTAAGAGATAGAAGTAGAGCTAGCAAAATGGATGAAGGATTCACTTTCTAACTCATATTTAGTATTTAGTGGGTTGATTTACATGCAATTTTTTTTTTTTTTTTTTTGGGGTCTAAGCTTTACATGCGAGTTTGTAGACCTATTAAAAATAGGTTTTATTAGGTCTAAAGTAGTAAAGTCTAACTAGATATCGGTTTTAATGGGTTCCGACATACCCACTATTCGATTCATACCGAATTCAGAGAAAGAGTGCAAGCATTATATTATCCATGAATGTTCAATTTGTTCTTTTGATTAGAAAAGGAAAAATAAAAAGCAAACATCAGTTTTCTCTGGTTTAAGAAGGAAATTGCTATTTGCTAATCCAGTTTCTTATTGAGGCATCAAATTTAGATTTTTAAGGACATTCGAATTAATTAATCACATGAAATTTCTTCTACTTTGGTTCTTCTCATAGATCATTTGACATTTTGTATTCTTTCAAATTAAATAACTAACTGATGTTACAAATTTCTTCATTGCCGTTGTTTTGTTCATTCTCTCGTTTTTCTTAGCATTGGTGTTACACGGAAGTAAGACCAAAGATGAAAAAAAAAGAGAAAAAAAAAGTAAATTTCAACCATCCGAACTTAATAATTAAAGATATGATCTCACAAAAATTGCTGAGAATCAAAACTTATCGCATGAATTGGATCTAAATTTGGTCAAGTATCAATTGTGAGTGTTGTATCACATGAAAGATTGATTGCTCATTTTCGACCAGCACAATCTTTTATCTTATCCGATCCATTCCGTTTCATTAGTCAAAGAGAGAAACATTATTTAACTCTATAATGATGCTTTGGGATCGCTCGAACAGATCTTCTTCTGCTGTTATATAATCTAAATTATCTCAACTTTGAGAAAAGTGCCTCAGCACCAAATCGAGGATTGATGCCATGAGCACACGATGTTAAAAGTGCCTCATTTCTATTTGTTTTTCCAAACTCAGGACAAACTTTTGTTCTTCCCTCATGACCATGTCGGCCAACCACGATGGTGGTGGTGATTTTGAACCCGTCGTGCCCGAGCAGGTTGTGGTCCTTGTGCCGCCGCGTGCGGTGGTGGCGACTCCCGTGGTGGGTGGACCCGACGAGGTGGTTGGAATATGGATAGACACGTGGACGCCGAAACGTAGGAAGGAAATTTAGGTAGTTGATAAAGGAGAAGAAAGTGTTCTTGTACTCAAAACTCGAATGCACGAAGAACAAAAAGTACAGGCCCTTCCCGAAAGTCATCAGCCTAGAAATTGATATCTACCAACAAACTTTTCGTCCTCAGAAAAGCGTTTCGATGATGTATCAACTTTCTCTTGTCACCTTTCCTATTCTGCTCTTATCTTTCTTTGGGCAAACAGCAAACTCCTACGGAAAAGAGCAGGAGAAATAGCGTCCCTGGCGAATGAAAGTTCCCAAAGGATGCTCAATGAATCCACAAAATAAATGATACTAGTTTTTTTTTTTTTTTTTTTTTAAAGATAAATGTCCTACTTTTAAAACTTGTCAAAATATAATTGTTTTAAAAATGTATTCAAGTTTTAAAATTTATCACGAAAATGTAATTGAGCTGTAAAATTTTCAAAAAGTACAATGAATGGAATGACTGATTATATTAATTTGATAACTTTTAGGATTGAATTACATTTTTGAAAGTTTTAGAATTCAATTACATTTTCTGAAATTTTTGAGACTTAATGGTACTTCCATGATAAATTTTAGGACTTTCAATATACTTATCTTATTTTTTCTCAAAGTAGAAGAAAAAAATGACTAGCCGATGAAAAATGGTCAAGGTAATGTTAATATTTCATTGTCCCTGAGTATGAGAGAGGACCATCCATATATAGACTTCCTTGACCTCCAATCTATGTAGCATCGACACGAACACGCGACACATAACACGACACGACACAACACGTCGACACGTTATTTCTTAAAAAAAAATAGAGAATTCCGACACGTTCCGACACGTTATATATTAAATATATATTTTTATATATAAATGTAGAAATAAATAATAAAAAGAGCATATAATTAATTTATACTAAAAATATTAATTCAACATTTGTTAATATCATTCATTGTTTTAATTTGACAAAGATTGAATAAGAAATTCAAAAATTGCAAACACAAAAGAGTAAATTTGAAGGAATATGTCATGTTTTCTTACACTTGTCGAAAATTGGTGAGATTTCTTATAGTCCTGACAGTTTGGAGTTCATAATATAGACTGGCTTGGAGCTCCTTTGCAAAATAAGGTTCGAGAAAAATGAAAATCTAGGACAAGAACTCTTGAAGTACGACAAAAAAAAAAAAAAAAAAACTAAATTTGCTATGAAAATGTAAAAGATAACTCACAAACTAATGACATAAACCAAAAGAGATAACTCATAGGCGATGCTTGCAAGAGGCGGAAAGAAGCCAAAAAAAAAAAAATCACAACTTTAAGTTTGCGGGAGCGGCGGAGTGACATCGGTGAGAAGAGAAGTGTTCCATCGTCACTTATAGGAATATCAAAACTTATAAGTGAGAAACTTGAGAGTGATAATTTTCTTCTTTCTCTTTTATTTTTGTTATTTTCAATATTTTTTCATATATTTATATTTTGAACTCTTAAGTATTGAAAATTTTTAAAATTAATCCCGTGCGTGTCGAAATCACGTGTAGGAATTTCGGACTCACGTGTCGGAGCAGGAAGAGTTGACCACGTGTCGGATTTCTCGACACTCGTTGACCGCGTGTCAGAACGTGTTGGAACGTGTCGGAGCGTGTCGGAGTGTCGGACACGACACGAAGGCTTCCGAAAGTGTCGGTGCTTCTTAACCTCCAACATCATTGATTCCCATGTTTACCCCACATCTAATATGGGGATGTGTTTAGTCACAAGTGGAAAAATCATATCCTTTGTTTATGCTTTGACAAATCCAAATTCTCTCCCTCCACTTCTTGCTTTGTCCGAGTTGTTTTTCCTATTCCGCTTTTTCCCTCTCTTTTGGCCCTTTTTATGGTAAGGAATCCTCGTGAATTATGGTAAAATCCCAGTAAAGGAAAATCTACGTACCCAAAGGGAAAGTTCAGTGAACAACTTACCTACGACTCAGCAACTAAAATCCAACCCCTTGTCAATTGTCAATCGCACAGAGAGACAGAGAGACAGAGAGAGACGTCAACAACCGCCGGCATGGGGGACCCAGATGGTAGAAAAAAGAGAAGAAAGGAAAGAGCCAGCCGGGTTTTCCCTTGTCATCTTTGCCAAAAGAGCCCTGGACATTCCAAATCGACGAGGTACACCTGTGCTACAGAAGGATTTCCAGTTGAAGGTTGTCCTTGGATAAGAAGGGTCTATTATGTAGAGTTTGGCTGGCTTTTGGAGAGTAGAAAAAGCCAGACAAGTCTCTTTAGAGTGGTGTCCGAAGCTTTCCTTGTTGAAATTGTCTTCGCTATTGGTAAAGGTGAGCTCATTCTCAATTCTTTTTCTCGTTTTTCATGTTACGCCGTTGCCCGTTTGAATTCTCAGTCTTCTCTACAGAAAAAGGGCTGCGATGGTTTGTTGAAAAGCCCAACCTTTTTCCTTTTGATCCCACTAAAAGCTTCTTCCTTTAAGGTGGTGGGATATCTTTATGCAATATTCTGGGTTTGCTCCTTCGCTTCTCTTTCTTTCCTTGTTCTCGGGTTGATATTTTGTCATGTCAGTCGATCATCTGTATGATTTCTTTTTGATTTCTCAGAAATGCTGAATTATGAAATTTCTAGGACCTTTTAGTTGTCACCTTCATCAATTTCTGTTGCTTCATGGGTTGATGGGCCGATCTCCAGTTCTTAGTGAGAATTTTGTGTGACCTGTATGAAAAAGTTTTAGCCTTTGGGTCGATTATGGGAGGGTTTTGCATGATCTGCTGAATCGACAAATGGAAAATCTCGAGCTTTGGAATTTTTGCTAGGATTTTTCTTCTCATTTGGCAAGTGAGCTTTTTAGTTATCTGCACAGGACCTTATTTGCTGAATCACTCAAAAACCTTGGTGGGTTTTGCAGTGGCACAAACATGGTGGAAGAGAAGTCCACGATTGCAAAAGATGTCACTGAAGTAAGCTATTTGCATCACTCATCTCACTAATTCTCCGTAGTCTTAATACTGTGATTGTGTGCTTATGTTACATGCACGTTCATCTTTTTATTGTATGCAGTTAATTGGTAAGACACCTATGGTGTACCTCAACCATGTCACTGACCGTTGTGTTGCCCGAATTGCTGCCAAGCTAGAATTGATGGAGCCCTGCTCCAGCGTCAAAGACAGGTACAGGAAGATTTCATTTTGACAAAAAAAAAATTCCCCTCCATGCTCCATGCTGAACTGCTGATGGCTGCGCCTTTATATCTTATTAGTACCTTGATTCACTGTGCCAACCTGGATGTTCTTTTCTTAGACAACAAGATCAGTTAGTCTTGTTGGAGTTCCATACTTTGGTCGACTCAACTCCTTGCCAAAATCTACTGTCTAGTAAAGCTATCTACTACAGTTATCATGTGTGAAAATGGTCCACAAAATTCCAAGTCCTTTAAGAAACATTTAGTTTGCTTGGGCAAAGCCTTATAGGCTTATAGTTGAAGGCCACTAGAATAAAAAAGTAAGAAATGGTTATTTCCCTCCCTCCCATGTTCTTTGCCATCCACCTTTCTCTCTTTATTTGCTCACAAATCCACATCCCCTTTCTCTCTTGCACACATGTACATACCAGTTCTAGCGAACAACAACAGATAAGTTAGAAACTTGAAATATATTTTTTTGACTTGAAATTTATTTCTTATCTCATCATTATCTACAACCTCTAGATATGTGGATTACTTCATATTCTGAGTCTAATATGGACTTGTTTGCCTGCAGGATTGGGTACAGTATGATTGCAGATGCAGAGGAGAAGGGCCTTATCCAGCCAGGGGAGGTTAGTTACTGAAACCTCCCTTTCCAGGTTCACAATAATAATAATGATAGACAAACTAGCTCATGCGTCTTAGACTCTTGATATAGTTCCTGAAGAATGGGAACATCTTTCTCCAATGGAAAGTGGTTATAACTAAATTAGATCGTTGGCAATCTCTCTCTCTCACTCTATACTAATTACATGACTTCTGAAAGGCTTACACAGGCCTTAGGTATCGCAAGGCCTGTTAAAACAAGTTGAGGTTATGTAATCTCATTTTGTAGGTTCTAGAGTGATAGATGTAGATGAAGAAATCTAACCAGAATTGTTCCTTGCTTGACTTGATGAAGAGTGTTTTGATTGAGCCAACAAGCGGAAATACTGGGATTGGTCTGGCATTTATGGCAGCTGCAAAGGGTTACAAACTTATAATAACAATGCCTGCTTCAATGAGCCTTGAAAGAAGAACCATCCTCCGTGCATTTGGAGCTGAGCTGGTCCTAACTGATCCAGCCAAAGGCATGAAAGGTGCCGTTCAGAAGGCAGAGGAGATAGCATCGAAGACTCCAAATGCTTACATTCTTCAGCAGTTTGAAAACCCTGCCAATCCCAAGGTTTTTTTATCTTTTTTGTTCATAAGATTGATGCTTGCAGGTTAAAGAAGTTCATTGATATTACTGATCAAAGAAAAAATGAGTTCATTGATCTTCTCTCTGTTGTTAGATTCATTATGAGACCACTGGACCAGAAATATGGAAAAGCTCAGGTGGGAAAATCGATGCCTTTGTTTCTGGAATTGGAACTGGGGGTACAATAACCGGAGCAGGAAAGTATCTCAAGGAACAAAACCCCAATATCAAGGTTAGATCATCTTTATAATATTTGGAAAGAAGTTTTCTTTTCCAATTTTCCCATTTCTCATATCAGGTGCACACCTCTGTTTTTGTCTTTAGCTATATGGGGTAGAACCAGTGGAGAGTTCGGTTTTGTCTGGAGGGAAACCTGGTAAGTTCTGATTTCACATCATTGACATTCTTAATCTACTAATCTGTTAGGCTAGTTAGTTCTCGCTTTATTCCCTACTTTCCGCAAGTGGTGCAGTTACCATGCACTATGATGGCCCTTTAAATAATGAATAACTTTGTGTTTCCTTTTATTGTTCTATTTTGCATTGTTTATATTATTTTTGCAATAGGGGACACTGCTTTTTCAGCTTCTAATGCCACAATTGTATTATTTTCTTGCCGTTATAAGCATGCTAAGTGCCAAAAGTCTCCTCAGAAGAAATGTCTCTTTTGAAGACTATCTTGTGCAATCCTCTATTTGACTATGAATTTCATGCCCATAATTGCCAGGCCCTCATAAGATTCAAGGTATTGGTGCTGGTTTCATTCCTGGAGTTTTGGATGTGGATTTAATTGATGAAGTAATCCAGGTAAGAATTTGTGCAACAAATCATAATTTGTTTCCTTTCCCCTAAAGATAGGAAAACAGTTCATATACTTCCATATGTCGAAGGATGGAAGAGCTAAATGACATAAAGAAGGATAATGCTGGTTTAAGGAAGAATGGGTTTGTAAGCAATGAGCTTTTGAAGTTACAAGGACTTAGGTTTAATAGGAAATTGCAAGGCAGCTTTGAATAACAGGTGGAAAAGTAAAACAAGTAAAACCAGGCACCTCCCCACTCTCCACATGGCTTCACAATTATTTATATGGTCATTGATGATTCATCTGTACTTTGACAGTCTATTGGGCTAAAATCCAAAATTGCTTCTTTTATGAGTGCTTAGACATGGACTTTGTAGTCTTTGTACTACATCTGGATAATGAAAGCACGACACCTGAAAGGTATTCGCAAATAATTGAGTACGATGAAAGTATACTCCAAAAGGTTATGCATGTTATTTGTCAGGTGCTGATAAAAGCAATCCTTTTATAGTTGGATAGGACTTTTTACTTTTTGCCATCTAGTCTTGATCATCATTCTCTGAGCTTATACATTCCTGAGTAAATTTTAATGTCATATCACTTTCCAGGTATCTAGTGATGAAGCTATTGAAACTGCAAAGCAGCTTGCATTGAAGGAAGGCTTGCTGGTAATCTGCGTTCAATTTTTGTGCTTTCCTGTTGTGCAAATATGGTGATCCATTAGGAATGTCAGCCACTTGCTAGCTCTAATGGCCAAAAGAAAATAAGAAAAAAGAGTGAAAAGCTACTGCTAGCTCTTATAGTAAATCGTCGGGATACACTGTGCAGGTAGGAATATCATCCGGAGCAGCAGCTGCTGCAGCAATTAAGATAGCGAAAAGGCCAGAAAATGCTGGGAAACTAATTGTTGTAAGTGCTCCTTTCACCGAATTTATACTGTAGGCTTTTACTAATGATTCTTCGTTTCCTGGATCGACAGCTCGGGTATCTCTCTAAATTTGCACTGTGTAAACTTTATCAGGTGGTCTTCCCCAGCTTTGGAGAACGTTACTTGTCCACTGTGCTATTTGAGTCCGTCAAGCGAGAGGCTGAGAATATGGTTTTTGAGCCCTGAGAGTGGGGGAGTTCCTGTCCATAGAAGCGCATGCGTTTTGTGCTGTTCTTCTGAAACATGGTATAGAGTTTAGTCGTCAATCATCGTTGTCTGGTGTCAATATTTTGTGTGTTGATGTGTTTCCATGAATAAGTGTTTGTGTTAGAAACGCTTGTTTCTACGTGATTGTATCATCGTAAGCTGTTGAAGCTGGCTGCGGAACTGGATATCTATGCTCTGTGACAGGATAAATTGCTTCTAATTTCAAGTTTAGAGCATATTTGAGGAGGGCAACAAAGAGTTTCTTATATACTTTTCCATTATTCTTCTTTTCATATTCTTGGGAATAAAACATAAATCGAGTAATTCGGAACAATTTTCAAGCAGAATACCATTTCGTGTGCTTGGAATTTCTTAATTTAGCTAAATTATGTTCATTCTCAATCATTCATATCAAATTCCGACATATGCACCCGGTTTTGTCGTTTTTGGATTTCCGGTAGTGTCCTTACTAGATAACTTCCTCCTACCATAAAATGCTTTGCAAATTCTCAAGAGCTGTTATATACACTTCAAACTTTTTGCCCAAAACCCTTGGACACTACCAAAGAATGTCAAGTATTCATACATGACCCAATAAAACTCTCTCACCAATCATAGTAATTATGGGTTCAATATTTTGCGCAAGACGAGGAATAACAATTATAGATTTGATAAGGAACGGGGAGGGGCTGCGTGAATTCAGGCCCCTCGCCACAAATTATGATGTAGGCTGATGCACCTCCCAAGTGCAGTGGAGGCTGATGAATGTAGGCCATGAGCCTTCTTGATAGCCCAGCTGCGAATCAACTTATCTAATCTTATTCAACAATCTTTCGTTGACATCATCTGAAGTGAAGTGTTGAGGCGTTTGTGATTAGTTGAATGATTTGCTTAAGCATAAACCTCTTCCCTCCAGTGTTCTCATGTGCTAATCATCTACAAGAAGCCTCTGATATAATCTGTCAAGAAGTTGAGTGTCTTGTGACCTTCACTCTATATATTGTGGCTAAACTAGTACTTCTACGCCAAGATTGAAGTTATAAGACCCAGCACACAAGATGCGGGACGAACAGAGTTATGCCAAAAAGGATGGACAGCATAACAATGGAAAAAAGGGTGAGAAATCTGCATTAAGAGACAAGTTTGAGTCAGAGAAAACGAAAAGTGGTGCATGAATTATTCTCCCAACCTAACTATTGATTTCTGTCATTACCCTGCTTCTCATCCTGATAAACTAGCCAACTGAGACTACAAAAGATTTGTCCACGATCTCGCTTTTGTTAATCTTCCATGGACTTTAACCTCATGCAAATCCCATCTAATCTTCAAGCTGTCAGGTTTGGCCTTGGCTTGAAGGGCAAATCTTGGATACGGCTCGAGATTTGTTCATATTTCCTATGGTAGTAGAAGTCCCCTGCTTTTACTCTGACCATTGATTTGTCGTCAATTCATCAATGATGCTGTGTGCATTTCTGCCTTTTTCTTAGGTTACACCACGGACATTATGGCAGCTGCATAGGTTCCTTGTCATAAATATTTAGCTTGTTTTAACAAGTTGAAGACTTGGAGTGTGTTGCAACTCTTTTCCTTCTTTTGCCCTGTTCATTGAAAAATGCCGTCGGGTGTTTTGAAGCCTATCATTAGTTCCTCCAGGTCGTAACTATTCCATTGATTCATAAACTTCCTCTTATGTAAGTCTCAGATGTCCCGGCCTGTGAATGGAACTACTCAAGGATTCTCGATTTGTTGGATCATCTGTTTGGGCATTAAAAACGTGATCTGTTCTGCACATTGGAGATCAGATAAGATTCCCTTTAATTCTAAAAACTTCAAGCATCATTTATCTATCGGTGCCATCATAGCAGATGTACAATCCTATGCAGCTTGAAAGACCAAACTGAAATGCTGAAACTTTATTGCTCAATTCAGATTGTCGAGGTCTTACAAAGTTATTTTGCTTCCAGTTCAAGAAGAATATGGAAGTCGAGGAGCAGATTCATTGAATCTCATCCTTCTTAAGCTCTTTGCTACTTCACATGGTCGTGCAATACTGAATTATGGTGTTGCTGCTTTGCTTCTACTCCTTGATGCGTCACTGATATTTTTGGGACTATGAATTGGTAGGAGCTGTGCAAACACAGGCCCCCTCTACCCCCAACTAAACACGAAGGCTCTGTCCCTTGAGCAGACCTCGGATAAGCTCTCTCGCTCCATCGGACCTCAGGCTAAAGCGCCTTTCCATAGTGCAATGGAGGTTGCTGGCCTAGGCCATGGGCCATCTTGGTCACGCATCAATCCCATCCAGGTGAGTATGTCTTGAAGGTTGCAGTTGGTCCCTTTTAACTGGGCTTCTGTTTTCTCTCTCTGTCATTTCAGATCCAATATGGGATGATGGGGATCTGTGTGGTAACAGGTTATGTATTTCTTCTGTAGTTATTTGTTCTGAATTCTGATATCATGATTATGACAACAAAGAAAGAAACAAAGCAGTGTTCCCCTCGACACATGTGTATCACTGATCCATCATACTTGGGTAAGAATACAGAAAATGGTTAGGAAAAAAATGTGGGCCAAGTAACAGGAATAGTGTATGGCGAATTGGTGAGGGTTTTCTTTTCTTTTCAGTGGTTTCTTTTAACTCAAGGATTTGCTTCCATCTCCATTCTAAGAAGCTCCTTACCTGGAAAATAGAAGATCCGCCTTCATTTCTGGTAATGGATAATAACTGAATCTTTTGGAGTTGGTTTCTGCAACTTCGGCAAGTGGACTAACTTTCAACCAAGATTCAGTAGACTACCAACATCAGAGAATCAAAATGCGTCGAAAACGAAAACTAAATCCCGGAGATACATCTCAATAAACGCACAAATTAAATATAAGCTAGCTTTTTTGTGACTTATCCGCTCAGTATACAATTCTGCACTCTCCAAAGAAATGCATAAGTGTTTGGCTCGATATTTGTAGGGGCCACGCGAACGCAGGCCCCCGCTACCACAAATTACAACGTGGGCTCTGCTACAATGAGCAGACCTTAGGCCATTGCACCTCCCGTGTGCAATGGAGGCCGATGACCTAGGCCATGGATCTTCTTGATCATCCATCGACCCTGTCCAGGTAAGTGATTTGACAGTTAGCATGTGCTTCAGTTTTGGCAGGGACTTCCTCTATTTCATCATTGTTAGTTCTTCTATGTGGGACTAAAGCCAGACTCAAATGCTTCAGTAAAATTTAGGAAGATGATCTCTACTTCCAATTCTCCTAGCATGTGTTTATTCATGATTTGGTACGGGAAAAGATGTCGGAGGTGCTGTTTATGCAATACGAATCCAAATGAATACTTCTATTTGAATATGAACTTCAACCACCAAAGTCTTGCTAAAAATTCTCTGTTCTGCTTCACCTCAGTATTCCATTTCGTTGCTTTGAACGATAAGACTCAGCCACAAAAGGCATTGTGTTTTGCACGAGTGGGATTCTATGTTATAGCTTTATACGCAAAATGTCCAACTCTAGTAACAGTTTACGATGAGTATGCTGAAGTTCTGCTAACGACATCCCGCGTTTGCCTACTAAAACTCTTAGCAGAGATACAAGAGGAAGCAATGATTTTGTTGAAGATTAGATATCCACATGCTTCCCGAGTTGGCTCTTCTAACACAGTCATAGCCATCTATCTTGTATAAAACCTCCCCCAGACAATAAGGGCGAGCAGGGGCGGTTTTATTTATTCAGAAGCAGAAACTAAATTAGACAGAACCCAAACAGTCTGCAAAAGAGAAGGCGGAACCAAACAGTCTGAACTGACTGTCCTTCTCAGAGCAAGATGTACATTAAATTAAGCCATAACATGACTGTTCTTTTGCAACTACAGATTAGTAGGGGCCGCGCGAACGCAGGCCCCCGCTGCCACAAATTATGACGTAGGCTCAACCAACTTGGGCTGACCTTAGGCGGGCGCCCCTCCTAGAGTGCAATGGAGGTCGCCAACCTAGGCCATGGGCCTTCTCGATCGCCCATCGACCCCGTCCAGGTAAGTATGTTGCAATGGGTTGCCAAGCTGCCTCTTATTCTCTCTCTTCCTTCTCTCTCTTTGCTATCTTTTTGATGTGGGACTTCCTAGTTTACTGCTACTTAGGTGCTTACCATATTGCATATTAAAATATTACTTCACCGGCGGCGGGCTAGCAAACATCGAACATACACATTTGGCACAAGATTCAGAAAGTGCAATATAATCTTCACTGAAGTCACAAATTACAGTTACCAAAGCATTTTTGCTCTAGTTCGCTACAAATTCGAGCCGTTCCTGCTGAGTGTCTTGTTTTTAGGTCTTTCATCGACAAATTTTTTTTTTTTTTTTTTTTGGTAAAGATAAGAGATATATTGATCTATAACCAAAAGCTATACAGCTATACAGCAATGACTCGGCACCAAAAACTTACACTCATGAAGACAAACGTCAAGACGAGTGAAAGGGTGCCGAGAAAGGAAGCCACAACAGTGGCAAACAGCAAAAGCAGTAACGAAGCAGCCAAAACAAAGGCAAACAAACTCATCGGCAATCTATTTAACTCTTCTTCTGATCCGTTTTCTGTCAGGGGCATAACTCATAATTACAATCTGCAATCACTCTTTCCTCTGGGGGCATAGCCCATTTCATCATTGTATTTCTTCCACATGGGACTCAAGTCAGAAAGCTTGTCTTGAACTTGAGTTTAAGTTTATGATCTGATCTCTCACTCCTAGCATACATTTATCCAAAATTAGGAACCACAGAAGCTTTTAGCTGCGCTATTTATGGAAATGAGAAACCAAATAGATGCATCGTCTTAAAGGAAGTAATCCGTTTCAAGAACTGGCTATGGTCATTTACTTGGCAGTGAGTCTTGGCGGAATTGGTGTGCGTTGGTATTCCGAATTATCGGCACTGCTGCTAAGAAACTGATACACTCACTCATTAAGCCATTTTCAGATTTTGCTGACTTTGTTGTGCAGTGAAGCTTAAAAAGGCTCAGTCAAAATTACAAATTTCACTGCTCGGGCATGCTTTTCTAGTGCTGCAAGCAAGTTAAGCAGACCAACGCACCTCCGCCTCCCGAGCCTCTTGGCCAGGACCAGTCAAAAAGGCAATGAACATCACAAGTCACTCACTGATGCAATCCTTCACAGGCATATATGACAAAAGCTACCTTTGGACTATGAATTGGTAGGGGCCGCGCGAACGCAGGCCCCCGCTAACACAAATTATGACGTAGGCTCAACCAACTTGGGCTGACCTTAGGCGGGCGCCCCTCCGAGGGTGCAATGGAGGTCGCCAACCTAGGCCATGGGCCTTCTTGATCGCCCATTGACCCCGTCCAGGTAAGTATGTTGCAATGTGTTGCCAGGCTGCTTCTAATTCTCTCTCTTCCTTCTCTCTCTTCACTATCTTTTCGATGTGGGACTTCCTAGTTTGCTGCTACTTAGGTGCTTACCATATTGCATATTAAAATATTATGTCATCACTGGCAGGCTAGCAACACCGAATTTACAAGTTTGGTACAAGATTCAAAAGGTGCAGTGTAATCCTCGTTGAAGTCACAACCTCATTTACCCTAGGATTTTTGCTCTAATCTGCTACAAATTGGAGCCGTTGCTGCTGAGTCTCTTGTTTACAGGTCTTTCATCGGCAATCTATTCAAACCCTTCTTCTGATCCATTTTTGGTCATGGGCATAACCCATAATTACAATCTGCAATCACTCTTTTCTCTGGGGTATAACTCATTTCATCATTGTATTTCTTCCACATGGGAAAGCTTGTCTCGAACTTGAGTTTTTAAGAATATGATCTGATCTCTCACTCCTAGCACACATTTATCCAAAATTCAGAACCACAGAAGATGTTAGTGGTGCTGTTTATGAAATAAGTAACTAAATAGATGCATCGCATTAGAGGAAGTAATCCCTTTCAAGAACTGGCTATGGTCATTTACTAGGCAGTGAGTCTTGGCGGAATTGGTGTGCATCGCAAGTTGGTATTCCGAATTATCAGCACTGCTGCTAAGGAACTGATGCACTCACTCATTCAGCCATTTCAGATTTTGCTGACTTTGTTGTGCAGTGAAGCTTAAAATGCTCTGTCAAAATTAAAAATTTCACTGCTCGGTCATGCTTTTCTCGTGCTACAAGCAAGTTCAGCAGACAAACGCACCACCGCCCCCCAAGCCTTTTTAGGCCAGGACCACTCAAAAAGGCAATCAACATCAAAAGTCATTCACTGCTGCAATCCTTTACAGGCACATATGACAAAAGCTATACCTTTGGACTATGAATTGGTAGGGGCCGCGCGAACGCAGGCCCCCGCTGCCACAAATTATGACGTAGGCTCAACCAACTTGGGCTGACCTTAGGCGGGCGCCCCTCCTAAAGTGCAATGGAGGTCGCCAACCTAGGCCATGGGCCTTCTGGACCGCCCATAGACCCCGTCCAGGTAAGTATGTTGCAACGTGTTGCCAGGCTGCATCTTATTCTCTGTCTTCCTTCTCTCTCTTCACCATTATGTCAATGTGGGACTCTCGTTACATATTGATCATAAGCGTGTCTGAACAGGAAAACTCAGATGCACCTTGTTCTTGAATTCTTGAAGCCTCTTGAAGCCTTCCTCAATTTAAGACAGTAGTTGGTTTCGACAATCGATTTGCACCGGCTTTCTCATGTTTGGATTTAGAAATCAAATATCCCTGCTTTTTTGCTGTGAAAATGAAAAGGAATGCTAGCATCAGATAAGAGTTGGCACGGTCTTCACAGTTAGTGTCAAAGCAGTAACCCCGAAAACTTAAACACAGGTTGCATTATTGTGAATACGGTCGGTCCAATGTTCAAAGTCATGACTAGTAAGCAATAACCAATTGGTGTTAATATAAATGCAGGTGAACCCCTTCTAAAAACCCAAAATGATTGTCCTAGAAAGAGTAGCCACTTCAAATGCCAAATCAAACTGAAAACCATAGTTCTAGTTCATACAAACTGTATGCCCCAGATACTTCGCATAGCCTTACAGGACGACCAAAAAAATTCTACAGCAGGTATCAGTTTTGGTACAGTTACTGTTCCCCGTGGTGTTCATCATTTTGAGTGCTCAAAATACGATAAAGATCAACGCTGCAGTACATTCGTTTTCCCTGTGAACTTCTATGTCTACAGCTAGGGAAATTTACCAATGACAATCCCACCATGGTTCGCATATCTTGCTCCATAACATCATCGGGCTCCAAGTCCTAGGTGTTACTGTCTGTCGCAAAAATTGGAGCAACTTCTCAGCCAGAACATAATATTTGCACAAGATTACAATTTACCACGACCCAGCTGCATGTAGAGTTTCCCTGAAGAAACAACTGTGGCTTGATATTGATATGATTCAAGGCAATTGTAGTTACTTTACACGATGCTTGTTTCTGCAACTTCGGCAAGTGGAAGAGCTTTCTACTGGGACGCAGTAGAGTAGCAACATCAGAAACCACAAATTTGGTTTGCTAGAATAGATCGCTATAGGTACATCCTCTCTTGCACTTTGACATGAAAAGTTGGAGAGAATTCTTGGCCAGGGCCTAAAAATTGGCGTGACATCATTATCTATCATGGCTCATTTTTCTGTCAGCATGACTCATTTCATCCATTTAGGTCTTCACCAGGCCTTGTAACGAAAATCACCTGGCATGTGCTAATGAAAATTGGTTTTGTACAACCATTTTGATCTTGGATTGTTAAGGGCCACACGAATGCGGGACCCTGCTGCCAAAAGGTAGGACGTAGGCACTGCTACAACGAGCAGTCCTAAGGCCAACGCACCACCAAAGTGGAATGGAGGACTTTGACCTTGGCCATGGGCATTCTTGATCACCCAACAAACCCATCCCGGTTTGTCGGTCAGTGACTGCTCACGGCGCTTCCTTTTACATAATCTCAGGCCTCTCTCTCTTCACATTCTATTTGATGTGGCACTTCTTACCGTATTCAGTAAAAGATTCCACTCATAGCTAGCTGCACTGAAAAAACCCGATCTGTGACCTTATATACGGTATATACTTAATTGCTTAGTGTCTTATCCTTAGTTGTGGACATGGAGTACATTGTGTTTTTTTCCCTTTAGGCTAAGTAAGCAAGCAATTATTATTCAACTAATAAACATTTAACAATACAGAAAAACCACTCCTGCAAATTTCAAATAGCTTTTAGTTTTACTTGTCCTATAAATTTGCCAGTTTTGATGAACTGCAAGGACTAGAAGCTTTATGATACAAGGTCATATCATAAAAATCAAAAGTCGGAACAAGTTGGTGAGCAGCATTCTATTGAAAATTGAAACCAGATACTTTGCAATGTCCATTGCATGAATCCTATGTGCAAATGCAGGTTTGTCTGCTTAACTCAGAGAGCTGCTTCTCTAATATGCCATCGCCTTTCACAGAGTCAAGTATGCCTCTTGACATCACCTGCACATGAAAAGAAGAAACTAAGGAGAGATTCTGGGAATGATTGTTGCCGCCTGAAACTTAGCAATGTCAAATGTATTACACGTGTTTAAGAGATACAAGTCCATAACAGTCTCATTGCAAGGATCCTTAATATCTTCTTCCAAACTGTATGCTTCATCATGGATTATATAGTTTGAGCTTCAAGCATGCTGATTATGAGATTGAAATCTACACTAGAGTTACTTCACGATACTGAGCACAAAAATGAGGGCCTTGTTTCCTAACGAGTGAAGAATCATTCTCTGTGAAAATCTACATCCAGAGAAATCAACCAATAATGTTCACCGGGATCAATGATGTAATTAACCAATCTAATTTTGTCTGCTGAATTCAGGACTACTCATATGACCTAGAGAAATTAATGACCCTCTCACAGACGTTCCATAATGGGAAAAATTCTACAAGTCGACAAAGATGTCAACTGTTGCAGTCGGCCATTTGCCAAATGGTATTTGCCCGTAGAAATAAAAGGAATGTGAATAATAATGTGGTTCAAAATGCAGATCATATGGCCTTTTATATTCGCCTGATTCATATGAAAGCCAATAGGTCTGCTGTGAGAGACTTGCTCCATTGCTAATTAATGGAATGTATTCCTGCATTAACACTGACTTATCTTTCAATCTTCTCAAGATTGCTTCTGCAACTTCAACCTCCACAACTTCAGGCACTACTGGCAGATGCATAAGTTGAACTAACTTTTCAACCAAAGCATACTATAACGGAGTCGACATGGCATGAGATCACAGTCCATCACAAGCCAACTGCATGAGAGATTTTCGCTTAACCACCTGTTCTTGATATAGTGGCTTATGGGGCTAATGGTGTTTATTTATAACTATGCTCATCTGAACTACAGATGTTGTGGTGTCACAGAGTTACCACAACAGCTCAAGCGTATCAAAATTCTCTTGCCGTCCATCAGCTTACAGGTGCATCAACATTTTGAGCTCATATTTGTGGGGACCTTGCTATCACATATTATGACGTAGGCTCAACTAAAATGAGCAGACCTCAGGCCAACACACTGTCCGGTGTGCAATGGAGGCCGTCGACCTAGGCCATGGGTCATCTTGATCACCCATCGACCCCATCCATGTATGTGATATGACAATTGGCATCCACTTCAGCTTTGGCAGGGACTTCCGGCATTCTACCATTGTTAGTTTTTCTATGTGGGACTAAAGCCAGACTCAAAATGCTTCTGTTTAATTTAGGAAGATGTTCTCTTACTTCGGATTCTCCATACATGGGTTTATTCATGATTTGGCACCAGAAAAGATGTCGGAGGCACTATTTAAGTTTGAACATCAACCCTCAGAATCTGCTAAAGACTCGTTTTTCCTCTTCTCCTTAGGTATTATATCCATGTTTCATGTTATTTGACCCAAAATGCTTCTGTTTAATTTAGGAAGATGTTCTCTTACTTCGGATTCTCCATACATGTGTATATTCATGATTTGGCACTGGAAAAGATGTCGGAGGCACTGTTTATGAAATATGAATCCAAATGAGTACTTCTATTTGAGTTTGAACATCAACCCTCAAAATCTGCTAAAGATTCTCGTTTTTCCGCTTCTCCTTAGGTATCATCCATGTTTCATGTTATTTGACTTCTCATGTGAGCTTTCCAACTTATATGGCCAAAAATTAAAGCTAAATGTTGATGATCCATTCAGCAATTTCACGTCATGCTATTACTTCATTTCTTTTCTCACTCTTATTTGCTCCTCTTTTTTCGTGTCAACAACTCTGTATGCAGATGTTTTCACTTGCAGCAAGCTGCGCAGAAGAACACGGATGTACCAAATGAACGCATTCCTTTTTAGTGAATATCGACTGCCGAAGAGTTCTACCAATGATGGTCCCTCTTTTGCCTTCTAAAACTCTTAGCAGAGATACGAGATAAAGCAAAGGCCATGTTGAAGATTAGATACCTAATGCTTCCCAAGTTGGCTCTTCTATTACAGTCATAGCCATCTATCTGTCTTGCATAAAACCTCCCCAACCAATAAGGGCGGGCGAGGGCCGGTTTTTATTTATTTGGAAGCCGAACCCAACCAAACAGAACCCAAACAGTTTGGAAAAGAAAAGGCAAGATGAAACCACCAGTACCATCTTTTATATTAGAACCGAACTCAACTGTACTATTTGACCCCAAATACTAGCCCGCGTTCTGCTGATCATCTACCAATTCCAGTTGAGCATACCACTTAGATTCTTCGCAGCTCAAGATGCACATTAACCAAACACAGATACGACTGTTATTCCTTTTCAACTACGTATTAGTAGGGGCCGCGCGAACGCAGGCCCCCGCTGCCACAAATTATGACGTAGGCTCAACCAACTTGGGCTGACCTTAGGCGGGCGCCCCTCCTAGGTGCAATGGAGGTCGCCAACCTAGGCCATGGGCCTTCTTGATCGCCCATCGACCCCGTCCAGGTAAGTATGTTGCAATTGGTTGCGAGGCTGCCTCTAATTCTCTCTCTTCTTTCTCCCTCTTCACCATATTGTCAATGTGGGACTTCCTAGTTTTCTGCTACTTAGGTACTTACCATATTGCATATTAAAATATGATGTCACCACCAGCAACACCGAATAAAATACACATTTGGTACAAGATTCCGATAGTGCAGTGTAGTCTTCCTTGAAAATCACAAATTACAGTTACCCTAGGAATTTTTCTCCAGTCCACTATGAATTCCCGTTTGTCACTGCTGATCGATCTTTATGCACAACAGATGTCGACTATGTCTTGCTTTCAGGTTTTCCATCGGCAATCCATTCAACCTGCTCCATTTTGGTCAGGGCCATAACCCATAATTGCAACCTGCAGTCAATCTTTTAGCTGGAGCAGCATATAGAGCATGCATTGCTGCTTCGGCCAATCCAGGCCCTCACTAAAACTGATAAACTTTAAAATAGATTGCAGTCTTGTTATTATGGTCTACAAGGTCGTAACTTGTAAGCAATAATCAATTGATGTCAATGTAAATGCAGTTGTGACTAGAAGGATTCTATGTTTATAGCTTTAAACAAAAAGCGTTCAATTCTGGCCACAGTTTACCGTATGTATGCAGACGTTTTCACTTGCAGCTAGCTGTGCAGAAGAACCCGGATGTATCAAGTGACAGTATCCCTTTTAAGTGAATATGTACAGCAGAATAATTCTACCAATGGCGGTCCCGCTTTTGCCTACTGAAACTCTTAGCAAGAGATACACGATATAGCAAAGACCAGTTTGAAGATTAGATACATCCCAAGTTGGCTCTTCTATTACAGTCATAGCCGTTCTATCGATTTTGTTTTGTTTTAATTAATATTTATATTAAAGTTCAATTTTGGGACAAGACGACGTCATTTGGCATCTTCATTGCTGAATAAGCTTTTCGGCAAGTCACTTAGACCACTTATATTATTAAAAATAAGCCACATCGGATTTTCGGCTACTCTCACTAGACTTGGCACTTAAGCCTCCCAACTTTAGAAAAGAAAAGTGACACTTAAGTAAACTTTTTGGAAGTTTTGACACTTAGTGTTCCTGTGCCAAGTTTTGGCATTTACACTGTACTTCTGTCATGAGAAAATAATTAATCTTCCTGAGAAGAGTCGCTCGCAATCTAAAACTTTGTTTCATGGGGGAATCATACGCATCAACCCGCTCCCACAATACCTTTCCTAACAAAATGACTGAAGATTGTTAGATGCAAAGACAAGGTTCAGTGTTGTAGTTAATCACGACAGCTGGCCATGTGCTATAAGTAGAATTCATGGTCCTGAATTTACCGAAGCCATGCTTTCTAAACCTAACCCGATCTATCATGGACGTGCTGCAAATTAATAGTTTAGCAACAATTCGATCAAGAGAAAAAAATGATGTATTAACCGGATTAATTTCGTCTTACCACATTAGTTTCTTTAAAGATGTTAAATAAGAGGACGGAGTATACTGATTGGAAAAACGATTGCAAGGACACACCGAACATGTTTTCAAAATTCCCATTTTTATTGAAATTTTTTAGTTTTCAAATTAAACATGTTTTCAGGAAAACAAAAAAGTGAAAACTGGAAACAAATTTCATCTTTAGTTTCATCGAAATGATAATTGAAAATTATATGGGATAATTGTCCAAAATGTCCTTAACATATTGTGCAGCGTTTATCAGTTTTAAACATTTCAATTGTACCAATTTAGTTCTCAACTTATTATACGGCGTTAATTCGGTTCTAAACTTGTCAATTGTGCCAATTTAGTCTTGAAGACTTGAACCTTGTGACGATTTGCTATTTTTTTGTTTTTATCAGATTGATTTGGTAATTTAGTTATAAATTTTTTAATTATTGGCCAATGTAATCCTTTTGTATAATTTTGGCCGGAATTGCTAACATGAACGATTTTTTGTAATTTTTTTTACATTTATAATTATTCCTTATTTTCTCTTTTCCTCTTTCCTTTCTCTTTTCTCCTTTTCCCTATTTCCTCCATCAATCACCGGGCTTCGACCATGGCCGGCAGAGGTTGTTGGCCACCGACAAGGGTCACCCGGATTAGGTAAGGGCCACCCTTGCCAGATCTGATGAGGGCATCCCTTACCGGCCTCTGATGAGGATTGCCCTCGTCTATGGCTGACAAGGGTTGGCTGGCAAAGCATCACGGAGGCTTAGCAATGAGCGGAAGGAAATAGGGGAAAAAGAAAAAAGAAAAAAAAAACAAATTATTGCTTGGGAGATGGGGCAGCCTCTCGTAGAGTGTATTTAAGTAAGTATTTGTTGAATTTCGTCTTTATATATGATTTTTAGAGTTTTGATCTGTTCTTAACTAGTTATATTAGTCATGCAGGAGACCTATGAGCTTCCTCCAGCTGGTCGAGTGGCTTGATTTTGACATGTAGTTTTCTGATGTTGACATTGATATTGAACAGAACTTTATGCAGCGAAATTGCTTGCCGAATTGCATTTCACTTTGTGACCACACTTGTGTCTTGCTTGGTTTCGTAAATTCTCACTCGTACTTGATTTGATCTTGTCATGAATTGCATCAAGCTTGGCAAGATACAATGATGGAGTAATTGATATTGACTTGAAACTTAGAAGATCAATATAGGATATTAGGGATGATTTCGCCAATTCATAATGCCGTCAATTTGTTCATGTTAATTAAGAATGATGATGAGCTCAATTGTGCAAACATTAGAATTAGCAAAAAGTGTCAGGTTGTCCAAGAACCACACTTCAAAAACCACATCCAAAGTGATAATTTTTTCAAATTTCTCTTAACAACTGAGGTTCTTCATTCTTGTCTTCTTAAGGTTGCTGTTGGGATAAGCAAGTAGTACATGAGACCGCACCCAAGTCGCACCTGAGTCGCACGCCCAAGCTGGTCCATGAGCTCATGCCTTTGTTTGAAACTAAATTAACCAATTCAGGCTTTCATTTTAGAAAAGACCCACTTTGGGTGCTTTTTTGAAAAAGTGGCCAATTTCAGCCTTGAGGTGAGGCCTACTTTGTTCCTTTTTTAGAAAATGATCTCCCTATTTGAAATTTTCTCAAAATTTATGCTCTCTAATGCAAAGCTCATTTATACGCTTTGAAAGTTGTCATTCTCATTATAATTGGACATGGCTATACTTTAACATCATGCAAGCGCTATAGGGGACATGACAAAATCGTCCCTGGTAGCTTGAACAGAAAACTAGTAGGATGTCTGATCAATGGCGTCTCAAGTTTTTGACTTAGGGACATCTCGTTGGCTTGTATAGAGAACTCCTAGGATACTTCGTCAATGGAAAAATACAAGGACATCTAAGAAATGTTACAGGGTGCTTGTTTAGGCTTTTGTCCCTATGCAGAAGGCTCGAAGCGAAAAAGACTTCCTCATACTACTACAAGATCTCAGGACATTTTAAAGAGGCATCCTTTTCCCTAGCGTGAGATGTGACTATGACGATGTCCCTAATAATTGAGCAATGAGGACTCTTTGCTCGTGAAAGGCATATATAATGGCTTCGATAATATTTCTATGAATGACAGTACTTAGGAAATTCATTTGTATTAGTCAGGGAAAGGAACCATGGCCAGATAGAGGTACCTATGGACTGCTTATTTCCGCTATTGTAGTGACACCAAGTAAGTCAATGTTGAATGCACAAATCTCTATCATTATTTCCTCAAATGGTCATTGAAGAATCCACGTATAAATCCGTCATTTTTTTCTTGCTCGTAGACTCTGATGTTGGAAGCCCTAGACTATCAACTAGAGTAATCACTAGAATCGTGGTAGCTTAAGTGATTCTCTTTGTTTTGATATTACTAGTTCTTTGGCTAACATGATTCTTATGCAGTAGAGAAATTGAAGATCCAAGTGAGATTATCATACTGACATATCTACTCATGCAAGAATATGTCACTCTGTAATTCACCATAGAAGTGTGATGCTTAATTCAAGACCGTATTTGTCTACTTTCTTTGTTCTTTTTGTGGAATACTTATAAGTAAATTGTGACACCTCAAAAGTTGGCATTTTGTTTTTTTTAACTAGGATCGCATTTCTGTGAGGCATGACCATATAAGTGAATCACTCCTTCGATTGAGAATTTGTTGTAGAATTGTGCTTTTCCTTAAGTCATTACTATCACTTTCTTGATATACACCTTGATTTTTTATTTTATTTTTTCAAAAAAAAAATTACGTTTGCTAGATCTCCAATTTGGCTATTTCACTTTAAGGCAAATCGAAACTACTACGGGCAACTTCGACTATGTGAATAAGATAGTGAATGAGGGTTTGGTCTAGTTTACAAGGTAATTCACAATATGTTTATAACTTCATCATCCATTCATTGTGAAGGAAGCGTATGATAATTCAATATGTGTCTTTGTTTTAGATTTACCAACCCAAATCTTATCAAGCTAATCATTTTGTTAATGAAATAACATTTGATCAGTTATGGCCATATGACTAATCTTAGAGAATACTGTCGAATGGAACTATAATTGCTAGGAAGCAACTTTCTTCTAAATCAAAGCAAGGAAATTGTGAATTTTCCAACAAGATAGGCATGATATTTGCTCTCCAATACCCAAATCTCATATAGTTTTGCAACTGCTACATTGAATGAAAACAATTGTTACTAGTTTACGAGTATTTGAAGAACGATAGCGCCGCCCCCACACTTTTTGGCAAAAGATGCTTTCCCTAAGCTAATTAATATGTTATTAATGCGCATTCATCTTTCTCTCTTCCCCACCCCAACCCCCAAAGATGAGATGAGCATTGGATGGAGTTGGACTAGGCCACAAGAAAGAAATTATGTTTGGGAAGAGCAAGGGGATTGGCTTAACTTCACAAGAAATCTAGATTGAAGATTGTTCATGAGAATATAAAAGAGACAAATGTGCTACTTGATAAGGAACTAAATGCCAAGGTATCGAACATAAAAATCGCACGTGACTTACATGTAAATTGCACGTGAGTCACTCATGAGTCGTACACGAGTTGCACGTGCAATCTGGTTGGTGAACTCGGGCCTTTATTTGAGATTTTTTTTTTTGGTCGGAAACGGAAATATTTCATTTACTAAGCAAAGATGAGAGACCCAGTAAATGGGCATCATTACATAAAAGGTCCAACAGAATTTGAGGAGGGGAGAAGACCTTACACTTACTGACAAGAGGTTGAGTCTCCCAACTTAACTATTCTGAACTATTCATGGCTTTGACTAGTTGCAAGTTGTCTAACTCAATTATAAGCACTTTGTGTCTTTTAGAAAAGAAATAGTTAAGGGCTTCCCATAAGGCTAGGGCTTCAGCCATCAAGGGAGAGGAAGCTCTTACCGATTCAGCCACTCCTCCCAACAGCCTCCCAACCGAGTCTCGGCAGACGTGGGCTATGGAGTTCTTCAGCAAACCAGGTACGTACGTTCCATCTATGTTGATCTTGTAAGCTCCTTCCGGTGGTGGAATCATTTTAAAAAGAAGAAAACACAAAAGGTCATTTACTTAGTTAGTTAGATTTTATGTCATCATTGTTTAGTGTAGCTAAAAAGAACACGTCGTGGCTGCTCTTTTTCCAGATTTGTCGTCTTCACTTTTCCCATGTTTAGGACATGCATTTTTATTAATTTTTAGAGAATAGACCTTAATAAGGTTGTAGTTTATAATTTCTTACAATCTATCACTTTGGTTTATTGAATGTTATTTTTTTGATTGTGCACCCGCATGACCACCCTTTGCATGTTAGTAGCTTAGGTTAAAACTAATCAAGATTCAAAATGAAATTAAAAATGAAAAGGTACTGGCATTAAATTAATCGATGGTCCGAACTTGTGAGCGTAAGTGCTCTTTTTCCTGAGTTATACATGGTTATGTCTTTTGTGATGTTGTAGTTAGGATCCATTATCATCTGTTCGAGACCCCCTGCTGAATATTCTGATTAATGATGAGAGGGATAGGCTAACCGTCTTCCATAACTTCAATTTGCCTTGGCTACTCAAGGGTCATAAGAACATAAAAGTGACAAGTGCTACTTGATAAGGAACTATATGCCATTGTATCAAACGTAAATTGCTCGTGCATTATATGTAAGCGGCACGTAAATCGCACGTGAGTTGCACATGGGTCGCTCATGAGTCACACGTGCAAGCTAGTCAGTGAGCTCGGGCCTTTATTTGAGATTACATTAACTACATCATGAATTTCTCAACGAGATAGGCATGATATCTACTCTCCAGCACCCAAATCTCGTATAGCTTTATGGCTACTACATTGAAAGAAATCAATTGTTGCTAGTTTACAGAAATTTGGAGAACAATAGTGTCACCCGCACACTTTTTGGTAAAAGAAGCCTTTCCCTAAACTAACTAATCTAATACGAATGAGCATTCAACTAAACTCTCTCTCTCTCTCTCTCTCTCTAAATGAGATGAGCAACTGATTGAGTTGAACTAGCATATAGCACCAAATAGTGAAAAAAAAAAAAAAGTGACCGATTCCATTGGACTATGGCCCAATCTGGTTCCCATTTCTAAGACCAACTGATCTGGTCCTCAATTCCTAATTATGGGAAATGGGAACCGATCACCCATAGGGGAAATCACATAAAAGCATGCTATGAGTTGGGTGAAAACTATTATGATTCCACCTTATCTTATTATTGATAATGTTTTCCGTAATTCTTGATTGATCTTTCTTAAGCACCTGATTATCAATTTTCTCAAGCATGTATCTATCTAACAATTGAAGCAATCTTGGGAATCTACATCAACTAATTTGTCAGAAGTTTAGCAAACTATTGCTTGAGAATTTTAAAAGTTCAAAGTGAGCATTCTTTGCAAGAAGAGACCTCACTCATAACTACATTAGTGGATTGCTCCCCACAACTCTCACTGGGATACCACTTAGCATTTTGTAAGTTAACCTTATCATGCATCGGAGATCATTATCCCATTTAATTAGGAGTTCAAAAGAAGCATACTTTTGTCTTCACTTTGGTGCTTCAAGTCACTTGGAAATCGCATAAGTGGTATTCCCAAGGAAATTGGCAACATCACCACGCACTGAAGGAGCTATAAGACTTACTATAAATCACATACCTTTGTATTGAGAATGCATTAGATCTTATAGCAATAAATTATGGCTATGCTAGTGTATTAGAGGACAATATGCTTTAAGGCGCTCTTGAGCCAAATATTGGAAACTTAGGTTGCTCAACGAGACTGTAAGTAAATTAGAGTACATCAATTGGCACACTTTTGCTTGGATAACACATTTCAAAAGTCCTTTCTTGATGTTCGTGAGCTCTCTTGATTGTGAGATTATGAAAGAAGAATTTTGACTCTAACCTTCCTGCTTAAATTGGAACGAATTTCCTCTTTGTTTGGGGAGATGAAAATACACTATGTTCCATGCTATGTACACTTATACATTGAGATTTGGTCCTTTAGTATCCCTAATTCCTAGATTTTTATTTTTATTTTTATTTTGCAGCCTTCTAGCTGCTAATATTTTCATGGGAACAATACTCAACTCCCTTGGCAAAGGGATTTTGATCTATAGATCACTTGCAATTGTATAAATGGAAGCACATCATCAGGAAAGATACATGATTTTTTCAAGAATTGGACCAAAATTACAAGATTGTTCATATCCCCACCCTTCTCAATTAGGGCGAAAAGATTTATTTACATGACTTATGAGATACTCGAAATGTGTTCTTGTATTATGGCATTAAGTTTTCAGGGACATGCAAGGCACATCTATGGAGGGACCTATTCCATCAAGCATATCTTTGTTGACAAACTTGATTGAGTGTGAGCATTCCCGCAATTGTTCTTTGTCTCTCATAATCTTGTAAGATTGTGTTTTATCACAAAAACGTAGAATGGTTGTTAATGTTATGCGATGAAGTGGTTTTATGCACGTCTAGGGGAACATCTGATTTGAAAGGTCCAAGCTCAAATTTTCCTAATTTGTAGGGCATGAATATAATGGAGACTTTGTGAGCTCAATACAATGAATATTTGATTTGTTTCTTTTGTCTCTTATTATTCTGATTGGACACCACAAGTGCCAAAACTTAGTATAGGAGGATACTTAACTGCCAAAAATTTCAAAAGGTACACTTAAATGCCAAAATCGGAGAAAAATTGAACACTTAAGTGTCAATGACGATAAATTCTGATCAAACTGTTGACATGGCATTTTTCCGATGAGATAAGTGCAAAACGACGTTTTTTTATGCACTGACGTGGCCAGATAAATCCAAAACGATGTCTTTTTGCTCAAAATTGAATTTTAATATAAATATTAATTAAAAAACTATAATGCTGATCTTTTTTTATATAATTTATTATCTTAATTAATATTTATACATGAGTCGCACGTGAGTTGCTCGTGAGTCGCACGTGAGTCGCTCCTAAGTCACATGAGTAAGCTAGTCAGTGAGCTCAAGCCTTTATTTGAGATCGCATTAACAAATCATGAATTTCTTAAAGAGATAGGCATAATATCTACTCTCTAGCTCCCAAATCTCGTATAGACATTGAAGGAAATCAATTGTTGCTAGTACACAAATATCTGGAGAACAATAGTGTCGCCCGCGCATATTTTGGTAAAAGAAACTTTTCCCTAAGCTAACTAATATGCTAGTAATGAGCATTCAACTAAAATCTCTCTTCCTAGGACAAGATGAGCAGTTGATTGAATTGGACTAGCACATAGTATCAAGTAATGGAAAAAAAAAAAGAAAAAAGTGACCGGTTCCACTGGACTAGTGGTCCGGGAACCAATGCCCTATAGGGGAAATCATAGAAAAGCATGCTATGAGTTGGGTGAAAACTATTATGATTCCACCTTAGCTTATTATTGATAATGTTTTCCGTAATTCTTGATTGATCTTTTTTAAGCACCTAATTATCAATTTTCTCAAGCATGTATCTATCTAAGAACTGTAGCAATCTTGGGAATCTACATCAACTAATTTGTTAGAAGTTTAGCAAACTATTGGTTGAGAATTTTAGAAGTTCTAAAGTGAGCATTCTTTGCAAGTAGACTCTCATTGGGATACCACTTAGGATTTTGTAAGTTAACCTTATCATGCATTAGAGATTAATATCCCATTTAATTAGGAGTTCAAAAGAAGCATACTTTTGTCTTCACTTTGGTGCTTCGGATCACTTGGAAATCACATAAGTGGTATTCTCATGGAAATTGGCCACATCACCATGCTGAAGGAGCTATAAGACTTGCTATAAATCACATATCTTTGTGTTGAGAATGTGTTAGACTTGGTAGTGATAAATTATGACTATGCTAGTGTATTAGAGGATAATCTGCTTGAAGGCGCTCTTGAGCCAAACATTGAAAACTTGAGCCACTCAACGAAACCGTAAGTAAATTGGAGTACATTAATTGGCACACTTTTGCCTAGATAACACATTTCAAAAGTCCTTTCTTGATGTTCGTGAGCTCTCTTGATTATGAGATCATGAAATAAAAATTTTGACTCTAATCTTCCTACTTAAATTAAAACGAAGTGTCTCTTTGTTTGGAGAAATACAATTTGTTCTATGCTATGCACACTTATACATTGAGACTTGATACTTTAGTATTCCTACTAGATTTTTTTTTTTTATTTATTTTGCAGCCTTCTAGCTACTAATATTTTCATGGTAACAATTCTCGAATCCCTTGGCAATCCGAAGAAATTAAAGATTTGTAAGTGGCATCATCATACATTTTATTTCTTAACATACTGAATTTCCTTTGAGGGATTTTGATCTATAGACCACTTGTAATCGTATAAATGGAAGCACATTATCAATAAAGAAACATGATTTTTTCAAGAATTGGACCAAAATTACAAGATTGTCCATATCCCCATCCTTCTCAATTAGGGCCAAAAGATTTATTTACATGACTTATGAGATACTCAAAAGGTGTTCTTATATTACGGCATTAAGTTTTCAAGGACATGCAATGGGACATATTCCTTCAAGCATATCTTTATTGACAAACTTGACTTGAGTGTGAGCATTCCTGCAGTGTTCTTTGTCTCTAATATACTTGTAAGATTGTGTTTTATCACAAAAATGTAGAATGGTTGTTAATGTTATTTGATGGAGTGGTTTTATATGTGTATAGGAGAATATCTTATTTGAAAGGTCCAAGCTCAAATTTTCCTAATTTGCAAGGCATGAACATAATGGAGACTTTGTGAGATTAATACAATGAGCATTTGATTTGTTTCTTTTGTCTCTTTTTATTTTGATTGGATACCGCAAGTGCCAAAACTTGGCATGGGAGGAAATTTAACTACCAAAAGTTCCAAAAGGTACATTTAAATGTCAAAATAAGAGAAAATTTGATATTTAAGTGCTAATGGCAAAAAATTCCGATCAAATTGCTGATGTGACATTTTTCTAGCAAAATAAGTGCAAAATATCGTTTTTGGCATTGAAGTGGCTAGATAAATCCAAAACAACGTCGTTTTGCCCAAAATGAATTTTAATATAAATATTAATTATAATAAATAAAAAAAATTATATAAAAAAAGATATGCAATATAATTTTTTAATTAATATTTATATTAAAATTCAATTTTGGGACAAAAAAAGTCGTTTTGCATCTTCATTGCTAAGTAAGCTTTCTAGGCAAGCCACATGGACCACTTATATTATTAAAAATAAGCCACATCAAATTTCCAATTATCCTTGTAGGACTTGGCAGTTAAGTATCCCAATTTCAAAAAAAAAAAAAAAAAAGTAGAACTTAAGGGTATCTTTTGGTAGTTTTCGCACTTAAATGTCCCATCGTGCTAACCTATGCCAAGTTTTGGCACTTACGTTGTACTTCTGTCGCCATCTATCTATCTTGATTAAAACCTCCCCAACCAAAAAGGGCGAGCAAGGGGGCGGTTTTAATTTATTTGGAAGTTGGACCCAACCAAACATAACCTAAACAATTTGGAAAAGAAAAGGCGAAATGAAACCACCAGCGCCATCTTTTGTATTAAAATCGAACTAGACCGAACCATACTAATTGACCCCAATTAATAGCAGACATTCTGCTAATCATCTACCAATTCCAATTTGAGCATACCACTTCGCAGCTCAAAATGCACATTAACCAAACACAAATATGACTGTTATTCCTTTTCAACTACAAATTAGTAGGGGCCGCGTGAACGCAAGCCCCCCTGCCACAAATTATGACATAGCCCAACCAACTTGGGCTGACTTTAGGCGGGCGCCCCTCCAAGAGTGCAAATAGAGATCGCCAACCTAGGCCATGGGCCTTCTTGATCGTCCGTCGACCCCATCCAGGTAAGTATGTTGCAATTGGTTGTGAGGCTGCTTCTAATTCTCTCTCTTCAGCATCTTGTCGTTGTGGGACGTACTAGTTTACCGCCATTTAGGTACTTACCATATTGCGTATTAAAATATAACGTCGCCACTGGCATTCTAGCAACACCGATCATTACACTTTCTGTACAAGATTGAAAAAGTGCAGTGCAACCTATATTTGAAGTCACAAATTACAAGTACCTTAGGATATTTGTTCTAGTCTGCTGCGAATTCGCGTCTGTTGCTACTGATCAATCTTTATGCACAAGAGATGTCCAAATATATCATCTCTTGTTATTGGGTTTGTATCGGCAATCTATTCAACCTGATCCATTTTTGTCAGGGGCATAACCCATAAATACAATTTGCAAACGTTCTTTCCTCTGGACTAGTATATAGGGCATCCATTGCTCCTTCTAATGTACTTGAACGATCACACCTTTCAACCCACAACAGCAATTAATTGTTCTTGCCTATGCTACTTTGACACGGTCCCATGGTACTAAATTTATGCTCGTAGTTCATGGGCCGATTATGTGTCGGATTCCTACCTGTGAGCAGCTCTCTGCTGCAAATGGACTTATCCAATCTTATGCCATAATCGCCAACGTCATCTGAAGTAAAGTTCGGATGCATTCATGATTAGTTGAATTGTGACATCCCAAATTTACGATTCTGTTTCTTTCTGATTGATTCGGGCGTTTCATTGACGTGTTGATAAGGCTATTCTCAAAACTGATCATTCTTGAGATAACTAGACTATCTGGGGAAATTATTAGGAATTTTAAGGCAATAGACTTGAGAATTCGACCAGGAATCGGCTTCTCGACCGTATCAATCTTTAGAGGCCATTGCGGCACGGTTAAAAATCGATTTGAAAACGAGAGATAGACCGGATCGACAGGTGATGTGTGGCTAATCGTGGGTGACACCACTAAATTAGAAAATTCATGTCGACCGGCACTAAACCGATTTTCTTATTGTTTTGGTACCACGTGTCCGTATTTGGATCCTCGGGATTTTCATGACAATCGAGAGTCGCCAATGAGTCGAGTGGGTTCATAGTGGCTCGAAGAAAATCGACCACGAGTCAATTGCACTTAAAAATATTTGAAAGTTACCCGGTAGCTTAGGTCACGCTAAAAACGCGTCGAATAGAAATTAACCGTCAATTCGAGTCCAATTTCAGAAATTGAAGATTCTGTCATGTCACAATAAATTCTAGGAGCGTCGACTCAGTCTCAGAAGATTCTTCTGACACCCAACGCTTTTTGGGAAAAAGCCGTTGCCGAGTCGTTTCTGTGCAGAAAAAGCCAGTGTTTATTTTTTATAGCAAAATTGGGAAGCAAGATGGATATATGGGTGAGGAAAAATATCGAGATGGTCGATGGATGACCGATTGATTTTATGGAGGCCAATGAGATGGAATTGAAGTGGATCAAGCCACCAATTGAAGACAATTCTTGCAAAATTCGTAACTCTCCCTTCCCCCTAGCCAAATGGACCAAAAGTGAAGTCATGAGAGGTGTTGGTGTGGATCAATGGAGCCGAGGGATTTTACTGGCTTAGGATGAATCTTGGAAGCGAAGATTGGAAAATATCAGCCAGGCGCGCCCACCTCAACTCTATCTCATCTCTCATCTCTCTTATCTCTTCCCTCACCTCTATCCTCTCCATTTCTCTCACCTCTCTACCATCCAAGACCCTCTCCTCTTCATTTTCGAAGCCCTCAAGCCAACAAGAAGACCAGCAGAAGGAGCTGCAGCCGTCGCACGCCTCCACCCGCGCCACCGCCGGTTTCTGCTCCAGCCGACCTTTCGTCAAAGATTCGAGTCAAAAGTGGTCTTCCTTGATGAACCAGCGAACGAGCCACATATCTCCGTGAAGAGGACATCCATACCGTTCCAACTAGCCCAAAATCACCCCGAACGGAGCCGCCGTTCGTTCCGTACGGCCGCCGGAGTCCGCCGCTCGCCGGACCGTCTGGAAGCTGCCCGCCGGTACTGTTTCACGTTTTCTTGCTGTTTCGCCCCATTTCAGCCCTTCTTTTGCCCATTCCATCCACCCACAAGATCCCCAAGACCCCCGGGAGCCACCGGTTGCCAACCACCCGCTCGCCGGAGCTCCGATCGGCCCGTTTTCGCCGAAGAAGCCGCTGGTCTCCTCTCTGCAGCCCGCAAGCCAAACCCGCGGTTCAGCCCATTGGGATTCGGCCCAACTTCGGCCCAAGTGAACTTCAGCCCACAAGACCAAATGGCTAACAAGCTCAGCCGAAGTTGGTTTAATTTAGTTGAAGCCCAAGCCCAGTGCAGCCCATTAAGTGAGTCTTTGGCCCAAACAAGTTCAGCCCAAGGAGTGCAGCCCATTTTCAGTTCAATTTCAAGCCCAGCTCAGCCCTTTAAATAAGCCCGTTCAGCTCAGCAATTTCAGTCACTCGAGCCCAACAAAGACAGGCCCATTTCAGCTTTGTTGCAAGCCCAGTCCGCAAAGAAGGCCCAACCGCAGCCAAGGCCCAAGCCCAAGAGCAAGCCCACTCCGGAGCAAGAACAAATCTCAGTTGGGCTGAGATTTGTTGGCCCAAGTTTAAGGCCCGGTCCAAACCCGTCGGTGTTGTCGAAAGCGATTTCGGTCGCCGTCGCGGTGTTTCGGTTCCCGCTTTTAACCAAGTGAGTTTTACTCACTAATGCTTTATTAGTTTGTTAATTATACTTAGGGTTGGTTAGATTTAATTAAATACAATTAGGTGGTTAGATTAGTTTAAATAAATTAAATTAGAGGCTTAATGATGCATGTTAGGTGGTTAGACATAAACATTAGCAAGTAGACATGCCATGTTATTTATTGAACGAGTCTCGGTAATTTTTCGGGCTCGTCTCGGCTTCCAATCAGGCAATACGGGCCTAAATTGGATTTTTAATATTTATTTATTTATTTTTCGAAATTAATTATTTAATTATTTATTTTTCCGGAAATTCAACCGGGATGGCTGGTGACCGAATTTCGTGCTGATTGTCGTGGTGCAGTCCGTTTATTTAATTGAGCTTCAATTTATATGGAATTGATTTAAATTGTGAATTTTAGGACATGTTCCTAATTGGTTGATTTCAATTATGTGATCGGAAATGATTGGGTACCGATGGTCGGTATTGACGGTGGAGTGGTGAATCGGTATGGCATCTAAAAGGGCACGTGGGCTCGGTGACTGACGATGCACTTTGGTGAACGAGTGCGCTTAGAGAATGCACGTGGCCCGCATCGTAAAAAAAAAGGGCGCATGGGCTCGGTGAATTGATGCATCACTTTGGTGAACTAGTGCCTTAGAGAATGCACGTGGGCCCATGGAATTAAGTGAGGCATCTTGGAAGAGACACGTGGGCTCGGTGATTTGATGCATCACTTTGGTGAACTAGTGCCTTAGAGAATGCACGTGTGCTCTATGACATGTAATCAACTAGTTCGATTTGTTAAGAGTAGTTGGGTGCCTATTATGAATTGTACTGATTTGCAGGTGGAATATGAGGCCAAGGTAAGTCCTCTGACTTGTGCGTGTTTAGGCAGCCCATAGTGTATTGACTTACTAATCGAGTCTTAGGGGTAAACTCGGCGAGACGTGGTCTCATGGTTATTGAATAACCATTTCGGGATCCCGAGGAGGAGCTGAGAAGGAGGAACCTGAGGAGGAGAAAGATTTTTGAAGAAGAAGATGATCTAGAGAGGGATCTTGAGTACAACCTGGATGTGGATTGAAATCCCATCCCTTTTGTGAACCCTGTCTTAGTGTAGATAGGTGTGAGACCTATATGCTGTAAATAGTATTGTAAATATACTATGAGTTGGGTTGTTAATAAAAGTGTGGTTGTGAATTTCAATATGAAAAATATGGCCTGCTTTTCTATCCCATCGTTTTATTGTGCGGGGATTCATAATTCAAGCTCCGCATGCGTAATAAAAAGAAAGGGTCGGCGATACTTAGTCCTGGGATATTGCACTTTAAAATCGACCAAGGTAAGGGATGGGCGCGTGCCCGAGGATCGGGGCGTGACATGAATAATCTGCTTAAGCATAAACCGATTCCCTACTGTGTTCTCATGGACTAATTATTCATAAGAAACCTCTGATTTAATCTGTCAAAAAGTAGAATGTATTGTGACATTCGAAGTTTATTCTTTATTTTGTGGCTAAACTAGTGTTTCCATGCCAAAAATGAAGTTGAGAGACCAAACACATGAATCAAGCTGAACACTTGATTGCATAGCATCGAGTCTGGAGATAAAAAAAGCACTATTGAATTTTGATCATACTCTAATACCATGTTAGAATGTCCACCCCAAAAACTTAAACTAATAGATAGAGAGAGATCACATGAATATAAATGAAAGCTTGTCTCGAACTCAAGTTTAAGGAAAATATGATCCGATCTCTCATTCCTGGCATACATTTATCCACAAATCGGAACGACAGAAGATGTTAGCCACGCTGTTTACGGAAGTAAGAAACCATATAGATGCATCGCCTTACAGGAAGTAATCAGTTCCAGGAACCAGCCACGAGCATTCCCTGTTGCCAAGAAACTGATGCGCTCGTTCAGCCATTTCAGATTCTTCTGCCTTTGTTGGGTACCGAAGCTTTGCAAGCTGTGTCAAAATTAACAATTTCACTGCTTGGGCAACGACAGGCAATTTGGGACTATGGATTGATAGGGGCCGCGCGAACGCAGGCCCCCGCTGCCACAAATTATGACGTAGGCTCAACCAACTTGGGCTGACCTTAGGCGGGCCCCCCTCCGAGAGTGCAATGGAGGTCGCCAACCTAGGCCATGGGCCTTCTTGATCGCCCATCGACCCCGTCCAGGTAAGTATGTTGTAAAGGAGGGCCAGGCTGCTGTTTATTCTCTCTCTTCCTTCTCTCTCTTCACTGTCTTTTCGATGTGGGACTTCCTAGTTTACTGCTACTAAGGTGCTTACCATATTGCATATTAAAATATTACTTCACCAACGGCAGGCTAGCAACACCGAATGTACACATTTGGTACAAGATTCAGAAAGTGCAATGTTCCTTGAAGTCACAAATTACAGTTAGCCTAGGATTTTTGCTCTAGTCAGCTACGAATTCAAGCCGTTGCTAGTAAGTCTCTTGTTTTCGGGTCTATCTTCAGCAATCTATTCAACCCTCCTCCTGATCCATTTTTTTTGTCAGGGGCATAACCCATAATTACAATCTGCAATCACTCTTTTCTCTGGGGCATAACCCATTTCATCATTGTATTTCATGCACCTGGGAGTCAAGTCAGACTCGGAAAGCTTGTCTTGGGCTTGAGTTTAAGAATATGATCTGATCTCTCACTCCTAGCATCCAGTTATCCAAAATTTGGTTCCACAGAAGATGTTAGCGGCGCTGTTTATGGAAATAAGAAACCAGATAGATGCATCGCATTAGAGGAAGTAATCCATTTCAAGAACCGGCCATGGCCATTTACTTGGGAGTGAGTCTAGGCCTTGGGGTGCATCGCAAGTTCAACCATTTCAGATTCTGCTGACTTTGTTGTGCAGTGAAGCTTAAGAAGCTCTGTTAAAAGTAACAAATTTGACTGCTTGGGCATGACTTCTCGTGCTGCATGGCCACCGAGTCATTCGGGGATGAAAGCCTTCACAAGCCTAAACGGCAGACAACTTTGGACTATGAATTGGCAGGGGCCGCGCGAACGCAGGCCCCCGCTGCCACAAATTATGACGTAGGCTCAACCAACTTGGGCTGACCTTAGGCGGGCGCCCCTCCAAAGTGCAATGGAGGTCGCCAACCTAGGCCATAGGCCTTCTTGATAGCCCATCGACCCCGTCCAGGTAAGTATGTTGCAATGGGTTGCCAAGCTGCCTCTTATTCTCTCTCTTCCTTCTATCTCTTCACCAAATTGTCGATGTGGGACTTCCTAGTTTGCTGCTACTTAGGTACTTTGCATATTGTGTATTAAAATATATCAGCTTCCACCGGAAAAGCTAACAACACCGAATATACACTGCATCGGTGTAATCTTTCTTTGAATTCCCAACTTGCTAGTACCCTAGGATTTTGCACTAGTCCACTATGAATTCGGAGTTGTTACTTAGGTGCTTACCATATTGCATATTAAAATATCACTTCACCAACGGCAGGCAAGTAACACCGACAACTGATTCGGCAAACCCTTCTTCCGATCCATTTTCCCGGGGGCATAGCACATAACTACAGTCTGCAATCTCTCTTTTTCTCCGAAGCAGAAGCATGTAGCATCCCATTGCTGCTCCGGCAATCCGGGACCTCGCCAGAACCGATGAACGAATACATTTTTACTTCCGTATCTTGCCCAAGAACCCATCCCCAATCTCGAGCACCAGAATCAAATTCCACATCTGCAGAACAACCCGAAGATGGGATCCGAAATTCTGCAATCCGACACAGCTCGCTCGACACGAGCGCACGAGCGCAGTCGCTTCATGCCTCAACCAAATCCAAACGGCAACCTGATTCCTCTGCTTCCCCAAAACAATTTCCAGAAACCCTTTTAACGATGTTCAATCACACTCAGCCCCATTTCTGCAGAAGGACACAGCTCGCTCGACACGAGCGCACCCGATTCCTCTGCTTCCCCAAAACTATTTCTGGAAACCCTTTTAACGATGCCCAATTACACTCGGCCCAATTTCTGCAGAAGGACCAGAGGATTGCAACTCAGCACAAACTTCTGGCAAACCCCAAATCTCCTTCCGAATCCATTTCACGAGATTCAACCCGTCCGGACCAAGGAGCCATCACAAAGTCCCGAGACTTAATCAACAAACGAAAGAATTTATGATTGGGGTTACGGATTTGGAGGGGGTCGGCGCGTACGCAGTCCCCCAGCTACCACAAATTACGACGTACAGTCTCCGATTTGGAGATGTTAGGCTGAGTGCGCCTTCGGTCGAGTGCAATGAAGGCCACTTGGCCTAGGCCATGGGCCTTCCTGATCGCCCATTCGACCCCGTCCAGGTATGTATGAAACCTTCTCCCATCTTTCCTCTTCCCTTAAATACCGCCGCTCGTCGCCCCACTGTCTCGTCGCCTTCGATGTGGGACGCGTTCGAGGTGCAACGTCCCCTTCTATTCTTTTCGTTTTAAGTTTTTCGCCATGTTCTTCTTAGGTGGCCCTTAGGCATGAACTGAATTTTGCATTGCGAAGAGCAGTGCCTCCTCCAGAGCGATGATGCTCATTCAAAACAATTCTTACGAAATGGGGGGAAAGGCGGAAGCCGAATCGGGCATAAGATTAATTAAGTTGTCGGGATTCGGGGTCTCGAGGATTTCCATTTCTGGGGATTTCACGCGTTTGTATTTGAATTTGTATCCGCAATTAATGTAAAAAATAGTGATCTTGCCCTTTTGAGAATTCAACAGTGGGAATCCGAGGAGCATATCCGGAGAGAATCATCCGAGGAGCATGCTGGATATCTTCTCTGAGGGGAACACACGTGATTTTGACAGTGTGCCAATGGGAGGATTTCATTTTACATTTATTGCGTCTCTCATTTCGGAACTTAGGATGTCGTTTTTCATGGCAGCGACTGCTATTGCACCAAACTTACGCAAAGAACATGTGATCCAAATGAAGAAAGAGAATGTGAAGATAAGCTTCAATAAGGGGCGATTTTTAGAGGTTTTAGTTGTGGGTTTTCAAGTAGAGGTGATCGATTCTAGGGTAGGCAGATTCTAGAGCTAGAACTTGGAACCTATACCGTTGTAACCGATTCTTAGTTTTTGAACTTTGGAACCTACCTTGTCTGTTTGAAACCGATTTTGAAACCTATCCTATTTTTTTCGATCTGGTTCCAAGGTCTATTGAGAACCTATTTTATATTTTTTTTTCATTTTTTTCGACAAATCATACAAGGCTATGAGTAATGAAATGAATCAAAAGTAAAATATGAATAATAGAAATTCTAATTCGCCAAAAAGAATAATCCATAAGATCAAATGTAGTTACGTACAATTATAAACAATAAAAAGTTCAAGCACATAACTTAAACATAGAATATAAAACTCAATTCCCCATTCTTCCATAAAAATTTAGGGGAAGAGGAAAGACCAGTGAGAAGTTCTGAGGAAGATTAAAGGACGAAGGAATGTTGATGTTAGAATTTAGAGGAAGATGAAATTAGGGTTTTAGCTTGTAAAACTCATTTCGAAACCGGTTCCAAAATAGGGTAGTCCAATCTAGTTCCCGAGTTAGTATTCACTTGGAACTTGTTTCCTGGACCAATTCCAATGAGAATCGATTCCCAAACCTATTTTTCGAGTGGTCCAATCTGATTCCCGGATAGAATTGAGAATCAAGAGATATGAACTCGTTGCAAGCAAAAGTCAAAGGGATGGGATGAGTAGTCGAGTATTCGAGGAATATACCTTCAAGTATCAAACAAAGATTGGACCAGAAAAAAGAAAAGATCAAACAAAGAGGAGAAATTGACTGTGCCATGGCGTCTACTTTGTGCTATTTTATGTCCATGTGGAACATGGAATCAAGCTTCACGTTGTTGAAATTTTTTTGATCTTCAAGAAACGAACATCCAATATATTCAAAAAGAACGAACACAATTTAATACAGATTTGATTTGGATAAATGTCAGTTTAATTTTATGTAATTGACTAATAGTCATATAATAAACTAATGAATACTTATCTCGCATGTGTTTTTTTTTTTTTGGTTAAATTTAAAATTATATAAGAGAGTTAAAAAATATAAGTTTTTTGAGTAGGATAATGAAAATATATTTCAAGATTTTACAAAAACAATTGAAGAATTTCTTTTATCTAAGCAATTTTAAAGTTAATAAATGATGAAAATTTGGAGGTGGCAAATCACTAAATAATTTGGTAATTGGTTGAATATGAGCTTTGTGACAATATTATGAGCCACGTGGCAAAAACAAAGTTAATTTTAAGTGTCCTATGGCTGCTTTGAGAGCGAGTATTCTTTTAGTTCCGACTTTAATCACTCTCAACTTTAACTATATATAATATAATAGACGAGAAAAATAAGTTCCCTATTCTCCAAAACTATAGAGTCGTTCGGTGTGACGGTCCATTGTTGGTTTTTATTTAATCATGATGCAAATAAGATTACTCACACCAATTAATACGTGATAATAGGATTTGCAAATTTAATAATATTATTGTGCATTGTTCATGAGTATATGTCCAAATCAAAGATTCAAAGTTAACCGATTCATAATACTCACAAGATATTTCATAGGCCATTAGGTAGCCCAGCCTTTATTTCATACCCTAATCAAAATCAACATTGTGTTGATTAAGAAACTTGCATTAGATTCGTTTGTTTTATAAAAAATAAATAAATGAAAAATGCTTTAATCATCTATGGAAATATTTAGATATAAATTATTGTCGATAATGAAAATTTTTTTCACTGATTAATTATTTTGGGGGATACGAGCAATCATTTACTAAAATATATTAAACTTTTTGCAAAATAAAAGCAACCTCAATATTGCGTCTATTCCATTTCGTTCACACGCGTCGCAAAAATAGCACGTGCGAGCCCTCGGGTCGGACCACAGCGACGAGCCAACAGATCTTCGAACATCACAGAAATTCCGCAACTCCAAGCTCCGCTCGATCTGGACGGAAACTCTCTCCTTCGCTCTCGATTCAAGCGGGCGGGCGCGCGCGCGATCTCATGCCGATCTGAGCGGATTCCCGCGTTCGCGACCACTCGATTCCGCGGCGGCCGCAATGGCGTTCATGGCCGTGCTGGAGTCGGATCTCCGCGCTCTCTCCGCCGAGGCTCGCCGGCGGTATCCCGCCGTCAAGGACGGCGCGGAGCACGCGATTTTGAAGGTCAGAACTCGGCCTTAGCCCCGCCGGATGAATTGCCGCAACGCATCTGCGCGTGAAATGCTTGTATCGGTGGCTCGCGTGCTTCTTCTGTGCGTGCACTTGTAGTCTCGTAGGTGGCGCGATCGTATTGGATTGAACGTGACGTGCTGTCAGGATGTGTTTGGGCGGTGGTGAAGCGGTGGGGATGGTGAAGTGGTATAGATTCTGTCTGTTTGTGGAGTTGTATCTACGTTTTGTTTTGTTGATATGAGTGGCCGCGAATGGTGGAGTTCGATTTGTTTGGAGCTTGGGAGTCTGTCTGTCTAGTTTATGTATTTTGGAAACAGCAGGGGCTTAGGCAATGTGAATTTTGAGCGGCAGCACTTTGGCGACGTTTTTGTGGAACTCGCGTGTGTATAGCTTATAGTGGCCGATGGCTGCATCTCTTTCTGATTTGATAGGCACTGCGGTTACTCCACTTGTTCATGAATCTATTGGGTGATATATGTACGAGTCTGGAATCACAGAAAAATTGTCAGAAGAGGATGACACCTTATTTGATTTTGACTTGCAGCTACGCTCGCTCTCGAGTCCAAGTGAAATTGCACATAATGAGGACATATTACGGATCTTTCTGATGGCTTGTGAGGTCAGAACGGTGAAGCTGAGTGTCCTCGGGCTATCGTGCCTACAAAAACTCATATCTCATGATGCCGTTGCTACATCAGCTCTGAAAGAAATACTTTCCACTCTTAAAGATGTGAGTTATCCATGAATATGGCATATTCTGTCTTTAACTTTAAATTTAATGCAAATTACTGCCACGTTAGTTTGAACCACTTGATTGCATTCCCTCTGGAGTTGGCATTACCTGACTACATGTCTGGAGTAGAGGGAAGTTCCATCACCAACATTCCCCCCTTCAACTTTCCCATATCTTTATGATTCTGCTGTGATATTTTGTTCTAGCCTCTTCAGAGAGCAAAAAGTTGGCATATGTCTTAGCTTGTTGAGCTTTAACAAAGCCATGGTTGCAGTATGATGAGATCTATTCTAGCCAACAGGAGTAGAGTAAATTTCCAAGAAACTCTGCCATCCTAATTTGTTAATGTAAGCAAGGACTGCTTTTGCAAGTGAGCTGCAATTGAATAAGATCAATGCTTCAACATGGATGTTGCCACCTAGTATCTGGTTTTTTGTTGAAGGATAATGTTTTCATGGGGTTCTGCTTCCTGCAATGAAATTTTATTATCATGATTTTGTCCATCGTGTTTTTTTTGTGACTGCACAAATCGCTTTAGAAATTCACGGGAAGCTATAAACATGGAGTCCTCTGCATCATAAGCCTTTGACCTTCCTGGTCGATGTTTAGGATTTCATTAATGCCACGATACTGATAAAAGAAACTGAAGTTGGACACCTTGCTGATCAACAAGCCACTATAAGTCTTAAGGAACTATTGGATTTGGCTTGATGACTAGGTAGAGAACAGAGGCAGGGATGCTAAGTTTTCTTGTTAAAATTTTGAGGTAGTGATTGGAATTTACTACAATCTTGTATGTGCTGGGGATTTTGGGACCTTCCTTGTGTAACTAATTCTTAATGTATAAGAAGATATAGGGAACAAGAACTTCAATAAGAATTGTAGTTGATCTTCCTACTGGACAGTTTTGGGTCTTTCTCAATACTCAAAATCTAAAAATCACATTTGGAAGCTAACTTCCTTTTCTCCATGCAGCATTCTGAGATGAATGACGAGACTGTTCAACTGAAGACTCTACAGACTATATTGATTATACTGCAGTCACAATTGCATCCTGAAAATGAGGTAATGTAATGTCTTTCCAGATCATTGACTTGAAAGTGCATCAATATTCCATTAAAAATCAGCTTTTAGCAGAATTGAATATGTGTACATTTTTGGAGACAACAATGTGGAGTGTTTTTGTTTCATTATGCCATCATGGCTGACCTCAAACTTACTCTAATGATAGAACTTGGGCTTTTAATCTTATGTTTCCATTATAGGCATTGGAGCCTTTTGTTTTGGCATATTTTAGGGGGACTTCTATTCCTTTTCTTGTACCTTTATGCAGGATGTTTAAACTGTTGCGAGCATAAGTGAGCATATTTTTTATCGCCATGCTGAATCTGCAATATTTACTTTAGTATAATTACAGATTGAGATTAAATTACTATAATACAGTCCATGAAACCTTGCCGATCTCATATATTTACTTTTCTTGCATATTTAAGCTGAATATAAATAGATTGCCTTTACTTTGTCTGGTTAATGCATTCATCCAAGTCAGTTTTGTGTGGACTTAGTGGGTAAATTTCTTTATATGGTTTACTTTTGTCTACTTATCAAAATTAATATGTATTTTATCCTGACGTGGATTAATCTCTGGTATACAGGCTATGTAAAGTGTTTTCACACAAGTTGTGTCGATCACAGTGGATGTAGGCGGTTATCTTTTAGTTATTAACTATCTAAATCAGTGATAATGGAGGTGGTTGGTGTAGAGAACACTACATAGACTGTGTATGATGTGTTAATCTGTCTTAGATTACCTTACTCATTGACTTTATAATCTGCCACTGCAAATTGTAACTTTCGTGCATGTGCACTAGGTAACTTGAAGCCATTTTGTTTACTATTTTTCCCTTCATGACAGATTTTGTTAGGTTACTATCTTTAGTAAGTGAAAGCCTGTGTTTTTTGTCTGTGATCTTGTGTATATAGCCTCTTCCAGTTCATTAGATGTAGCTATTAGGGTGGAATATTGTTATGGCTTTCTTGCACCGATAACTTTTGGTATTGTTGTTTTCAAGTTCTACATGCCATTGACTGTCTTTGTTTTGTTTGTTTTCCCTTATGACTTTTAGGAAAACATGGCTCAGGCTCTTGGCATCTGTCTTCGACTTTTGGAGAGCCACCGTTCTTCAGATAATGTGCGGAAGTAAGTCAACTACATTTTGGCTGAGGACATGAAGTTTCCAGAGGCAGTGCTTGTAGATGCTTACAGTACACCTTATTTTGTAGTATCAACTCTTTCATTATCAGTTTCCCAGTAATACTAAACATTGATTTTGTGCTTTTCATGAGGAAGTCATTTTTTACCTTGCTCACATGTGGAAATTCACTGGAATTACTATTCTCTTCAGTACTGCAGCAGCAACTTTCAGGCAAGCAGTGGCATTGATATTTGACCATGTGGTTGCTGCTGAGTCTCTTCCTGCAGACAAGTTTGGTCTTGGAGGCCATGTAGTTCGAACTAGTTCAGTTACTGGTGATGTTGGCCGCAGCATGAATCTATCAGAGTCAGTCCTTTAGTCTCCTGCTGCATTATTTTGGTATATAGACACTCTAGTTTAGGAGCTTTGTTTGATGGTTGTTTATGTGTCCTAATAATTCATTTCTTCTTGGTGTTTATATCATTAATAAGCTGTCCAATGGATTTACAGATCACTTGAGCATGATTCTGATTCTGGAGGACCATCTTCAAAGAGGGAAACATTGGGCAAAACTGGAAAGCTTGGGCTTCGGTTGCTTGAAGACCTAACAGCTCTTGCCGCAGGTGGATCTGTATGTGCTGAATTGGACCATTAGATTTCATCCAAGCCAAATGCTTATGTGTTTTTGTAGGCTTGTATGATGAATTAACTACCGTTCTTCAATTGTAGTAGCTCTATGTCACAAAATCCTTTCTGATATGCATTTGCATATATCCTTCAGGCGGTTTGGTTACATGTTGGCTCTCTTCAGCGGATTTTTGCACTTGAAATACTCGAGTAAGTAATAAGCTTTCCTGTGTCACTATCTTTCTAAACATTGTGCCTGACTTCTGGTTTTAGACATTGGGATGCACAGTTGGTGCAGAAGTATAAGGCTATGCTTTTGCTGAACGTTGTCCTTGCGACAGAGTTATCTTTTATGCTGAAAACCTAAACAGCAGCTCGAGTTTGGACTTATGAGCCTGATTTTAGAAATATAATTGGTTCAACAGGGAATAAATGTTATATGGATAGAATTTCAATTTTCAGTTTAGTCTGCTGAAATTGGAGAGTAAAATGGAATGAGATGATCTTGTTTCCTTTCTGGTGCGGTGGTGCGGTTGTGAGTTGCTTTTTACCTAAGTAAGCTGCTTCTCCAATGTAACTATGCAATATGATTCATTATCCCCAGGGGGGGGGGGTAAATGCAATGCGAATCATAGAATAACTTGTGTGGGAATTAAGATGTCCGCTGTGCACCTTCACTTATTTTGTCAACCCGAAACGACCCTTGCTTATTTTGTATCGGGGGGATTATATTTCTTCCTACCTTGTATTGGGAAGCTTTTTCTGCAAATGGCAAGCAGAGATATCCCCCCATGATTGCACTTTAGACTGGATTTACAATGTCAGTGCAAACTATTTTGGACTTGCTCTGAAGTTTGCATATTTCTCATCGCAGGTTCATTCTCTCCAACTATGCTGTTGTTTTCAAGACCTTAATATCCTATGAACAGGTTAGGAGTCAAATCTCTTAATCGATATCCCTGTACTTTGCTCATTTAAGTGACAGAGTCTTTATAGTTGAATATATGCTGCACCATTTCAACAGGTTTTGCGTCACCAGATATGTTCACTCCTCATGACTTCCCTTCGGACTAATGCTGAGGTAATCTCTCTTCTGGAAGATACTATGCATCTGGCTTTTGATAGTGGACCTGATTGGGATGATGATGGCTTCATCTTTTCTAATTCTATATACTGAAACAGCTTGAAGGGGAAGCTGGGGAGCCTTCTTTCCGACGGCTGGTTTTGCGGTCAGTTGCTCATATTATCAGGCTTTACAGTTCATCTCTTGTCACTGAATGTGAGGTATATACTATTTTGACCATCTCTTGTACATGTAAATCGCATCTAACATAAGTCATACTATTGAACATCCTTGAAAATCACGATCTGATGGACTAGCATACTATTTCGCATCATAGGTCACTTTGGATGTCTGCTTCTCATATTTTTCTTCATTATAGTCCGGTTTTCATATAGGTTATGACACTCACATTCATTTTTATCTTTCTTGGAGCTATTTGATCCACTTGTTTCTCTTTCCAGTTAATATAATTCCATTGACAGCAAATTTTTGTGGCTTGTATTCAGCAAACTCCATTTTCTGTCCTTGTGCAGGTTTTTCTTAGTATGTTAGTTAAGGTTACATTTCTTGACTTACCTTTGTGGCATCGCATTCTTGTTCTTGAAATTTTGAGGGTAAGCGTTCTACATTTTATTATTACAAAGCTACTTTTACACTGGAAATAGATGCATCAAATCTCTATATGTTGTAATTGGCAGGGATTTTGTGTTGAGGCACGGACACTAAAAACTCTTTTTCTGAACTTTGACATGTAAGTCATACAAGTCTATGTGTTTAATATAAGCCTACATGTTTTTTCTAACGTGTTCTCTCTCTCTCTCTCTCTCTCTCTCTCTCTCTCTCTCTCTCTCTCTCTCTCTCTCATACACACACGCATAGGGAAGCATTTACTGGCACATACACGTCATGAACACACACATATTGTGTATTCTCTTGTGCACACGCACGCACAGGGAAGCATTTACTGGCACGTACACATTATGAACACACACGTATTCTGCATTCTCTCATGCACATATCGTGCATAAATTGAAAGCTAGGAAAGTCATGCAGATGGTAGCTTATTAACATAAATCTTTGGCCCAAAATAGAAATCCCAAGGCTTAGGTTGCAAAGCATTTATGAAGGCAAGGAGATGATCTTTTTTTGGGAAGTGTTGAGGTTATTCTGTTTAAGTTGTGCTATTTTAACTTTGATGCTGTATGTACCGGAATTTGATCCACAACTAGGGCCCTTTTGCATGTTGAGCCAGAGTTAGAGACTTGCATGCTGGTAGGTATTCAAGTAACTGAACTGTTCAGTAATTCTCATGATTACTTGAGCATGAGGTATATGTCAGTAGGGGTTAGATATGAGGTCATACTGGGAGATCTTATTTATAGAAAGTATGGCTTGGCGATGTCAGAACAACTTTTGTGAATTCTAAATGTCCATATCCCAATAGAAAATTGTCACTTGGATGAATTAGGATTGTCGCATGGCAACTGTCGCGAATTTATTATGGGCATCTGCTGGAGTTCTGAACTCGAAGTAGTGCTACTGAAGATTATTAATGTAGGTCATTTATTTGGGCGAGCATTGTGTTTAGCATATGATACATGATTGCTTCTTCATGTGCTTGTAGCCTATCAAGTATTTGCATTGGTTTTATTTAACCTAATACAGTTATGGCCTTTCAAGCAATACCATAATTATTTCTTCCGGTGCAGATGAGATAACCTTATAGTAGGTAGACAACCCCTTTTGTCTATCGAATCATAGTAATGATGGAGTCTTTTTCCTTTTCAAGTATGGTTGAAGCCCAAACGCATACATATTTTATTAAAAAATCTATTCTGAAGCCTTAAATTTATAGATTCTCTTCGAAAAATTTCAGATTGTGTTAATTGGAATTTCTTATTTTTTACATAAGAGAGATAAAGGAATTGTGGACATTCCCAGTACTCCTCTTTTAGAGCACCATCATACTATTTTATATAAATGTCTGGTTGCAATTATAATGAGATTATGCTTGTAGATTTCATCTTTGAGGTGAAGGTTTGGGTGAAATAGTAGTTGTTTACAGCTAGTTACTTCCATGCATGGGATAAAGAAGATCTCAATGAACTGGTTTTTTGCATGAATTATCTGGAGACAAAGAACTGGTTTTTGGTAGTCAAGAACGCTATTGTCATTTCCATTGGTAATAGATGAACACAACAGCTAAGCCTTTTCCCTCTGCAGCCTTTGTCACTTTTTTCTATCATTTTTATCGATTAGAGTAATCATATAAAATAACACATCTGGGTTCAGCTTTCAGAACATTTACTAACAACTTCTGGAGAACTGAATAAGTCAAGAAGTTTTTCCCTCTGTTCTCTAGTTGAAATGCAAGTACAAGCAAAAATTTCTAGAAAACTGTTGTATCTTTCCTTTTTCAATTTGAAGGATCAAAGTGTGAAGAAAATTGAAATTGGAAACGCCCATACAGTTCTAGAATGAGAAATTGTAAAAGGAAAGCAGTTTAGGCAAATATTTAGGAGAAACGATGTTGGAAAATTTGTTGAGCGACAAAATCCACTAAAATTGTGTTAATAGTCCAACTGAAAGTTAAAATGGTCTATTAACAAGTGGGTGGCTATGAGCAATTCACTTGCGGTGGATATGATCTCAGATATGGCTCTATCCCTGCATGATCATTTTCGAATAGCAGTACTGGACCTTTAATCCCACCTTCCTTAAAGTTGATGGTTTAACAACATCGACCAATAGACAAGATCTCTAGTTGAGCTGAGGTTTGATGCCTGTATTTTTGGGAACTTTGAGAAGTATACCAGCGTGTGTACGACAAATTTAGTTCTCGTTTGTTGAATTAAGAAATAGTGACATAGATAAAGCAAGAATGGTCGCATAGAAACTTGTTTTAGCCAAGCAGTTTAGTTTCTTTCACTGTAACTCTTCCTATAATTGTAGGAACCCGAAGAATACAAATGTGGTGGAGGGTATGGTTAAAGCTCTAGCTCGAGTCGTTTCAAGTGTACAGGTGAAATTTATCTAGTAGTTTTGGTTATACAGTATAATTATTTTTGAACATCTTAATTCTTGATTTGAGTCTTTACATCCTGATTTATGTAGCTTTGCACATCCTATAATTCTTTTGTAGAAGGCTTGATAGCCAGAAATTCTTATAGGTAGATATGCATTCATGGCACAGCCAATTATTCTGAAAGTTTTCCACAATCATGACTGCACTGCTTGCGTCAGATGCAAGTTTAAATAGCCGCGAGTGTCACTAGTTTCACTATGACATGGGCAGTTTTATGGGCTGCAGGGAGAGTATTTGCAATGTCTGGATGGCTATATCTGGTTATTACTGTTGCTTTATCTTGTTGGTTTTAGGGCCTTCTTTGAGCAACCTGTGCTTTTTATTTGACCTATATATATATTGGCAAGTAAAATTGCTTAGAATTTTTCATAGTTTTGCTGTACTTTATAATATATTTTTCAGTTAAATTTAATTCGGCTCTTGCGTAGAGTTTTCTGTGGTCAGGAGTGTTGTCTATTGACAGGAAATAACTAGCATTTGGAAATTTTTAATTGAGGAATAACTTATAGCTATATGAATCTAATGTAGGTTCAGGACACGAGTGAAGAGAGTCTGGCCGCTGTTGCCGGGATGTTCAGCAGCAAAGCTAAAGGTTATTTTTTGTATTCTCGGCTAATACTTGCAGTTGGTAATAATTTTGAATAATATGTGGTCATTTAAGGCAAATATATCTTAATTATTATTTACTCCTTGGTAATTCCTTCTTTGGAACTTTGTCAGAGCTGATGCCCTTTCTTTGATGAGTAGTTTCAATGTCACTGTTAGCTTCTCTTTCTCAACATTGCTATGCCCAGAACAAGGAGCAATCATCAAATCACTTATTAAAATCTGGTGTGGATATTATTCTGAACATTGCAAGAAGAGAACTGGAACTAGCTTGGAAGGATCATAATCTGGACTTCCTAAAAATTAACTATTTAACTCCTCTAAATAGCTAATATCTCTGGGAACTCAATTATTTGTCTTAGATCTGTTAGGAAATATCATGGCACACTGCTATGTCGCTCATAGTAAGCATGGGATGGGTTGAATGGCATAACGATAGTTTTTCCTTTCCCCCTCCCGGGCCGGGGGCGCGGGGTGGAATAATAACAATGTTTGTCCTGCTCTTTCTTCTCGTCCAAAACTGGTTGTTTTTCTTCTTTTCCTGCATGAGTCTGTTGTCAGTTACTTCAACTTTCGGTTGAAAGTGATTTGTTTCGGAGTTTCAACTAATATGACTGGCTTCTTGTGAGTGCAAGAAATTTTTATTTTTATTTTTTTCATTTTCAAAAGACCCATTTCTTTTTAAGACCAATAATTGTTTGCTTCCTTTATGTCCATCGTTCACTCAGAGGTTCTGGTGTGTCCTTATATTTTGACCTCTTGAAATATTATGAGCCTGTTACATGTGTATAGGACATGCTGGGACTGATATACTAGTTACAGCTGGATTTATAAGGTATAGCAAAATAAATGTTGGCAGCCTACAAAATAGAACAAGTATAAAACTTGATAGACAAGTTGCTATTCTAATCAGGTAAAAGGTCATCAAGTTAACACACGACCTATTTCTTTGTGCAGTTATAATGTGTCACAGTTGTGGATAGACTATATGAAACAAGAACAAACTTGCCAGTCTCTGCTTCTCCTTTATTTTTAATTTAGCAAGCACTAGGAGAACTGATGGTTTGACTGAACTGCAGGGATTGAGTGGAGCCTCGATAATGATGCATCCAATGCTGCAGTCTTGGTTGCTAGTGAAGCCCATGCAATAACTCTGGCTATTGAGGGTCTTTTAGGTGTTGTATTTACTGTTGCTACATTGACTGATGAAGCAGTTGATATTGGTGAGGTGATTGTCATATTCTACCCTATTATGTGCCTTTAATGTTCCTTTCTGTGCTTGTTATGCAATGAACACGATCTTACACTCTTTTGATGTATCCAGCTTGAATCCCCTAGGAGTGGATATGACCAACCACTGAAATGTACTGGGAAGACTGCCCTTCTCTGCATTTCCATGGTTGATTCTTTGTGGTTGATTGTACTTGATGCTTTGTCCCTGATATTGACTAGGTACTCTAGTTTTCTCTTACACTGGTTTACCTATTTCGAAGAAAATATACCATTATTTATCTGATATGGATGCATTTAAAAGGTCACAAGGGGAGGCGATTGTGTTGGAGATCTTAAAAGGATACCAGGCTTTCACTCAGGTTATACACTGCTTTCTCTCTTGTGCTACACTAGCAACGTCACTTCACTATAATCTTAAGATTACCAGTTTTCCATTTAAGTACGAGTGGGTTTACCTAATCTGTTAAGCTGTTCTACACTGCTTCTGAGTTGCTTTTTTATGTGGGGTGCTATGCTCATCACTGTTTTTCTGTTGCTTCACAGGCATGTGGGGTTCTTCGTGCTGTGGAGCCTTTGAATTCATTTCTTGCATCTTTATGCAAATTTACGATCAACTTTCCTGTCGAGGCAGATAAGAAGAGGTACTAAGAAGAGTAATTGAACTTTTGATTCTAGGCTGAGTTCTGGTGTGTTAAGTAAGGGTGTTGCACTTCCTACAGAAAATGTCATGACTTATGTAACAAAAGGGTCTTCGTTTCATTAAAGAATGTAGGCTCGTTCCTAATTTGTTGTCTCTACTTATCTGCAAAACCAATCCTGTCGGTTTAGCTAGTTTTTCCTGCCAACATGGCCCTTATATTACCTCGAGATTTGGTTTTAGCGTCACTGAGTGGTTTGGCAATAATTAATTTAGTTTCATTGTTATTATTTCAATCCTAAAGAGCTTCATTTTGAAAATTTTATCGTTATTGTGATTTCATGTTCTTCTCCAAATTAATATTTCTTAGAGGGTGGGCTATTTTTACACTATCTGATAAATCCACTCCCTTTTGACTAAATTGATGAAATTGCTATTGGTGGATTTCGCATTTGTACCCTTTCCCTTCAATTTCGTTCTTTAAAATTTCCTTCAACTCAACATTTTATTGGTCGCTGCTATCATCACAACTTGTCTGTTCTTCTTTTCTCCTATGTAAAAGGTTCATATTGTGGTGAATTTGTGATTTAATTAGTATCAATAAATGATATCAAGTCTCTTTATGTATAGGGTCAAAGACTGTTTTTTTCCCCACCATTGATGAAACACTTTTACACAGTGCATGTAAGATGTTACATGGGAAGATATACAGAGTTTCCATTTAATTGAGTTCCATCTATCAAATATTCATCATAGTGGAATGTAATTGTGATTGTGCCAAATCTTTAAAGTGGGCTCTTTTGTTTTTGGCTTCATCCTGTTTTCTGTATGTGAAAGATCCCTGATAAGAAAGTTTGGTGATGAAATGAACAAGAAATTAAAAGTCTGAATATTTTACTGTGTCAAGAAGTTTTTTGTTTGAGATTTTAAAGATTTTGAGTTCGCAGTGGGTCCATAAATTTGCTAAACGTGGTAAAGAACTAAGTTTATTGGGAATTTCTCTCTTGGACAAAGCTAATATATACAGAGTTTAAAATGAGAAAGAAAATGTAGTGCTTTGAATGTCTGCTTCACGTAAATTTTATATTTTAATAAGGCTAAGCTGATCCTCCATAGAAATATAAATACTAATACTAAAAAGAAAACAAGGCAATTGAGTAAATTTACGGTTGACCTCTTTAAATTTCAGTTGGAAAATAAAGGCAATTTGTCCATTTAGTGGAAATAATGTTGTTTAGTTGCATGGGATGTGAAAATATCCTTGCCCCCTTTTTTTGTTTCGTTTTGTATGTGTACTTACATCAGTTCTCGACACTCCTGGTTTGGCTAATAATAAATCTGGCTGCTCATTTGTTATTTCAATTTTAGAGAACTTCCTCATTCTTGTAATATGGCGATCAAGGTTTCAGGATCTTCTCCAGTTGATCATTTCCTATATTTTGTTTTATTGTTGCAGTAACAGCAGTTTGCATTCTCCCGGTTCGAAGCGTATGGAGTCAACAGTTGATCAGAAAGACAGTATTGTCCTTACACCTAAGAATGTACAGGTAGTGGTTTTGCTCTATTCAGTTATTGTGAAATAATCCATGATGCTTGCAGTACTAGCCTTGCTGCATCACATGCCCTGGATCGTTTGCTGAGTCCAAATGGTTTTTCCTACTAGGCCTTGAGGACTCTCTTCAACATAGCTCATCGATTGCACAATGTGTTGGGGCCGTCTTGGGTCTTGGTATGATTGATATATGCTTCCTAAATGCACATGGAAGAAGCAGATGTGTAATTGTTATCGCGATATAATTGCAGGTTTTGGAGACCCTAGCTGCTTTGGACCGAGCAATTAATTCTCCTCATGCTGCTACACAGGTGAAGATTGGCATCTTTCTAATACAGCATTCATTTGAAGTGCTTTGTCTGATCTTTGGAGTATATTTATCACACTCTTGTGTAGCATTTGTGAATAATTTATGTAGTTGAATAACTTATATTATGATGCATTGCCTCTGATTCATTTCAGTGGAAATGGTCTCTTGGTATTTGCTGGATCTATATTGGATCTTTTCAACATATTTCATCATCCACAATGTTACCATGTCTTTCTATTTTACTTTTGATGTTCTACTTCCTTTTTTGTTTTCAATAGAGGTTTTCATGAAGCATAAAGAAGCTTGATTTTGCGGTTTATCTATTTAATGTATTTACCAAAAAGAAGGCCCTTTGAGAATATGAGCTTCAATAGTGTGGCAAGTGTGGTCAGGCTGATCCTTGATCTTCAGAGAGGTGGTTGTCATGGCTTCAACCTCAAGCCTTGTCCTCCATGTCGTCATGGAGAGACATGGCTGTTGCACTCCTGTGACTTCTGAATCTCCAATTTAATTTTTTTAATTTTGCACTTCAAGAATTTTCAGACGAACCAGTTTAAGTACGTACTTAGATCCAAAGAATTTTCAGACTATAGATAGCTCCACTGATTGGCTTTTTTCAATGGTCAATGATTAAGCAGGGTTTCAAGAATACACTAATTCAGAATTGGTTTGTCATTTGAAATATTCTTTCCCTCTTATGGTACACTACTGATTTGGAACAGCAAAATAATGTTTTGAAAGTGCCGAATCATACTAATTTAGTTTCCCATGACCCGTTACCTATACTAATCCCAATTCTAGGCATGTACTTTAACTATTAATGTCTATTTTTCCTATTAAATGGAGTCTTTTAACTACGGATCAAATATAGTACGATTCATCTTGTTTTGACAAAACTAAATTCTTGTATCTTATTTCAACTGTAAGACCCAAAGAAGCCTTACTTTGTTGCACCAAAATTGTAATTAAGGATGGGTATATGTGAAACTGCAGAACAATGCTACTCTTTGTGGTAAAATGAGTGTTCAGAAATAGTATTGTTTGAATACCTTGAATAATTGTGAGATGGTTTGTCTGATTTGAGTGGTCATTTGCAAGTTATTGGATATATTTGTATTAATGTGGACAACTGCTTGTAGCTGAATGGTGGCATCTAGATCTTCTTTCTAGTATGGCATTTTAATCTTATTTATTCAGTGGGAGTATTCCTTATATTTCCTCTGAACTCAGGTGGTGACTACTTAAATAAATGATATTTCTAAGTTAAAGTTAATGTTGGGTCCTTAATGTTTAAGCCTTACTTCAACATTAGAGTCCATTATCAAGTGCGTAGTTATGGCAACAGCTTTTCTTCTGGCAGAATAAAGTCTGCTGTTACTTGTCCACAAAACAAATCATGCCTTTGTAGTTTAAGCAACAATTGTCCAAGTGCATATGCTCCTCATATCACCAAACAGCCAAATTTTGGCATTATTGAAATGTTATTAATATAAATTCTAAAGGTTTCTTTTCCAGTAATTGATTCTATGTTGGCATTCATCTTTATGTTGTGTAGGAGGTTGCAACGACTGTACCGAAGCTTACGAGAGAATCGTCTGGCCTGTACAGTGACTTCAACATTCTTTCTTCCTTAAATTCTCAGGTGAGTGGTGATGATGTGCTTTGTCTAGGTGCATTGAAAGGGTTGTTAGGAAATCTGACAAAAGTTTTTCTGTCATATTTATTGCTATTATTATGTCAAATTCTCCTCTATTCTAAAACTTTTGCATTAATATAAAGGTATTTCTTTGATGCCCATCTTAATCAATTTCTGTGTAGAGAGAAGGAACAATTTTCTTCTCAAAGAGAGAGGATAGATTTTCTTGTTTGATAATCACCAAAATCCATATTACTCGAGATTGAACAGAAAAGAATTTCTTTAGTTGATGAACTTGTTGTCAGAACAGATGTTTGCAGATGGAGCTCCTTGTTGGTCCTTTTCTGTAGCTTTATCCCTTTACTAATGTGCTACCTCTGTTTGTGGGTGAAGCTGTTTGAGAGCTCGGCGCTGATGCATATAGCTGCAGTTAAATCACTTCTTACTGCATTACATCAGCTGTCGCATCAATCTATAACTGGGATGCCAAGCGTATTTGGGGCAGCATCAAGTCAAAAGTTTGGTGCCGTTAATTTTTCAGTGGAGAGAATGATGTCCATCTTGGTCAACAATCTCCACAGTACGTGTCGTGCTTTTTTTTTTAATTGTTTTCGCATGTTACTTTGGTATTATCTTATGTTTCTAGAATTCTCTCGAGGAGCAATATCACGCCTGCTTGAGATTTGCTTTTTTTGACTTGTGTCCATGGTGGATTCTCATTTAGAATAGCTTTTCCTGTTTGTATGATGAATTTCATTTTTGTGCCTACTCTCCCAAATTAGTAGAAAGATCAAATGGAGGCCTGTATTTTCATAGTTGCTGTTGCTTAACTTAATTCTGACTCTTTTTATTGGAAGAAAATAAGCTTCTTGAAATGTTGTCTGGAAAGTTCATTTAGCCAGACATTCTGTGTCATCTTCCTAGATTTTAATGCTACTTCATCGAATGTGGATGTTGTTGTTGAGAAACCTGACAAGATCTATGATCAAAATGGATGCTCTCACTCAACTTTTCCATACTGAGGCACCTTAGGCATCAGCCCTTCTCCTTATTAGCAACGTATGGTGATAACAAATGTACATGTTATTTACTTTCGTACTGAAGCACCTTTTAGTATCTTACGAGATACCTAAGATGACGGAATGCTTATATCATCTTCTATTTGGGTTATGTTCTTTTACCATGAGTTCTGTACCTATTACAGGAGTGCAGCCAATATGGGATCAAGTTGTTGGTCATTTTGTTGAGGTATTTTTCAGGTTTCAACTATGTTTTGTCAATGTTATTTCTGTTTTTTCTGACAAAATAATATCTTGCAGCTCATTGATAACCCCAATCAGCATGTACGGAATATGGCACTTGATGCATTAGATCGATCAATATCAGCTGTTTTAGGTTCAGATCAGTTTCAGGAATCTTTGTCATCTGGATTTGGAAGCGGGTCTCAAGATGTGCGTCATCTCCCCTTTCTTTTCTCTGGGTTGATGCTTTGTATATAAATGCAAATAAGAAATATCATTAAAGGCTCTCTATTTTCCTCTCTTTAGATTGGTGCAGTAACAACAGAGACAGGGTTGCTTGAATGTGCTGTCATATCTCCTCTAGGGGTTCTTTACTCTTCTAATCAAGGCATTGATGTTCGGGCCACGACTTTGAAAATTCTTTTGCATGTTTTGGAGGTGACTTGGTATCCCTGACGGCTATTGAAGCTTTACTGGCATTTCTGATCTATATATCTCCTTTGATCTGACAATTTATGCTAATGATTCTCTATTTCAGAGGTATGCGGACAAGCTGTGCTTCAGTTGGCCAGATATTCTTGAGATGTTGAGGTCTCTTTCTCCTCTATTTCTCTCTAACATGCATACATGCCTTAAGCTGTATCTTTGTCTTTCTAACTTTGCTGTCCTTTTTCCTGCTAAATTGTCAAGATCTGTTGCAGATGCATCAGAGAAGGATCTTGTCACTCTAGGCTTCCAGGTTAGATATTGACTCTTCACTGAAAAGAATAAAACTGTTTGCCTTTCTTTTGAGGTTGGTGGTTTGGGTGGAAGGGGGTGGGGGGTGGAGTGGATTGTGTTATTATACATTGAGAGACAGACATCGTGCACCATCACCTGTTTGCATGCAAAAATGCACATCAGCTGGTGATGGCACTTATTTTCTATAAATTATGTTAAGAGAAACATCATGCTTGGGTTGTTGTTTCTTTCCGCAGTGCAAAAGCTCATGAAGACCTCTTCCATGTAAATGTGGAAGCATCTCTGATTAATGGCATTTGAAAACATAGACTAGATGTCGTTTTTATAAGGATGCAAATAATGAAAAGATGTTGCTTCATTGCTAATGTTTGAAAAGTTAATTTTGGTCTAATTCTTACTTGCTCAATCTGATTGCTTTGCTTGTTTGCAGAGCCTTCGTGTTATAATGAACGACGGGCTTTCAACTTTACCAGCAGAATTCCTACCAGTGTAAATGCTGAACTTATATCTTGGACAATCAACATTTATGTCTAGTTCATTTTTGTTCGATGTTGTTGTGCAATGGCAATTGTTAGTGTAAATGCATAAAAAATTGCAGTTTACAAAATAATTGATGAAATCTGGAGATCGAGAGGAGTAAACTGTGCAGCTAAGTTGCTGTTGATTTGGGTAAGAATTTCCCATACAGGAATAGAACCAATGGGTGCCTGGCAGTGGCTGCCACCCCCAGTGATGTCTCAATTTTTATTGTGAAACTGAAGCCAAGAGCAAGTTGGTGCAAGTTATTTTCATATAAAAAGTTGCAGTAAATATCCTGAATCACTTTGCTGTTAAGCTCTGAATTTTTACATTTAAGAAAACATGCATCTATCGAAATATTTAACTTGGGTAACAGATGGTAGTTGGAAACATTTAATGCTCGTTTCTGATCAGTGCACGTAAAAGACTTATGCAAAAGTGTCAACTCTGTTATGCTTGAATATGTTCTGCTTTCATCTGATTTGGCAGATGTATCGATGTTACTGGAGCATATAGTGCTCAGAAGACAGAGCTGAACATAAGCCTAACAGCAATAAGCCTCTTGTGGACTGCTGCTGATTTCATAGCAAGAGGGCTTAGCCAAGAGCCCTCTGAGGAAAAGGAGAGGGAAGCAGGTCCAATTTTTAATTTTAAAGTTTTCTTTCCATCCTTTTGCTTTTTCATATAGTCTAAAAGCTCTGTTCTTGTTTTTCTTGACCTTAGGACGAGGAGATGTGCAATATATTCCTATGTCAGTGGATGGTGAAGAGAGTTTAGATGAGACTCGTGTTGCATCAGGCAGAGAGAATGATGAGGCTTCTTTGAAAAGTACAGAGGGTCGTGACAAGTTGCTATTCTCGGTTTTCTTGTTACTTCAGAAGCTTGGAGCTGATGAAAGACCAGAGGTATGGTGATGGACTGAATGATGGCATATTGTTCTCAAGACTTGCCCTTTTCTTTGATTGGCTTCTTCATGTCCTATCTTCTGTTTCTTTCTGTCATTTTGGATGTCACTTTAGTTGTGCAGTCTCTTATTAGATCTTATTCTAATTGAACAAGCTATTGTGCTTAGCCGACAAAGCTTTGTTGGTTTTGGAAATCAGTTGTGATTATTACCACCTTGTTTACGGTGGTTTTGAGGAAAATGGAGGATGTGCAATTGACGAGTGGAATCAAAGAAAATCTTGCAAGCACAATAGATGAGCATTATCATAACTCCAGTCGGCTATTTGAATCTTTTTATGCCATTGTGCTTGATTTTTTATCAGTTTTCCAAAAATTGAAATGCTCCATATTATTCCTGTGGTCTCCTCCCATATCTTTTTAATTCTTTCTCTTCCCCTTTTAACCTTAGTCTCCGTCATATTTTAGCATCTCCACTGGACGACCAATGGAAAGCCTTCATTCCATATCCTTTTAGTTCTTTCCCTGCGCCTTGTAGCCTTTGTCTCCATCAACTAATCACATTTCTTCACTGGACCATCCAAAAAGCCTTCATTCTCCATGACAAACCATCTCAAGAAGCTTCTCTTGACTCATCCTTGATTGATGCCACATGAGTAAAGTTCTTTCTCTCCTGCCCTTCCCTTCTTTGGGAATCTACCTAAAATTATACAGTTTCAATATAATCGTCTAAATGTTGACTTACATATGAGCAAAATAATCCTTATACATTTTCAATGTTATCCTGGATATTGGAGCTGGTACGCAGTTTGTCTTTTTCCTTTATTTTATGTTGGGAAGCTCAGTGTTCATACATTTTTCATATGAATGTGCCTTTAGTATTGGGGAGGTTTCCATTCAATAGTACTAGGATTATTAGATAGTGTTTTACTGGATTATTGAGCTACTTTCGAATGTGATAGTGAGATATGATGAAGTGAGTTATTCTGCGCTTGATTTGAAATACATTCACATTATTTTATCAGCAATAAACAATTACATTGGACCAGTTCAGCAACCATGAAATATATACGCATATTCAAAATGCATTTCGCATATGATATTGTAAATAAATTAATTTTTACTTGTAGAATTTTTCCTCAGTAGAAGTGGCATTCTGCAACTGAATGAGTCTTCAACTGCGTTTCTCTTTTTCAATCATTCTTCTTGGAAACTTCTGTTGACATCCACATTAGTATAAATAGATGCTACGGTTCCTTCTTACCTCGAGTGTTGTGGATTGTTTTCTGCATAAAGTCTGCTTTTCATCCACTTAATTCATGGTAGGAATTCATTTTTTCATCTTGTAAAACTTTTCAAAAGCACCTGTTGGTTCATTCTTTTACAGAAACACTATTATTTATAAATGTAAACCTAGGGCAGCTCAAGTTTAGTATGTAGATTGTGAGTTAAGTCAGGAGTCTTGAAGTTTATGCTTCTGTGATGTAAGTCAACTGAAGTGACCAAAAGTTAAGGCTTGAGAGCTGTGAACAGTGGTGTACTGTAAGTTGAGTCAGTTCTACTGATATAAGTAGACAAGTGCTGTTGTCCTTACAAGGATTTATCTTGTGATATAAAGACTAAAGCAGGCCATGATAATGCAACCAAAGCTAGAGTTTTGTTCCAATATTTGGTTCTCAGAGGCTTATTTGGATTATAGTCCTGCTGAAGAAGCTTCTAGATGTAGCCCGCCCTTCGCAGTGAGCTCATGTGCATGTTTCTTTCTTTCCATATTTTTCCTCGTTGAGAATGTTTTATATCCACCATGTATAATGTATCAAGGAAATCGGTTGTTCCTTGCACTCACATAGGTAACAATCCTGTGTTTTAGGTGAGAAATTCAGCTGTCAGGACACTTTTCCAAACTCTCAGCAGTCACGGACAAAAACTCTCCAAAAGCATGTGGGAGGATTGTCTTTGGAACTATGTCTTCCCTATGTTGGACCAAGCATCCCATATGGTAGTGTCACATGATTTCAAGGTTGTATTTAAAACATCGCTATAGTCTCTACTAATGAAATGTAAATTTTGTGTAGGCGGCAACCTCGTCAAAAGATGAATGGCGGGGAAAAGAACTTGGGACAAGGGGAGGAAAAGCAGTTCACATGCTCATTCATCATAGGTACCCTTCGACATTTTCATTGTCAATGAAGTTTACAGCATAGGTCATCTAGAAAATCTGTACAGACTAAATTTTGGTCTATGTATATGCAGTCGTAACACGGCCCAGAAGCAGTGGGATGAGACACTTGTGTTGGTCCTCAATGGGATATCCCGTATATTACGATCTTTCTTCCCCTTTCTCAGAAGCTTAAGCAACTTCTGGTCTGGTAAGATTATAGTTAACCAAATTGTAGTTTCTTTAGTCATGATTTTCAATGGTAGTTGTTACTTGGAAGTATTGTTTCCCAAGTGTTCATCAATTTGAGTTATTTTAAGGGGATTTAAATTTGCAGGATGGGAGTCTTTGCTCATTATAGTCAAAGATAGCATTTTAAATGGAAGCAAAGAGGTTGCTCTTGCAGCAGTTAGCTGCCTGCAGACGACCATTGTATCTCATTCTCTCAAGGTGATCACCAATTCACTGATCTTGGTTGGCCAAAAAAAATCACTGTTTCTGGAATAATTGAAGTAGAATTAATCCTCAGTTGGCTTTCATTATTTTAGTTTCTCTGTTTCATTGAAATGCCAAGAGATGCAATGTCCTCATGTTTAATTTCTGTGCAACAGGGGAACTTGCCAATGCCTTACCTCACCTCAGTACTTGAGGTCTATGAGTTTGTTTTCCAAAGGTCACCCAGCTATGGCGTTAATTCCACTAGCAAGGCAAAGCAGGAGATTTTACATGGTCTTGGTAATGTAATCCGCTATATAATAGAATCCCATCTTTGCACAAATCATGGCAGTTATTACAATAATCTTCTTCTGGGGTTGATTTCAGAATATCTTTATGAGTTACTTACTGTCCTATCAAAGTCACAATCACAACTTTCGTTGACAGCTCCATGTCTGTTTGATCTTTTTGCAGGGGAACTATATGTTCAGGCACAGAGTATGTTTGACAGTCAAATGTACACACAGTTACTAGCAATTATTCATCTTGCAATTAAACAATCCATGATGGGAAGTGAAAATGTTGAAACTGACATAGTACGTTTGATATGCCCTCTTTCATTTCTCCTTGTATCTCAGTTTAATTGACCGACAACTCTTGAAGTTGCTTTCTAGTGCCTTTTCCTTTCGAATTTGCATGTCTTTTTCGGTCTTTTAAGGTGTGCATGGTGAAAACGAAAAATAAGGGATCATCATGTAGTTTTTGTGAAGCAAATGAGATAATGAATTGGGACCGAGTTTTTGTGGTTTAAAAGAATGAAATCTGGAAAAGGTAATTCAAGAGGTTTTGGTTTCTTTACTAACTGAGAAGTCCCTTTTTGTGACAGCTTCTAGATCCCTGTCTTGTAAATAAGCACTATTTGTTCCTTTTGACTTTCTGATTATGTTGACTTCCGCCTACTCTGTGTCTAATTATTTATTTTCTCTCTTCTTGAAAATTGAAAATTAAAGTCGTATTTCTATTTTTTAAAAGAAGAATGGGTGAAATGATGGTCTTATCGTACCCCTTCGATAGGCACCATTTGTATAGGGAGGTGGATGAAACCCGTGATTTCATCCTCTTTTATAAGATGTTGTCTGTTGTAGTAAAGACTAGAAAATAGTTCAACTTATGTTCCACATGCTCCTGCCTTTTACAATCTCCTTTTATGTCGTCCTTCCACTTCAACGGATGGTTTTTGTCTCAGTGATTACCCTCAACTGACCAAAACAGAGCAATTTTTGTACATCTTCTTTCTGCTTATTTGTTTGTGGATTATGCAAATTCATCGTGGCTTTCAATTTTTCCTGGATTTGATTATCCTCCTACCATTTTCTTTGACAGCTCTGTATTCTATCATCATTTTTCCAGGGAAATATCTCACCTATTCAACGTACTGTGCTGGAAATTCTGCCCCTTTTACGGCCAACGGAGCAATTTTCTTCATTGTGGCTGATCTTGCTCCGAGAGATCTTGCATTATCTCCCACGACCTGATGAATCACTGCGAAGTGACGAAGAAGTTAAGAGAACTAATGCTCCTGATGGAAATCAAGGTAAATTGAGAGTTATATCGAATAGATTTGTTTGAATGTTGGAGTTGGATATAAAATTTTTTTGGTGTTTATGTCTCATTTTGTAGATGTTCACGCGGAGACCAGAGATGAAACACCCAATGGCATTGCTTCCCCTTCATTAAGCAAAGCAGAACTGGATAGTCATTCAAGCAAGACTAAAACGATGTGTATCTCAAGTAACGTGTTCCCAGAAAAGGTCATCCCTTTGTTGGTAGATATCTCTCTACAAGCTCCGACAGTTGAGAAGCATATCATACTACCAGAAATTGTTGAGAGTCTTGGAAGGTATAAACCTTTCTCTCTGTATTTCTCTGCATATCTTTTTCATGAGAAACCTGTTTGTACTACTTGTTAAATGCTTTGCACTTGTTTGCGTTGATAATTAATTTGACACTTGCATCCGAGGAGGAAGGTGGGAGTTTTAAGTTTGACCAAAACTACATGGTAGGATACTCTATGCATGAACGCACTGACTAGAAACTTGAAAAATATGATATTGTATCATGTGGACCAGAGTGTCTTTTCCAGAATTTACAGATTCTGCAGGTTCGATAGTTGCACAGGCTCTTTGATGGAGCAACAAACTTGGTTCCTTCTGTCATTGAACATGCAATGTGTAAAGTGTCTTTCACTTCATACTGGTTGGTAGCAGGCATGACCAAATTAAGCCAGCATAAAAATCTGTTTTCCTATTCTTTCAGGATTCATCTGTTGCTAACAAAAGCATTTGTTCTTTGCTTCTGTATTGGACATGTCAGCAATAATTAGCGTGCCAAATATTTACTTGAGATTTAGAGCAAACATAAATAATGCAGGAGCAATGTATTATTGAGATTGAGATCAGGTTACGGAATAGAAGACCTTGTAACTTTTATGTGACTCTGCTGTTACTGTGCTTGTGTATCATTTTTGGCATCGGCAAGTTGAGTCCTGGACCTGCAACATATATTGGGCATGATTGCTTACACTTACGCAAAAGCACAATGGAAATTCTATACTTTCCCGCTGAAATTTAAATTTCAGAAAATTATTAAAAAAATTGTATATGAATCTACGTGTTGAAAGTGATTGTTCTAAAAGATACAGGAGTTCTGGATTTGAAAAAAGTCAAAAATTTGTGAATTGCAAGATTAAAATTAAGCAAAAAGGAAAAAGAAAATGACAATCCAGACAGATCCTTTGTATCTGTACATAGGTCTACAATTGAGGAACTGTTTATAATGCTTCTGCGCAAATGCTCTCTCCATACATAGCGTCTGCTGCTATAGTGAGACCTGGGAATGACTTTGTACTAGAATCTCAGTCCACCTCAAAGATTCTTCTGTAATTACATTTTTTGCACTCATGAAGCATTTGGAGCTTGATGCTTGTGTTTCAGCATCAGTCTGCCATGATGGCTAACATGGTAGAAACATATTATTTCAGGGGCTAAATTTGCCCGTGGTCATTGTTCTTTGAGGTACACTTCACTTTGGTCACTGTGCTTGAGTTTAATTATAATTGATTCCTCTTGCAATTTTGAGGTTCTATAATCGAAAGTTCATGTCCAGCATGTGCTTGCTTGTGTCTTTCTTCTTTAATCATTTTGACTGGCATATGGGGTTGATATTATGTAAAAGAGATGCCATATTAACAGTGCACGAGTGAAAAAATCAGGAAGGGGGGGAGCTTAAGTTAGGGTTGCATGATTCTTTCCTATCCATCACTGATGCTTTTCATGTTCTCTGCCTTACTTCCCCAGGAAAGGTGCTACCCTATCTCTCTCTTCTTCCCCTTTTCTATTTTTGTTTGTGGAGTTCTTTATTCACTTTATTCAATATAGAGCTGATGTAGCACCAAGTAGATGCCACATCAGGACTGTACTGAATTGAAAAAAATGTCATGCATGTGTCTGGAACCTAGAAAGCAAGTTTATGTACAATCAGATGAAGATGCCATCTCCTTCACTAAACATGTTGTCCATCAAGCAGTTGCCAAAAGAAAAAGCCAAGTGTCTCAATCGAAATTTCGAAGGCCAGTGCATTTAGTGACAAAATTATAGTAGAGTAATCCATTGGAAAGTTGTCTTCAAGTGCAATTCGCACTTGTTGAATTTGTGCTGAACTTAGCTGCAAAGTTTGCATTTCTCTTTGTGAGATGAGACGTGTTGCTCATATGTGGAGATTTCTTATTATGAAAGTGAAATTCGCTTTATCCTATGGAGATTTCTCTTGGAAGCACTACGTTGCTGGAACTCCAGACATGCTTGTAGCATGATGAAATTTCATTTTAACTCTACAACCAAAAATATGATCTTCTTTACATGTTGTGAGCCTTGGTGAAGTAGCACAAGGTTACTCCATTATGGCTGAGGTCATGGGTCAAATTGCAAAAGCAGCCTCTATGGAAAACTAGCAGTTAGGTTGCCCAAGTCAACCCCTCGCCAGACCCTTGTAGTATGGGGAGGCTTGTGTTTTGGGACGCCCTCTTTTACACAAGTTGTGAGCCTGCTCATGCAGAGATATTAGAGGCACTATCTTGCTGGGATTCTAGAACATGAATGTAGCATGGTTGGCATTGAAGAGGCATGTAGTTTGCCATCTATGGAATGTCCTTTTCTCTTCAATTTTATAAATAGCTCAAAGCGTTCAGTTATTTTTTATGCAAATTGACACGATTTGACATGTGCATAGAAGCAGATATTGATAAACTCCAAAATAATGCCAATTGAAACAAATTCAGAATAAATCAATTTTTGTTCATTGATAAATGGTGATAATGTCTGGTGATGACAAGAGCCCATATTTGACATGTGGAGATGAGTTAGATCTACCGGATCTTGCAAACTGCTGATATGTTCTTTATCTAATGATTATATTGGGCGAACTGGCAGGTGCATGACATCGAGAAGAGACACTCCAGATGCTGGTCTCTGGAGAACAGCAGTTGAAGGTTTCAACCGCATTGTTCTCAATGATGCCAGTAGGCTAAAGATGAACGGTGGCCCTGATGCAAGTATTAGTAGACAAGCAAGGGTCCGTTTTTGGAAAGAAGTTGCAGATGTATATGAGGTATTCCTTGTAGGTTGCTGTGGACGAGCTCTTCCAACAGATAATCTCCCTGCAGCAGCAGTTAAGGCTGATGAGTCCCTTGAGATGACCATCCTGAACATTCTGGGTGATAATATCCTCAAATCGCCAATCGATGCGTCAGCCGATGTAATTCTCTCACCTAGATATGTAATAAAAATATCTTCAATTAAAGAGCTGGTCAATTGAATAGAGAAGCCATGCCTAAAATTATACATACATACATACATACATACATACATACATACATACATACAATATGCATTTACTTTTTCTTTTGTAAAAGATTGAACTTGGAATGTAGTTGTCATAATCCTAACGATAATCACGATAACAAGAGTTGAAGCTTCAATCCTGGTGATAAAGTCACTTCTACCATGATCTGCAGCTTAATATAAACTTCGAGATCTGTTCCTGCTAATTATTTCTATTGAGGGAAACTAGCGTGGTCCATATCATTATTTTGAAATTCATGTTTGCCTTCCATTAAATTCTTATAGATGAACAACTATTTAGGTACTGGAATGTTTACCTTTTCTCTTTCTATTTGGGTTTTTGTTAAATTATTATTATTATTATTATTATTATTTTTTTTTTGTTGTTGGGTATTTGTGGTTGTGAGAGATATCAGTCATGCTTTGTGGAGCTCCATTCTGTTGGTAATATTTTCTTTTATAATTTATGCAGATATTGCAACGACTAGTGTCCACCTTGGATCGATGTGCATCACGCACATGCACTTTGCCTATTGATACAGTGGAGCTGATGCCTATTCATTCTAGCAGATTTTCCTTGACTTGTTTGGAAAAGTTATTTTCCTTGACCAGGTAAGATAGTGTTTTCTGTTGATAGTTTCTTCCTTGCAGCATGTGATCAGTCTGTCATTTATGAAGAGGCACCTTCGTTGTCTTCATACCAGTGTTATTGAGTTGTCTCTAAGTTTCTCTTGATGAGGTAGTTTGCTGATAAATTCATGCAAAATGTCTCTCCACTTCAAACTCAGCTGTAACTCATGAAATCACCATGTGCTGGTAAAATTGTGCGCAGTAATTGAGGCCCTTCCCTTCAAGGTTTCTATTCAGGAGTGCTATCTGATATGACTATGGCTCCCCCTTTCAGAGGACTTCAATTTTGTCTAGCTTTGGCAAGAATATGTCCATCTAAAGTGGCCGGTTCAGTGGATATGGCAAGCTGCTCATGAACTAACACTTTTTTGTTTTCTTGTCAGTTATGACAGTGAAGCTTGCAATTGGAACTCAATAACATCCGACGTCAGTAAAATATCAGTCATGGTCTTGATGGCTAGATGCGAGTATATATTGAATAGGTTTCTCATTGATGAAAATGACTTAGGTGCGTGACTCGTAATACTCATGAATGCCTACTTGTAAATATGTGGAATTTCACTTTTATTTGGCTATCTGATAACTTGGCTTTGTTCATGCAGGTGAACGTCCACTGCCCAAAGCTAGGTTGGAAGAGATGATTTATGTCCTTCAACAATTGGCACGTCTTGTAATCCACAAAGAGACAGTATGCGAGCTTCCTTTACATCCTCACTTGAGAAGAGGCCTCAGGCCAGATGATGAATATAACCGACGCGCACATCTTCTTGTTCTTTTCCCATCTTTCTGTGAACTTGTCGCATCAAGGTGAGAGACTCCTACAAAGCATCTTATGTGTAAAAGTAGCTGGAAATTGTGGTTGTGACTGCTCTTGTATGCATCAAAGAGCCTCTTTTCCTCATCATTTAAATGTCCCATGCGAAGTGCACGGATATAGTTTTGAATATGCGCATGCATCACTTAGTCTAATAGCATTGAAATTTATTAGTGATGTAAACTTCATTGAATATTCTTGATAATCTTAGGTGGATATTTATGCTTGCTTCTAATTTGTGCAAATGAATGTGCAGAGAATTTCAAAAGATTTAACATTGTATGGAATTCTGTAGTTCCCATTGTTTTCACCGGAATACTCCCCTAACGTGTATTTCACTTTCTTTTGCTTAGTGATAGCAGCAAACATCTAACTGCAACCACATATATTAAGATACACCTGATCGTTCACTGCACAAACTACATGATATGTTGGTCAGCATGCCGACATCAATAAGTTCTGAATTCCGAAACATTGACTCATGCACCATTCCACATGCAGGGAGTCTAGAGTGAGGGAGCTAGTGCAGGTGCTCCTAAGGCTCATTGCCGAAGAACTTGCTCTTGGAAAGTTTCAAGCCCTGACTGGACTATCTCTTCAATGACGTTGCTGAGCGCATCTCGATTCTGTGGTGGAGCTTTCTTTAGGTCAGGATTTTCTCCCCGTTTTTGCCATGTGTGCGCAATCTCTATGTTGTATTGTAGTAACATATAGAAATATGTATATTTTCATGCTCCCGATTCAATGAGCATGGTTTTGTATTGGTTGCTCTATTGTCTGTAATGTCATATTGATTTTTGATTGATGCCCCAAATTAAATGAGCATAGGTTTTTTATTGGTTATAATCTATCGTTTGCAATGAATGCTCCATTTTATATTTTCCACTACTCAAGATATTGGAATCTTAGGCTCGTTTATTTTGCGAAAAATAAATGATCTAGAAAAGATTTTTATAATATATTGGTCTCTTGTTTTGCTCACAAAATTAAATGAATGAAAAATATCTTTTATCGTCAACGAAAATGGTTTGACAATGAAAATCTTTTTCATTGACTAATTATATCACCTAATTATATCGAGTGATATAAGCAATATATTTAAGGAGATATTTTTCAAATCATTCATTGAAACAAATGGAACTTGATTAGTTTACCAGTTCTAGTTCATCGAATGTGAACACAGCTGAGTGGAAAGCACTAGCCACTCAACTTTTTCTTCAATTTATGTCATTTTGGACAAGTTTTGCAATAGGGAAAAATGGTGATAAGTTTTGAGAGAGATAGACATTTTCATACAAAATTCAATATTTTTCAGTCTTCTGTTTTTTGGTTATCAAACTAGTTATTTAACCTCGATGTTTAATTTTCGACTACGGGTTAATAAGATGGCGGCCGTAGAGTCTCTATTTACGAGATGATTCATCTCTTTGCAGCTGTTCGGACTTCGGAGTGAACCCGATATACCAAACGTGGCCGACATATCATGGCACTGGGGACCCAACCGCGGGTCCGCGATATGCAAACTTTCCATCCCCAGCATTCTGACTCGAATCTGTCATTTCAAATTTGTTGAATTGAATTGCTTTATTATAAAATCAAAACTTATGCATCTCCTCTCCGGTCACTTTTGCTAATTTCTAAATGAATAGTCAAACCTCCGAATGGAATTGTATGATTCAATTCAAGATAGAGAAATTGTTCAATCAGTATTAAGTCTATTGTATGAATACCTTAATATTGTCATTTTTTTTGTCGGATAATTTTGTCAATATTGTCTTAATTCTTTATGTGAAATTCTAATAGTCATTCAAATTAATTTTTTCTTGAAAATCGCTGATGTGTAACTGTATCACGTATGATGGTTGTCAATTACTAAATCGACATGTTAATGATTTCCTGTGAAAATTGATCAGAATAATTATATTGAAATTTTACATAAATGTTTAATATTTAGCAAAATTAGCAAAACTGAAAAAATTAATGAACTTGGATTCAATAAGTATATATATATATATGAATTTGAAATTGATTAGTCATGTCATTCTCTCAACCACTCGCATGTTTCATAACATTCAAAAGCCCGCATTAGTTAGTTGATTAAAATAATTATAATACTGCTTCGTTATTGGGGAATCCGAGCTAGTGGAAAGTCAAACCATTCAGACACCACTAGTGACAGTTATCTCTTAGTTGCATGAATTTGATTGTACCTTTTGAAATGTCTATAACGTTCATGTATTGACCGATAAATTTCATTATGGTCCGAAGCCCATTCTAAAACTTGGGGGAAGCACTTCCACATTGGATAAGCACAAACTAATCTAGCTGTACAAGGATTTATACTTACCCATATTAGATGCAACTTGAATATCCATTGAGAGTGTTCAAACGACAAAACAAGGATAAAAAAAGAGCAACAACAAACCCTGACTTAACACTAACATAGGATGGAGTGTGACCTGAGCGCGCCATGCATTCTATCATTTCGTCCACCAATCACTTGTTTTGATTGAGCCTTGCTGCCGTCGCCACTAAGGCCGCCACCGAGCCTCGTTCCTCATCTCAGCACTGCCCACTTCCTCTGTGTCTCGACGTGACGCCGGTTTATTTGATGGCAATCTAGAAGTTGCATCCTGCAAGAGAATTGTGGTCACACATTGTGTGTACCCTAATAATACAGCTTGCAACATAAGCAAACAGAGTCAATAAGCACTAAGACCATGCTAGATGAATACCTGAGAACATTATCAGAAGCCATCCCTCCCGTACCAAGCATAAATTCGCGCATGGGAAGCTCCTGAACTGCCGCACCACTTCATGCTAAAGAAGGAAACGTAACTCAGACAACGAAAATGCCAAAGAATTGAGGTTGCCCTGTCGGCCCAACCTGAACCCGAACTGATAACGGACTAAGTAGATGGAGACCGAATTTATACATACGTGTGCGAGCCCGCGAGAGAGAGAGAGAGTTAGATCCAGTTGCTAATTTAGGAATATGACGAAGATGGCGATGCGTGTGGAGGTAAAAAGGCGAAGAATGCAAAAGAAACAACGAGGGTTTCTTCTCCAATGGGGTTCGGCGTGATCGCATCTTCCATGGGATATGCCGCGACCATCCCCGCTTATAAAATTTAATTGATCCTAAACTTTATAAAGCCCTTTTCCTTTTTCGTTTGTAGTCTCTTTTTCTTTCCTCATGATTACTCATGGAGCCATCCCCGTCGCTTTTTAGCGTAGCGATGCATGTTTCATCGCGTTTATGCCCACCTTGATGAGCCAAACGTGAGCGCGGTTGAGCTTGATCCGACGACGACACGTGTCTTTCTATATCGAAGAATCTCGATAGAGTCCCCAGTCGAACCTATCCATTTCATCAGGGAAAACTGTATACCAAAAAAAGGTGATAAATCTTTTTATGAATGTCATTTTTATCCTTTTAACTTTTTGATACTGTCAATTTTATCCTAAATTTTTTGACGATTTATCAATATAATCATTCCAATTAATTTTAACCAGAATTGCTAACGTGAACTTCATCCTATCTTTACGTGACATGATCAACATTTACATGATTTTTTATAACTTTTTTTAATTTTTACGAAATTTTTAATTTTTAATTTTTTTTTTTTCTCATTTTCTTTTTTTCCCATGTCCTTTATTGGTATGCAGCGTTGGTTATAGCCGATGGAGGTCATCGACCACAAGTGAGGCTTGGAACATCATTGTCAGCTTTGGGCGAGGGTCTACAAGCCCTTGCTATGGTTGGAGAGAGCGATGTGGCCCCTCCCCAAATCTAAGCTAGGTAAGGGCCAGCAAGGGTGTCATGACCTTTGTCTGTGGCTGTGACTTCTGTTGCCGAGATTGTGGATTGGTGGAAGGAAATAATTAAAAAAAAGAAAATAAAAATTAAAAAAAAAAAAAATCAAATTTTTTTTGAAAAAATGAAAAATTTCTATTTAGTGCCGATCGTGTATATGTAGGATAACCAACATCCATATCAAATTTTTGACCAAAACCAAAAAGTTATATTAGTAAATCATAAAAATGTTTAAAACTAGATTAATCAAATTAAAAAATTTATAATTGAAATTGATATTTATACTATAATGACTTTTTTTTATATATATTTATTAATATCTATTAAGTTAATTATTCGTATTCTCTTTGATTCAAACATAACTATTTTTTAAGAAATTCCTGCATTCTATTTATTATAAGATTGTATTTTTCTTCTAATTGTGCATTTAAACCCCTTTACCTTTCCCCGCTTTTCGTTTATAGTCTCTTCCCCTTTTCTTTCCTCGTAATCAATTATAGCACATCCCCTCCCTTTCTTGGGTGGTGATATTTTTCATCACGTTTGCGCCCCCATTGTTGTGCCAAATGTTGAGTGGGGTCAAGCTTGATCTGATGATAACACGTGTCTTTTCTACATCAATGGGGGCCCATTGAAGTGCGCCGGTGAAGCCTGTACGTTCCATCAAGAAATACACACGACAGACTAGGCAAACTATAGATACACGGGAGAAGTTGTTTAATGCATCTCAAATTATTTATCATGAGTTTATGCGCTATTTATATATACATGGATTTCCCTTTATTTATATAATAAGCTTTCGGATCCAACCAGATATGCTATAGGTTCGGACTTGAGCTCTTTTTTTAACAATTTTCCTAATTGAAGATATTGAATTTTCATTACATACTTTCAATAGGTTTTGCCCTAATTTATTTTATGTGTGCAACTCATGTTAGTCAAATTACGCACACTATTCTTAATCGGTTTTGCATGTGAGAAATTGGTGTTAAAGTATCTCATATTGCTTGTTTACAATGTTTAATACTCTTCATATATATTTGGTCTCATTTGACCTATATAATATAAACTTTTGAGTAAATGTGGATTTGATCAAATATGCAGACACGTTCAAACTTGAGCTCTATTTAAGCTATATGATCATCTCCTTCTTCATTTACAATTAGATGGAAATTACACAATTCTGTTTTTTAGCATCTTTCTTATCTAACATAATGATGACTTGGTCTTATACTATTTCGTAGATCGAGAATGCATCAATCTTCCATGCATGTCTTTTTTTCTTGTTTTGATAATACAAGGGCATAGGCGCATAGACCCAACTATCCAATGCTTGTGATGCTTTCATTAAATCACTCTACGCTTGGCTATAGTCATATGATCGATCCCCCCATCTCTCGACGGCGACGTGGTGAATACAAGTGATTAGTTTTTTATTTTTATTTTTATTTCTTTATAACCAAATTACTGGTTTCTTGATTAATTAGGTCAAAAAATATAACCTGATGTTAGAGTGAGCAATGTGAAGTCGCTAAATCTTCTTGTAGTTTCTAAATCTGTAGAGGAACCTCATGACATAGGTCACAACACCCAGTTTTTTTTTAACCTTTAGTAACAAATGAGTGTATCCATGAGCGAGGGTCAGCCTCGCCCAAGTTAAGATCTAGCAAGGTCGCCTTGACTTAGGCGAAGATCAGACTCGTTAGATATAGCGAGGAGATCTCTCGCCAAGGCTCGCCCTCACCCAGGTTAATTGAAAGATTTAAAATGAATTGACAAAGGTACAATAGATTTATGACTTTTGCAACAATTTTCTGGCTCAATGAGTGGCTCAAAACAGAGATAAGGATTTAACATAAAGAAGGAGGTTCATTTGATTTAACTTGGCCTCTAGATTAATGTACTACCTATCTTGTTTTATGTTTGGGCCAAATGCAGTGACAATCTTGCTAGTTAAATTGCAAGGTAAATGGGAAAATTTATAGTGATTATACCCCTAGAATCTCAGCCAATCACCTCTAGGAGTCCTAGCATTAAGAGTTGTGGCCGACTGAGCGGCGGCAGCGACTCCACCGACGATTATGGTGGTGCAGCCCATGGTTTTGACTTCTGCTGCTTGGATTGCGACGGCATGGCAATGTGGATTCCGTTCTAAATTTTTTAATTTTATCGATTTAGTCATAAATTTTTGCATGAAATTTTCATGCAATCTTTCCAACCTATTTTCATTGGAAATTGCTAATACAGTGGTCCATGTCGTGATGTGTCCTTACCATCGCGCAATTTCATTGAAGAAGATTTTGTTCAACAGAAAATTACTTAAAAAAAAGGCTTTTGCATTTTCATATGAGGATAATAAAGGTCAACTTGCTTCTATTTTAACTTTAGACCCCGATGCTGCTCCGATGATGTGGGAAAGAAAAAAAGAAGTATTTATCTTCATATAGTACCATAATACAAAGCATGAATTTGAGATTTAGCTAGGAGGGATCTTAGAAGGGTCTTACGTTAGAAAATGTACTGCATACGTATTTTCTTAATCTATCTCTTAATGTGTGTTAGCCCCAAATGCACCTAATTTTTTTTTATCATTAACTTAATTTGGTGAAAACACACTTAAGAAAATCCTAATGAGATCGGCTTTTTGTATTTATTGATCCCAACCTTGCTAGTCTAAAGAGGGCTTTCTCGTCATTAAAGAAAGTTACTCACTTTTTTAGGGTACTAGACAGAGGTTTGTCAATTTATAAATAAAACTGGTGGTTCATGCACGTCGAAACCGCAAAATTCTCTAAATCCCTGGTGTTGCCCATATTGCAAGTAGCTTTTCTGGTGATATCAAGATGAGGTCGCGGAGTTAATATATTAAGTGATATAATGCATTGTAAATTTGTAATTATATTCAAACAATCAATAAGATGAGTCGGTCTTATCATTTAGAATATCAGACTGGTAGATATGTCTTGATATGTCCATATTTTCTTTCCTTTCGTTTTTTTTTTTTTTTTTTTTTGAAAGAACCCCATACCATGAAAATCGAGAAATGGGCGAAAAAGAGAGGAAGAAAACATGATGGTATAGGGTGAAACGCATTATTTAGAATTTATCAAAGGGCTGCTCTATCCAGGTTGAGGAAATTACTCTTATGCTAGCTTAACTATACATGGATATGAGCGATGCCATATTTGCAATCCAATGATCATAAGTCTCGTTTCTTCTGATTAGGGATAAAAAAAATAAAAATACATGACCCTTTAACATATCAGAGGGCTCTTTGTAAGGTATAAGATGTAAAAGTCTTCCTCCTCTAGGTAAATTATTCATATGTGCCATTCCCTCTTCATCATTATATAGAAATATGACCTTGAAACCTAGGGGAAAGAAAATTAATGTTGTTTCTTTTCTGGTGTAGAACCGCGACAAGGGTCAAGTTACTGTGCGCATGGCCAGGCCTGAAGATAGGCTTGTTCTGAACTTGAAAGTGAAAGGTGGTACAAGTTCATACTTGTCCCCAGGAAGATCTAGCATGAGAGAGAAATATTTTATTTGATAAAGAAAGACATGTCCTATATTTTAAAGGCCTAGAACTCGAGCAATTAATTAAACGAAAGGGAAGTTTCCGAGCAATGCCGAATCACATGACTCCTCCCCAAAATTTTTAGAGGGGATGGACATAAATCCCTCCTCCTCCTTATCCGTTAATTTAGGTGGCCCACCTCCTAAAATCACTGGAATTTCTCTTTATCTGGACCCGGATCTATACTTTGAATGCTATCACAACCATTTATTTCTCGATCGATGGGGCCCACATTGGATCATAGTACCATTTACCTTTGTCTAGACACAAATAAAGAGCCTGCAAGTGGAATGACCATCATGAGACCCTAATCAAATTCAAATTCCTCATATTCATCGCTTAATTACAGCTCATCCTCTTTTTTCTGTAGTTCATTTACTTTGCTATTCCAACCAAGGAAAATGTCAGTAGAAAATGCGAATTTTACCCCCTGAAATCCACATGCATTGACCAAAAAAAAAAAAAAAAAAAAGAGAGAGAGAGAGGAAAAGTTAAGAGGGGTTAAACAGAAACAAGACATAACTTTTGGCGGCGAATATTTTTACCTTTTTTAGAAGTTTGGGGATCAGTGTGAAAAATGGGAAAGGTCGAGGGTCATTATGACAGATCAGGTTAATCTTCAAGGAGCTTTTTATGAATTGATGCCAAAAGTCTTCCATTGGTTTATTTAGTTTCAGCGATTTCCTATGAGCAACTTTTATTTTTATCTTTTCATCAACGCCTTGTAGCAAATATACAAAGAATACAACGAGCTATATTCAACAAGAGGGTTTTAGGGTCACAAACCTCGAGCCCTCGAATTTTAGCTAATCCCATGAGACTGTTCGGTGGTTAAGAACCGACTTGCATATGTGAATTAGACACGCGACTTGAGTTTGAATCTTGACACTACCAAGGGCAAGTTGTGGCTATCCATCTAGACTTGCGTATCTAAGGCGGTCTTCCTCATCATCTATAAAAATAAAAATAAATAAATAAATAAAGAGGAGGTAACATCTTTCCCATGCATTAGTAACACATAATTACACACACATATAGATTTGGCAAAGAGAGGGCGTTGCAGCCTTCGCCAGGCCCTCGTTGGCATAGCGAGGGCAGGTGAGGGCCGCTATGCCCTCGCTAGGGCCCTTGACAGCTTGGGCAAGGGCTCATGATGCCTATGCCTACCACAGCGAGGGCTCGGTAGCCCTTGCCAAAACCAATGAGGACTACAACACCCTCACCAAATTTTGTGAGGCGAGGTTGTTGCTACCCTTGCCCATTGCCTAGCGGGGGTCACTTGCCTTCACCCAAGTGCTAGCGACCCCACACGGCTTTTGCTTAGTGGCAAAAAGGAAAAAAAAAAAAGGAAAGAAAAGAAAAAAAATCAATAAAAAATTCTGAATTTTTTTTTAAAACTGCGCACTTCAATGTTGGCTACGCCATGTGGGATAGTTGGCATTGATTGAGCTGTCACATTAGCAATGTTCAGTCAATATTAGTTGGAATGACTAAATTGACACTTCGTTAAGAGACTTAGGATTAATTTGGCAAATAGTTTAAAGGTTTTAAAGCTGAATTGACAAGTTATCAAAAGGTTTATAACTAAAATTAGCAAAATGGAGAGATTTATGATTGAATTGGCCGTCATATAATAGATTTATGACTTTTTGGATAATTTTCTCCATCTAAACATGAGGAGAGACTACTTGGAGAAAAAATCTCTGCAACAACTACAATTTTGTAAAGGTGCTTTGGCTTCGGTAAAATGTTTGGAACACTCCAGTAGTTGTAGCACTGCGCTATTGCAGCACTTAACAACAACTCATATGAAGTTGCTCTATCTAACTTCGAGGTGTTATAGTTTTAAAAAGTATTGCTAAATACATGTGCGGCCATATAGCATGGTTATACCATAATTATAATTAAGGTTAATATAACGAAAAATTCTAAACTGGTATACTCATGAAAATTTATCATAAACTAATTTTTTGATCATAAATAATCTTAAACTGATACGTTTGTGACAAATTTATTCTCTATTAGATTCCGTTAAATTAAATTAATGATAGGAAAAATCACAAATTGACATACATGTAAAACCAAAACTGGTACACTTGTAAATTGTCATGTGTCACAAGAAAGGGTCTATGTTCAGAGCAAGAATTTTAGCAAATGTAGGTATTCAATCCCTTTGCGGTGCCTCTCTTAAGCCTTTCCCCTATTGAGACCGACTTTTAACATTTAGCTAAAACCCTCATTCCAGACATAAGGTTCTTTGGTCTCGATTTCTTATGCATAAGATCCCTATAATGGCAAGTGCAAAGAATAGTACAAGGATAAGGTGCTATCATATACTATTCTAAGATCTCTAATACCGGATAGAAATTTGAGCTTTGCACCATAATGAAGGATAAAATTAGTCATTGGTATATCAATTTGAGGTTTTTTGTAGTCAAAAAATTAATTTGGGATAAATTTACTATAAGTGTATTAGTTTGGAGTTTTTTATGGCATTAACTTTTATAATTACACTAAACAAATTCTAATGCTAATTACACAAGTTCCTTACATGGTAACACGTGAATGAAACCGTTAATTTTTTAAAATTAATAAGGAAAAAAAAAAAAAAAAAGACACATTGAGATACTTGCTTATTTCCGCGTTGTGCATAGATCAGCATTGGCGAAGGAAAAAGAAAAAAAGTAAGAAAGCGTGCGGCGGGGGCTTGCGTGATTTGTCCTAATTTCATTTCCGGCTTCTAGATTCGTCGTTTTCCCCACAAATTCATCTGTCGTGAAGCCCTGCTATTGGCTGATCGGAAGAAAAGGTTTAGATAATGGTAATGCTCATGCGACGGGTCCGTCACATGAGTAGAGAATGACGGTGCCTTTAGAAGGGGTGAAAAGCTAACAGTCTACTAGCTCGAAGTGAAGTGTGCGGTTGCCCCTTCCATCTATAGTGAAACGTGCGGCAACCGTTACCAGATTAATATAACCGCACGTCACATTAGCCGCAGGCAACCGAAACACCGGGGACTAGATTCTTGCATGCCATCATTACATGCATTCAGGAATTGCAGAAGAAGGCAGCCATTGTGTAGAGAGAAAGCGCGAAGATAATTGTCTCGAGGCGGAGCAGATGGACCAACGCGATCCCGATCCGAACCGACCCAACGAGTCCCCCACGCCTGCTCAGTCGCCGTCGTGTTCTCACTCCTCCGATCAGCGTCCGGCCGCCGGCGAGGGCACCGGCGACCCTCCGGCGAGCCACTCGGGCTTCCTGGACCAGCTGCCGAGCGATTTGTCTGGGGATTCCCTGATGTCCGAGCTGGGGCTCGGCGTGCGCCCGGCGGCGGGCGGTTGGTCGGAAGTTTACGCACCGTCCTGGCAGGAGCTCGCGAGCAGGAAGCTCCACGCGGAGGTCGGCGGGTACGATCAGGAACACGACCAGATGCACGCCGCGAGTACGTCGAGCTTAGGCGGGCAGCGCCGGTGGGTGGGCGATGCGGCGAGCAAGAAGGATGAGGTTTCGGCGGAGACGCAGTCCGGACGGTACTGGGTGAGTTCGGGGGATCTCATGAAATTGGGGCTGCTGGGTGGATTTAGTGATGAGCTGGAATTGCCGGGGGAAGGGGGTGTTTTCTGGGGCTTTTATAATTCTTTTTTTTTTCTTTTGAGACGCTCGGATTTTATCATTTATTATTTTCAGGATTCATTTAATTGCTAGATATGGACAAAATGATGCTGATGCTCGGCAGCCTTTTCGATGCCGCTATTCTGCATTTGTTTACGCAATATTTCTAGTGGGTGCGCTCCTTCGGGTTAAATGCACACTTAAAATTCTGGAAAAATAACTTACAATGCATAGCTGTTGCTAAAATTCGTAATTGAGTTATCCCACCCGCTATATTATATGATTAATAGATGTCTGCATAAATCTTGCAATGCTAGAGCCAAGTTTAGAAAAAACGGAATGGTGCCCATCTGTTACAGGAGACCACCGTGTATTCATTGAAAGTTCTGATATGATCCATGATTAGTCTTGTTCTGCAGCCATTTACTTGTATGGTGGGGCTTCTTTGTTTCTGCCATTTTGATTTAACTAAATACACTTTGATGCAGGAATATGACGTGATTGATTATGAAGAGAAAGTGGTGGATGGATTTTATGATGCTTACGGCATCTCCACTGACTCAAGACTTCAAGGGAAAATGCCTTCTCTAACCGATCTCGAGACTGACCCTGGGATTTCTGGCTTTGAAGCTATAATAGTTGATTGCAGAGTTGATCATGCTCTGGAAGAGTTGAGGCAAATCGCTCACTGTATAGGATTGGACTGTCCTGCTACTGAGGTTACCATTTTGGTTCAAAGGCTTGCTGAACTGGTAACAAAACATACGGGTGGCCAAGTGGAGGATGCTAACATTATGTGGGCTGGGTGGGTGGAGAAAACCACAGAGTTGAGGACATCCCTTCGGACAAATGTGTTGCCAATTGGGTCCATAAACGTTGGCCTCCCAAGGCATCGTGCTTTGCTTTTCAAGGTTAGCTCTTTACCCCATCTAATTTGGGCCTTAGCAGTCCATGCTTGTTGACTTCTGCTGATAGTGGAGCTTGAGGCAGTTGGTTGATGTCATATACGAAACTTAATTTCTGTGATATTCTTTAGTCAGGGCACAAGAATATGATACGTTGAAAGTGTTCTGGACAATTTGTGATCTACTATAATCAACAATGCAAAAAAGATTCAGTATCTGAAGTGATAACTTTCATTATGTGAAGGTGTTAGCAGACAGTATAAATTTACCTTGCCGACTGGTGAAAAGTGGCCATTACACTGGCGTGCAGAATGATGCTGTAAACTTGATAAAGTTGGATGATGAAAGGTGCTGTTTGCTCTTCTTTTCTGTTATTGTTATCGTGCTGTCATATAGTTGCTCACTGTGGTGCTTTCTAAGACTTTTTTTTGTCAATAATTGTCGTGGATTTGAAAGGGGTATATTTCCATGTGAATGAATTTTACCTCTATGGATTGCAAGGATTTTGAGCTTCCCCAAAGACATGGTGATTTTAATTTGCAAATGTCATAACAAACTTGGATTTTCAGGATTCTGGAATTACGTTAAAGCATAGTGTAGGCAATTGCTTATGCTTGTAATTATCTTAGCAGTAAATGCCTTAGTTGCTAAGAGAGGATGTATCATCTTTCCTGGCATCAAGAGGATACCCGCCTATTATGGATAAGCACCTGTTATGGATATCCGAGAGTTCTTCGTCTGTGCTACCCTTTATCCTGCTGGCTAAAAATCTAGTTGTGCTCCTTTTGCTTATTGCTGTTACTTTGTCAGTTAGCAGAAATAACTACTGTTTGTGCGTGCATATTTTTTTGTATTTTTTCCAATAAAAGCTCTATGATGGATATAATTGCTTAATTTCTCTTTTTTAGCTTCTTGTAATTGTATTTGTTAGAAATGAGAGCATTTTCTTTCGTCCCTTTATTAGGAAAGGCTGCAATTTAATTTGGCATGTTTGCAGTACTGTGTTTATTTATGGGTTTCAGTCATTGTGAGAATGGAGATGCAAAGGCAACAGAGCTTGATTCTATCGTAAACATTCTCTGAATGAGAATTCATGATCACCTCCTGTAGTTAAGGGAAAAAAACCGACACCTATGCGCTTGCTTTGCATGAATATTATATTAGTTAAGGTTACCATTTCTTGATCACAGCTTGTCAATTTAATCATGAAGTTGCAGCACATATACTTTTATCTCTCCAGCCCTTCCCTTCCCTTTTATATTAAGTCTTGTTACTTTCATACTCTCGTCCACCTAGAGCATGAAATACACAGATCTTTCCCTGAAATATGTGATATGGTATATTGTAATTGGCAGTGATTTTCATGTTTCCCTACCATAGTGATTTCATATGTACGTTCTTGATTCAGGGAGTATCTGGTTAATCTCATGGCTGCCCCTGGGACGCTTATACCAGCTGGCTTTTGCAGTGAGAAAGATGATAAGCCCTACAATGGAGAAATTAGTAAACTGCCATCTTTTCAAGCACCTAATGAGTTGGAAGTTGTTCAGTCAAGGCCACAGCCTTCAGCTGGGGAACGAAGCAGTCAAAGTTCAGTGATGGAAACTGATTCTTATGTAGCTAGAAAATCAAGCTCTAAAACGTCAGAATCCTTCCCCTCTTTCCCATTTGCTAGTCATGATCCTGGTGTTGGTTCTTCCAGAGTATCTGGTGGGAGAGCTCAACAGCTGAATGTCAATGTGGTTCCACAGAGCAAAAATAGTTCAGAAGATCCCACAAACATTTCTGCAGATCTCAATCCTTTCGCAGCTAAAGTGTCTGGCAAAGCCCCAATGGAAGGTAACAGCCCAGGTGTCAAAATAAGTGAGATGCCTAGACAGAAAAACAGCCCTGTTCCTGGTCAGCCTTGTGTCCAATTGATGCCAAAAAATCAACATCCTCTCAATGAAGTAGCAAGAAAGAAAGAATATGGTTCGAAGGAAGGTCTAGTTCCAAGAAGTTATCAGGAAACTAATGCTTATGATGTATCATCATCCATTGGCAGCTCTACAATTGGTAAAGTCAATCCAGACAAAGTATCTGGTGGGAAAGCTCAACAGTCGAATGCAAATGCTGTCCTACAGTACAAAAATAGTTCAAAGCACCCCACAAATCCTTTTGTACGTCCCTATTCTTTCTTAATGGCAGGCTTTCGAAATGCCCTAAGCAACTGCACAAAAAACAAAATCAATGAGATGCCGAGACAGAAAAATAACTCCATTCCTGGTCAGCCTCATGTCCCATTGATGCCAACAAATCGACTCTCTCTCAATAAAGTAGCAAGAAAGAAAGAATATGGTTTTGAGGAAGGTCTAAATCCAGGAAGTAATTGGGAACCTAATGCTTATGATGTGTCATCATCCATTGGCAGCTCTACAACTGATGTCAGTCTGGACAGTTTTATAATAGATGATTATTTGAATCATTCAGCTCAAGAGAGCAGTGGCATCAAGTTGTCAAACAAATCAAATCAGTTGATCAAAGAGAGTGGTCACTGGAATCCTTTCAGTGAGAATAGTCCGATGTTGGAATGTAGCACAGGCCAGCATAATACAATGCCTTGTAAAGAGCGCTTGAATGCCCAAGTCAGGGAAGACCCTCTTAGGACTCAGGAGAATTTGCAACATGGCGTAGCAGACTCTCCGAGCGGATGTGGTAGTCATAAAATTTCTTTTCCTGATCCGAAAAAGTGCACTAATGACAGATTCATGGACACAAACTTCATTTTGAAGGATTCAAAAGGCCCCAGTTCATCAATTGATAGTAATACAAATAAAGTTGGTGATGCTGATGTTGGTGATGAGATTCAGTGGGAACATGTGGTCATTGGTGAAAGGATTGGACTAGGTATTGCTTTGATTAAGTCACTGGTCGGATAAATTCTATACATGTCTTTATGTAGGTCCACATATTAGCTAAGAGAGGAAGATTCATGAAAACAAACATGTTGATCCTGTTGCTGCATTTTGGTGACATTTGTTTAGTACTATGAGATATGCTTTATCACTATTTTACCACCAAATATGCTCATGGCTAGCTAGCCATGTAACAAGAAGTGCATGTCTTCTAATAGAAAGTTCTCTATGGCTATCCGAATGTAAGCATAATTGCAGTAGTTATTATAGGATGTACTGCAATGTTTTCTCATTGAATTGCATTTACTGTTTATTATATCAGAAATTTTATCCCATTTCATCGTCTTCCAAACAGGCTCTTATGGTGAGGTCTATCGTGCTGACTGGAATGGCCAGGTCAGTTTCAAATATTTATAAATTCTCACAAATCAAGAATTGGCATTGCATTAGTTACTTGAAGAGTTTCTTTATTTTCCAAAGTGTGACTTCTATTTGTTTCAATCTATGGAATGCGATTATGTCCATTGACTCCTTTTATATGACAGCTTTTAAGCAAAAGATCCTCCTTGAATATGACAAGTAGTCTTTTAGTCAAAAGAAATGACAGTACTACTTCCATGTCCTGCTTTTGTGCTAATGTTTTAGATTTTTAGACTAAGCAGCTAGTGTGTAATAGTGACATCACATATGGTATCAAAATCTGGCATTTCAACCTGGGTTGGTGAAAAAGGCTCCAGAATTGGTACCTCGACACATGCACATGACTTGTTGGGCTGGTTTCAACATAATAACTAATTCCTTGTTGCTCATTCATGGCCTCGTCTTGCTACTCTCTCTTTTATACTTTGGCTAAGCAAAAGGAAGTTTTACTTTCGGCCCCCTTCCTACTCTGTTATTAGGTGCTGTCAAGATTCAGCTTCTATGTTTAGCTCTTCGGTAGGTAGTTGCAAGTTCTCTGGATGTAATCGAATTCTTATTGTGAAGACTGAAGATTTTTGTACAAATAGTCACAATGAATAGGCTGTTGCAAAGTCTTTCTGTATATTGTTAGTCTGCAACTCAATCAAACCCCACCCATCTGGTAGAAGCACTTTAAACACTGGGTTGTTTAGGTTTGTTGTTCTTATGGCTTTATATACTCTTAAATATCAAGAAATGGAAAGAGAAGCAGCAGATGATTCTCTTTCTCTTTTCAACATTTTCCAAAGAATTTTATGCACACGTTATCAGTACTTTGCAATTTAGACATTACCTTTTGCAAAATACTCGGTGATGTGCTCTTAATATTTAAAAATTTATGATATATCATGAGACCTACAATAAATTGCAATGCATCTTTGAGTCTAACATCTGGCTCGACTTGCTCGTTCACCAGGAGGTGGCTGTGAAGAAATTTTTGGATCAGGATCTCTCAGGTGCTGCTTTGGATAAGTTCAGACGAGAAGTAAGCTATCAATAGGTCTTTCATTTGTGCTTTTTATCTTCCAGTTCTCTCTCTCTCTCTCTTTTGGAACAAAATCTTCCAGATTTATTGAGAACTCAAACCTTGTGAAGAATAAAACTTGGATGAACATTGTAAAGGAAAGAATAGGATGGCCGCTTAACATACACGAGTTTTACAGTAAGACTACCTTACGACGCCATGCATTCTGCACTGTCAGAAATATTACAGGAGAAAAGGGGCAATATACTTTCCTGTTGCTTTGCTGGTGTTGGCATAGAGTTGTTGATTTGGTCTGCTTTTTTTGGTGATCTATATAACGCTGAGACATTGAATTAATGTTCTTTACATAAGATCTCAATGGCACATAAAGTCTGATGGTTGAAAACAAAAGAGAAAAAGAGTTATGGATCACAAGTTCAGTTTAGTTTATGTGTATCTATATGTATTTTGGAAGCTGATGAATTAGTGTGTTCAGTAATTGATTTGCATTTTGAGCAAGAATAAAACTGAGGACAAAGAAATGCTTTCCCTGTTTATCCAGCAACTGTGAGATAAATGACTATGCAGCTTCCTTTTGCTTCTGTGCCAAGGTTGCTGATAATGCATACACAGTGTCATCAGAGTGTCAAGACTTTTCATGGCTTCCATGATCTGTCCACGTCCATGGAAGTAGTTGTGTTCAATGATTAATTTGTTTGCTTAATTTGCTTATTTAGCAAGGAAAGAAATGAGGACTAATCAGAGCAATGAGTCAACAAATGCTTTCCAATAAATCTAGGAAGATAACTAATCATGCCTCTTGTTCTTCTGTTCAAGGTGCATATGATCCATAGACTGCGTCATCCAAATATTGTTCTTTTCAAGGGTGCTGTGACCTGTCCTCCACATATGTCTATCATTATGGAGTTTCTTCCAAGGTACAATTTTTTGTACCATAGAAGACCTTGGTAGTATGGAAAAATATCAATTGTTTTTTGGGGGATGCAGCTAATTTATCTGTTGTTAAAGTGGTATTATTATATGGATGGCATGCAACAATCTCATTTTGCTGTCTGACCTATACTTTTGTTTACTTCTCCAGGGGAAGCTTGTACAGAATTATACATCATCCTCACTGTCCTATTGATGAGAAACGTAGGATAAAAATGGCCCTTGATGTGGTATGAAATAATTGGTCTCCCTTCTCTTTGGTTGTGGAGATATAGATATTTCTTTTTCTGAAATCGATGTAAGTGCTTATGCAAATTTTACAGGTAAGGGGAATGAATTGCTTGCACACAAGCATCCCAACAATAGTTCACCGAGATTTGAAATCAGAAAATCTTCTTGTTGACCTAAACTGGAATGTCAAAGTACGTAAAACTTACCAATGTTGCCTGTGAATTTTATTTTCATTCTTTCACTTCTTTAAATAATGAATCAAGCTATTCTCTTGCGTGCATATCATTCATCCATCTCCTAGGTGCCACTAACCTCTTGCTTGGCCTTTTTTCTCTTTTTCTTGGATACTCTTTTCCCCAACATTGTGAGCACCTCAGATATGCTTGGTATTGACTGGTATTAGCTTATTTTGGGATAACATGTGGATTTATTTCTTGTAGGCTTTGACTTCTCATTCTCTCTTTTCACTGCCATACACGAACTTACATTTGTATAGAACCCTGATGTGGATGATTCTTGATTTACCAAACTTGCTGATGTGATGCAATTTCCATCAGAAATGTGCTCTGCGATTTCGATGTGAATGATGATTACGTTTGCAGTAAAATGTTGCTTCTTTCCTCACTAAAATTTATCGATGTGCAGGTCTGTGATTTTGGGTTGTCACGCTTGAAGCATAATACTTTCTTGTCATCCAAGTCAACTGCTGGAACGGTAAATATGGAAGCTTTCTTGAAAATCATTCTTGAAGAGTTTTCAAGGATGGAGAGAGAGAGATATTCAACTATATTGAAACAGGGAAAGAAATTTGGATGGTTTCTACTAATAGCATTCGGTGTAGTTAAATGGACAATTAACAACAATAGAGGGAAGTAGAGGAAACAATTGGGAACATAATTTTCGGTCATTTCGGAAGTTGACTTCTTCTCTAATGCAATCTTAAACAGTCGGACAAGCAAGTACATAGTGTTTCTATTTGTGAAATCAAAAAATAGTTTGCCATAGCATTACTAAGCAATGCCTCGAGTCTGAGATTCTTTTTTTCCAGATTTATTATACTTGGATTTGGAAAAAACCATTCTTGATGTTTCTCAAGATTTTGAGCTGTTCCTAATGTGAAGTTCATGGTCCTGTCAGGCTGAGTGGATGGCACCAGAAGTTCTCCGCAATGAACCGTCGAATGAAAAGTGAGTTGTGCATATCTAAAGTAGCTTCAATTATTTTGTCCGGACTAGATTTCTTATGCTCATGTCGCTTAGATTTGCAATAGTCAAGCCTAAATGATTTCACTTATGAGCATTGCTTTGATCATATGTTGTAATTATACTATTAGGCCTTGTGTTTTTCATTGCTTAAGCTGGAAAGCATTCGTACCGGCCTACTTTTTGTCTATATTGGGATTTGGATGACTTGGATAATGTCCTTCTGATTGACCATATAACTAGGTAAGCTGTACCTTACACAATATGTATATACATAGAAAAGAGAAAAAAGGTCGTACCTTAAGCAAAGTTTCTTTTCAACAGAATGTGTATCTCTTGATGTCTAAAGAGTAGGACATACAAAATTGAGAAGATGGAACTTTATTCGATCACAGACTCTGCTTCAATATGACTGTCAGGGAAAACAGCTTTATAAGAGTTGCATAGCTGATGTTATTCGCTCTATATGTGTGCTGATATTGTATGTGCTGCTTAAGATGATATAGTTAACGACAGCACTTCCTTTTCATAAGCTTAAGCTGTAGGAGCAACAAAACTTTATTCGATGTTTCGTGGGTTGTGCAGATGTGACATTTTTAGTTTTGGAGTCATTCTCTGGGAGCTTGCCACGTCGAAAATACCTTGGACTGGGATGAACCCAATGCAGGTTGTAGGTGCCGTAGGTTATGAAAATCGCCGCCTCGAGATCCCCAATGAAGTCGATCCCTTGGTTGGAAAGATCATCTGGGAATGCTGGCAGACGTAAGAAAAATTTGAGCACCATAAGCACACAAATGTTATTTTGTCGAACTAATCGCTCGTCATTTGATCATGTCTTCTTACAGGGAGCCAAATTTGCGGCCCTCTTTTGCAGAGCTCACTATAGCTCTGGAGTCATTGCAGCGGCTTGTAATTCCTTCTTGACTTGGATCAACCAAATACACATCTGACATGGGACCAGCGACACTTTTCTCTTCCCCTGGAGATTCAAGTAAATACAACACCTTGAGACATCTTCACAGAGTGAAAATGAAGTTCATGGCATCACTTCATTTGCATGGTGGCATTAATCTATTCTCGATAAATTTATACTAGAATGAGAAAGAAGAGAAGCTGTTTAGGACAAAGGGTTCGCGCTGTACAGTAATCTTACCGTTCCTGTAGAGAAAGACTGTCATTCACGGTTTCTTTGTGGAAGAGGGACTGAGGATGCCTCCTTCAAGACAAAGGAGAACCTGTTACTATGAAATACACGTTTCTGCTATTTATCCGTGGAGTATTGAGGAGATTAAGAACTATCGGTTGATTCCAGTCGTGAGTATTTGCACCCTGTATATAGATGTGAATAATAGATACTATTTAAACTTCGCTATCTCTCTCTCTCTAGATAGCTACAATAACGACAGAAACAGTGTTGCTTGAATGTGCTGTCATATCTCCTCTAGGAGTTCTTTACTCTTCTAATCTAAGCATTGATGCTCGGGCCACAACTTCGAAAATCTTCCGCTTATTCTGGAGCTGACTCGTTATCCCTGATAGCTAATGAAGCTTTAACGGCATTTCTGATCTATGTAGCACTCCTTTGATCTGACAATATGTATACTGCCGAATTCTCTGATTCAGAGGCGCGAGGACAAGTTGCGCTCTATATTCCTGAGATGGTTGAGGTCTCTTCCTCCTCTATCTCTCTCCAACATGCATATAGGCCTTGAGCTATATCATTGTCTTTCACACTTTGCAATCCCCATGAGGAGTTTGTCGTATCATTTAGAAAATCAGATTGGTGGATATATCCCCGTATGTCTATAGCGTTTTCTCTTCTTTCTATTTTTATTTATTTATTTATTTATTTTATTTTTATAAATAAAACCATGTGCCATAAAAATCGATGAAGGGGCGAAAAAAAGAGAAAAACGTGATGATACAAGGTAACATGAAGAATTACCAAAAAAGTCATAAACCTATTACAATTGTGCTAATTCAGTCATAAACTTTTTTTTTTTTTTTTTTTTTTTGGATCAATTTAGTTCTAAACCTTTTACAATTGTGCCAATTTAGTCCATCCGGCCAAAATTGGCCGGCCGACGTGGACATCGGCCGGGGATAACTAGGCGCGAACGCCGATGTGACAATTTATTTATTTTTTCGATTTTTTAAATATTTTTTTATATATTTTTCCACATTCTTCTTCCTACTCGGCCGGTCGGCGTCGAGGCTGGAGCGAGGGCTGCGAGGCTCGCCCCCGCCGGCCACGCGGCGAGCCGGCCTCGCCGGCCACCAACGGACCGTGGCCGGATCTCGGTGCCAAGATGCGCGACGGCCTCAGGGCCGCGGGCCGCCGTCCCCAAATACGGCGAGGCTCGACCTTGCCATGGGCGGGCGAGGCCGAGCCTCGCCGGTTTGGCCACGGCGGCCTCGCCGGCCACCCGGCGAGGACCTGTCACCAAATCTACCCGCTCTAGACATCCTACGCCGGCCATGTACGCGGCTCGAGCGATGGCGAGAGCCACGAGGCGTCGTAGAGGAAGATCCCCCCGGCATCCTCCATGCACTGGGTCCGCAACCTCCGTCGCTTCATTGAATCCGAGGCCGGACTCGGTTCCGAAGCCTTGATGGGTTCGTCCCAGATTTGGCGACGGTCCTCGCTAGTGGCCGGCGAGGCCGCCATCGCCAGATCTGGCGAGGCTCGACCTCGCCATGGGCGGGCGAGGCCAAGCCTCACCGGCGAGGACCGTCGCTAGATCTAGCGTCAAGATCTCGGTGATGAGATCTGGCGACGTTCCTCGCTGGTGGCCGGCGAGGTCCTCGCCTCTGGCCGGCCAAGAAGGTGGAAAAATAAATAAATAAATAAATAAATAAATTCGAAAATAAAATAAAAGAAAATTGCCATATCGGCGTTCGTCGGCCGGTTGTCCCTGGCCGACGTCCACATTAGCACCCGGCCAATTTTTGGCCGAATGGATTGAATTGGCACAATTGTAAAAAGTTTAGGACTAAATTGGTAAAAAAAAAAGTTTATGACTGAATTGGCACAATTGTAATAGGTTTAGGACTTTTTTGGTAATTATCCCCAAGGTAACATGCATTATAAAGAATTTATCAGAGGACTCTTCTATCTAGGTTGAGGGAATTATTCGCGTGTTAATACAAATGGATACAAGCGATGCCATATCTGTAATCCAATAACAATAAGTCTTGTTTCATCTGATTAGGGATAAAAAAAATACATGACCCTTTAACATATTGAGGGCCCATTGTAAGGTAATAAATGCTCTTATGTATAAGATGCACAAGTCTTCTTCCTCTAGGTAAATCATTCATACGTGCTGTTCTCTCTTCATCATTATATATATATATATATGACCTTGAAACCTAGGAAAAAATTGATTTTGTTTCTTTTCTAGTGCAGAACTGCGACATGGATCGAGTTACCGTGCGGATGGCCAGGCCTGTACATAGGATTGTTCTGAATTTGAAGTGAAAAGTGGTCCAAGTACATACTTATCGCCAGGAAGATGTAGCATGAGAGAGAAACATTTTATCTGATAAAGAAAGAAATGTCATTAAAGTTGCCGTGACCTATATTTCAGTGGCCTAGGCTTGAGCAATTAATTAAACAAAACTTCTAGATGATTGGACTATTTGATCTCTCCTTCTCCTCCCCCATTAGTTCAGGTGGACCACCTCCTAAAATGCATGAAAATTCTCTTGGCCTGGATCCGAATTTGTAGTCCGAATCCAATCATAGCCGTTGATTTCTAAATCTATAGATGGGGCCCATATTGAATCATTGTACCAAGATCTTTGCCTAGACAAAAATATACTTGGAATGTAGGAATCATTAGGGATTTATTGCATAATGTTCAATACATCTCAATAATTGAACATGATGAGCTTGAGCTCCATGGGTAGCTCATCTCTCTCTCTAAAAAGTGTAAACTATAGCAAGGGTTCATTGTAAGGTAAAGAATACACTTATAAGATATAATACTTAACACCAGGAAGATGTGGCATGAGAGAGAAACATTTTATCTGATAAAGAAAGACATGTCCTTAAAGTTGCCGTGACTTATATTTTACTGGCCAGGCTTGAGCAATTAATTAAACAAAACTTCTAGATGATTGGACTATTTTATCTCTCCTCCTCCTCCTGCCCCATTAGTTCATGTGGACCACCTCCCAAAATGCATGAAAATTCTCTAGCCTGGATCCGAATCTATAGTCCGAATGTAATCACACCCATTAATTTCTAAATCTATGGATGGGGCCCACATTGGACCACGGTACCAAGACTTTTGTCTAGACAAAAATAAACTTGGAATGTAGGAATCATCACAACATTCAGTACATTTCAATAATTGAACATGATGACCTTGAGCTCCTTGGGTAGCTCCCCTCTCTCCCTAAAAATTATAAACTGTATAGATAAAAGAGACCTACGAGTGAACTAAAAAAACTTTAGGTTTTGATGATGATAAAATTGGGGGTCGATGCATTTAACTTTAGAGATCAATTGCGTAGACAAATAGGTAGTAATTTGCATTGTCCAAAACACTGGACCATTATCTAAGTGCAACTGATGTGCTTCCCCAATTTCTCTAATGAATATTTATCCATGATTCTTTTGCAAATACGGCGACGGGTCCACATCTGCATTTCGCCGGAAAAAATCATCGGAGAACATGGCACCATCAAATTTCAAATGTTATGGACATTAGAAATGGAAAAAAAGTGGCTGAAATGCAAAGAGTCTTCACGTACAATACCATTACAAGATCCTAATCATAATCAAATTTCTCATATCCGTTGCTTACCTAAAGCTGACTCTCTTTTCTGTAGTTTATTTATTTGTTATTTCAACCAACGAAGATGTTAGTAGAAAATAAGAATTTTACCCCTTGAAAGTCACATGCATTGACGAAAGAAAAGAAAAAAAAGGAAAGAAAGGAAAGGCTAAGAGAGGAAGCTAATATAAGACATAAATTTTGGAGGAAAAATTCACCTTGATTGAGGGCATCGTGACATATCAGGATCAATTTCCAAGGAGCTTTTCATGAAATGATGCCAAAAGTCTTCCATTGTTGTATTTATTTTTCAGTAATTTACAATAAATAAATTTTATCTTTTGTCCTTTCTCATCAATGGCCTGTAGCTAGGAGTGTGCAAAAGAACCGAGACTCACTTGGACCGCCCGGGCAACCGAACCGGACCCACCCGAACCAGTGGTTCTTGAGGGAACTGGTCCGGTTCCCGGTTCCAATTTATGGGAACCGGTGGGTACTCATTCGGTTCCCGGTTCCATGGGCGGATCCGCTCACCGGGACCGGACCGATTATATTATAATAATATATTGATTTTTAATATTAAAATAAATTTCAGAAATTACTAATTAACAAATCTAAATTTCGGGGCTCCATCTCCTCTCATGATTTCCATGTTTTAATAAGAATTTAGTAAAGTGTGTAAGCTACATTTCAACAACTCAACAAATGACTCCTTCAAAGGATATTTTGTTTAAGAATATGTGAAGTATCGGTGGAATTGTTTCTAAAAAAAATAAAATTAGTAAAGCAAATGTTGTAAGAGATTGAGCATTGTTAGAGGATAAAGGAAAAGATGATCTACATATGACAATCATCTAGAATCTTGAACTTAAAGAATATTTTAGATTTCAACTTAAATGATTCAAAAATAAGAAAAAAAACCTATTTATCTTCTTTGGTAGTGTTTTCCAATAAAATAAATAAAAATGGTATCCTTAATTAAGCTGGTTCGATTTAAAGAAAAATATTACTCGATATGAAAAGTACTCAAGGCGAGATTTGGAAAACGAAATTATTATTGGTGAGACCGGTTCCATGGATCTATACGAGAATCTGGACTGAATCGGTGGTTCGGTTCTTGCGTAGCAAATATACAAAGACTCCAAGATGCTAAATTCAACCAGAATCGAGCACTCAATAATTTAGCTACATCGTGGTTCACCAATTTCACCGATTGGTGCAATCATATAATTAATTTGAACTTTACATCATAAAACTAATGTGACGCTCCCATAGCAATATTTAGAAAAGTCAAGGGGCACGCGGGGCTAGTGAGAAGGAGGAGGGGTACCGCAAGCAAAAGTGTGTGACATATCAAATCAACATCATGTGATAATTTCTCCTACGTTATAAATTAATGAACTGTAACAACAAATGATAGAAGGTCTTAATTGCACAAATTAAATAAGGTAAAAGACACGATTGCACAGGAAAAAAATAAAACATTCAATATTTAATTTGACAAGATGGAAGAGTTCTTTTTACTTTTTTAAGAGAAGTGAACTTAATGTTACAAATAAAGATTTTAGTTTTTAGTTGACTATGTTAAATATCATCGTTCTTTCGTAAAATCTTCTGAGGAGATACATCCTCGTTAGTTATGATAGCACCCCCTGATCAAAATGAGTAGAGTAGAAGAAGTACCGATGGCTAATACCGTGAGATTGAGGAACTGTTTATAATGCTTCCGCGCAAATGCTCTCTCCATACATAGCGTCTGCTGCTATAGTGAGACCTGGGAATGACTTTGTACTAGAATCTCAGTCCTCCTCAAAGATTCTTCTGTAATTACATTTTTTCCAATCATGAAGCATTTGGAGCTTGATGCTTGTGTTTAAGCATCAGTCCGCCACGATGGCTAACATGGTAGAAACATATTATTTCAGGGGCAAATTTGCCTGTGGTCCTTGTTCTTTGAGGTACACTTCACTTTGGTCACTGTACTTGAGTTTAATTATAATTGATTCCTCTTGCAATTTTGAGGTTCTATAATCGAAAGTTCATGTCCAGCATGTGCTTGCTTGTGTGTTTCTTCTTTAATCATTTTGACTGGCATATGGGGTTGATATTATGCAAAAGAGATGTGGTGGGAAAGAGCTTTCTCTTGGAAGCACTACGTTGCTGGAACTCCAGACATGCTTGTAGCATGATGAAATTTCGTTTTAACTCTACAACCAAAAATATGATCTTCTTTACATGTTGTGAGCCTTGGTGTAGTAGTACAAAGTTACTCCATTATGGCTGAGGTCATGGGTCAAATTGCAAAAGCAGCCTCTGTGGAAAACTAGCAGTTAGGTTGCCCAAGTCAACCCCTCGCCAGACCCTTGTAGTATATGGCACGGCTTGTAATCCACAAAGAGACAGTATGCGAGCTTCCTTTACATCCTCACTTGAGAAGAGGCCTCAGGCCAGATGATGAATATAACCGACGCGCACACCTTCTTGTTCTTTTCCCATCTTTTTGTGAACTTGTCGCATCAAGGTGAGAGACTCCTACAAAGCATCTTATATGTGTAAAAGTAGCTGGAAGTTGTGGTTGTGACTGCTCTTGTATGCATCAAAGAGCCTCTTTTCCTCATCATTTAAATGTCCCATGTGAAGTGCACGGATATAGTTTTGAATATGCGCATGCATCACTTAGTCTAATAGCATTGAAATTTATTAGTGATGCAAACTTCATTGAATATTCTTGATAATCTTAGGTGCATATTTATGCTTGCTTCTAATTTGTGCAAATGAATGTGCAGAGAATTTCAAAAGATTAAGGGTCCGTTCGTTTCGCGGAAAATGAGCCATTTCCGAAAAATATTTTCCCAAAAGTCATTTTCCAGGAAAATGACAATATTTTCTAAGGTGTTCGGCTAAAACCTCGAAAATGTTTTGGAAAATATTTTATGGTGTTCGTAAGAAAATATTGTCCACTCACCCAGATTAGCGGCGCGACGATCAAGCTCGAGGCTCGCCCAGGATCGACGAGCGCGAGTTTGAAATGGACGAGCTTGAGATTCACTTGGTCTAACGACTCATCAAAAAAAGAAGAAGATGCGAAAAAAAAAATAAAAAAAATAAAAAAAAAAAAAAATAAAAAAGAAAAAGGAAATTAAAATAATTCGAATTAAAAAATAAAAAGAAAAATAAAAAATAATTCGAATGAAAAAAAAAAAGAAAAAAATAAAGGGAATGGAGAAGTCGGGATTTGTAGAGGTATGAGATAAGAGAGATCAGTGAGGAAAATGTTTTCCACTTTTCAAAAGTGGAAAACATTTTCCCTACTTTAAGACTTTTTTTCCTTTGATGGAAAACATTTTTCTCAGGAATTCTTTCGTGAAACAAACGCAGGAAAATCCGGAAAACGTTTTCTTGGAAATTATTTTCCAGCGAAACGAGCGACCCTAACATTGTGTAGAATTCTGTAGTTCCCATTTTTTTCACCTGAATACTCCCCTAACGTGTATTTCACTTTCTCTTGCTTAGTGATAGCAGCAAACATCTAACTGCAACCACATATGTTAAGATACACCTGATCGTTCACTGCGCAAACTACATGATATGTTGGTCAGCATGCCGACATCAATAAGTTCTGAATTCCGAAACATTGACTCATGCACCATTCCACTTGCAGGGAGTCTAGAGTGAGGGAGCTAGTGCAGGTGCTCCTAAGGCTCATTGCCGAAGAACTTGCTCTCGGAAAGTTTCAAGCCCTGACCGGACTATCTCTTCAATGACGTTGCTGAGTGCATCTCGATTCTGTGGTGGAGCTTTCTTTAGGTCAGGATTTTCTCCCCGTTTTTGCCATGTGTGCACAATCTCTATGTTGTGTTGTAGTAATATATAGGAATATGTATATTTTCATGCTCCCGATTCAATGAGCATGGTTTTGTATTGGTTGCTCTATTGTTTGTAATGTCATATTGATTTTTGATTGATGCCCCAAATTAAATGAGCATAGGTTTTTTATTGGTTATAATCTATCGTTTGCAATGAATGCTCCATTTTATATTTTTCACTACTCAAGATATTGGAATCTTAGGCTCATTTATTTTGCGAAAAATAAATGATCTAGAAAAGATTTTCTATAATATTTTTTTTGGTAAAGGTAAGTAATTTTCTATAATATTGGTCTCTTGTTTTGCTCACAAAATTAAATGGGTGAAAAAATATCTTTATCGTCAACGAAAATGATTTGATAATGAAAATCTTTTTCATTGTCTAATTATATCACCTAATTATATTGCGTGATATAAGCAATATATATAGAAAGATATTTTTCAAAACATTCATTGAAACAAACGGAGCTTAATTAGTTTACCAGTTCTAGTTCGTTGAATGTGAACACCGTCGCGTGGAAAGCACTAGCCACTCAGCTTTTTCTTCAATTTATGTCATTTTGGACAAGTTTTGCTATAGAAAAAAATGGTGATAAGTTTTGAGAGAGAGAGAGATATATTTTTCAGTCTTCTGTTTTTTGGTTATCAAACTAGTGATTTAACCTCGATGTTTAATTTTCGACTACGGGTTAATAAGATCGCGGCTGCAGAGCCTCCATATACGAGATGATTCATCTCTTTGCAGCTGTTCGGACTTCGGAGTGAACCCGATATACCAAACATGGCCGACGTATCATGGCACTGGGGACGCGACCGCGGGTCCGCGATATGCAAACTTTCCATCCCCAGCATTATGACTCGAATCTGTCATTTCAAATTTGTTGAATTGAATCGCTTTGTTATAAAAACAAAACTTATGGATCTCCTCTCCGGTCCTTTTGCTAAGTTCTAAATGAGTAGTCAAACCTCCGATGGAATTGTATTATTCAATACGAGATAGAGAAATTATTGAATCAGTATTAAGTCTATTATATTGAATACCCATTCAATCTTTAACATTTTAATCTTGTCATTTTTTTTTTTTGTCGAATAATTTTGTCAATGTAGTCTTAATTCTTTATGTGAAATTCTAATCTAGTCATTCAAATTAATTTTTTCTTCAAAAATCGCCAATTTGTCATTATACCACGTAAGACAATTGGCAATGACTAGATCAACATATTAATAATTTCCGGTGAAAATTGATCAGAATAATTATATTGAAATTTTGCATAAATGTTTAAAATTAAATTAGCAAAACTGAAAAATTTAGGATTCGATTGGTATAAGTACGATGAATTTGAAATTGATTAGTCAAGTTAATCTCCCAACCACTCGCATGTATCATAACATTCAAAAAGCCCACATTAGTTTAGTTGATTAAAATAATTATAATACTGCTTGGTTTTTGAGGAATCCGAGTTATTGGAAGGTCGAACCACTCTTAACACTACTAGTGACAGAGTTATCTTTTAGTTGCATGAATTTGATTGTACCATTTGAAATGTCTATAAGGTTTATGCATTGACCCATGAATTTCATTATGGTCTGAAGCACATTCTAAAACTTGGGGGAAGAACTTCCACATTGGATAAGCACAAACACTAAGGGAGAATTACCAAAAGTCATAAAACCCTCTACTTGAATCAAAGTCAGGAATTCGATCATAAACTTTTTTTTTTAGGCCAATTTAGTTAAATCTTTTACAATTATGCCAATCGATCCAAATCCAGTAAAATTAGGCCGGCCGCCCGACGTGGGCCTGACACCAGCCCGTCCGTCGAACGCCGATGTGGCATTTTTAAAATATATTTTTTTTTCGAATTTTAAATATTTTTGAATTTTTGAATTCTTTTTTTTTCCCTATCTTCTCCTTTCCCTGGTCGGCCGGAGGTGAGGGGCCGATGAGGTCAACCTCGCCAGCCATTGGTGAGGGCAAGGCCCCGCCAGATCTGGCAGGGCCTCGCCTAGCTAAGGCGAGGGTCGACCTTGCCAGTGGCCGGCGAGGCTGCCCTCGCCTCTAGCTGGAGGGGAGGGTCGACTGCGGGCGACGACGGAGGGGACAATGGCAGTCCATAAGCCGTTGTTGCTGGCAACGGGACTTCCAGATCTGCAACCATGGCTCCAGCGACAACGGTTCATCCATGGTTGCAAGCGATGGTGGTCGACTTCCAGATCCGCAACTCGGTCGCTATGGACGGCTAGATTTTGAGATCTGTGGAACGATGAGACGGACAAAACAAAGGAAGTCGGCCATGCTTGGCTTGGACATAGCAAGGGTCAGCCTAATCAAGGCGCCAGTGACTCCACCGTTGGCGACAATGGAGGAGGGCCGGAGGTTAGGCGGCTGTGGACGAAGGAGGAGGAAGAGAGGGTTGAAGAGAAGATTTTTTTAATTTTTCTTCGCCAGAATCAACGCCCTGACCGAATCGACGCCGAAATTGCTTTCGCATCGGAGATCCACCATAACCAACAAGCTCCAGTTCGCGTAATCGCTCGGGGACCCACGCATGCACGCACACAGAGAGGAGGCGAGCTTCAAAGAAGCGATTCTGAAGCTTCCAATTCAACCATTGGATGGACCACCCAATCAATCGCCGTGTTGACCTCGCCGGCCCTCGCCTCTGGCCGGCCAGGGGAAGGAGAAGATGGAAAAAGAAAAAAAGAAAAAGAAAAGAATTCAAAAAATATTTAAAAATTAAAAAAAAAAAAAAAATATATATAAAATGTCACTTCAACGTTCGCGGATGGCCAGCGTCCACGTTAGCGCCGGCGGCTAATTTTGGCTAGATAGATTGAATTGACACATTGTAAAAATGTTTAGGGCCCAAATTGGCCAAAAAAAGTTTATGGCCCGGGTGGACGCGTAATAAATTTAGGACTTTTTTGTAATTCTCCCACAAACTAATCTAGCTGAACCAGGATTTATACTTACCCATATTAGGTGCAACTTGAATAACCATTGAGAGTGTTCAAACAACAAAATAAGGATAGGAAAGAGCAACAACAAAACCTTGACGTAACACTAATATAACATGAAGGAGTGTGACCCGAGCGTGCTATGCGTTCTATCATTTTGTGCACCGATCAGTTGTTTTGATTGAGCCTTGCTGCCATCACCACTGAGGCCGCCACCGAGCCTCATTCCTCATCTCGGCACCACCCACTCCCTCCATGTCTCGATGTGACGTGATGCCGGTTTGTCCGATGGCAATTTAGAAGTTGAATCCTGCAAGGAAATTGTGGTCACACATTGTGCGTACCTATTAACATGGCGTGCAACATCCGCAAACAGAATCAATAAGTACTAAGGCCATCCTAGATGAATACCTGAGAACATTATCAGAAACCTTCCCTCCAGTACCGAGCATGAACTCGCGCACGGCAAGCTCCTGAACTGCCGCACCACTTCATTCTAACGAAGGGAACATAACTCAAGACAACGAAAAATGCCAAAGGATTGAGGTTGCCCTGTCGGCCATACATGTGCGAGCGCGCGAGAGAGTTAGATCCAATGGCTAATATAGGAATATGACGAAGATGGTGATGCATCTTGAGGTAAAAATGGGAAGAAAGGAAAGGGACAGCGTGGGTTCTCCTCCAATGGGGTTGGTAGCAATCGCATATTCCATGGGATATGCCCGACCACCACCGTCTTTAAAGTTCAAATGGTCCAAAACCTTGTAACCCCTCTAGCCTTTTTCCCATTTTTCGTACCTCATGATCACTCATGGAACCATCCCCCTCGCTTTTTAGTATGGCGAGACGTGTTCTGGGCACGTGTCTTTCTGTATCGAAGTATCTTGATAGAGCCGCCAGTCGAGCCTATCCATTTCATTAGGGAAAATTATGTTTAAAAAAAATTGATAAATCTTTTGCATGAACGCTGTTTTTGTCTTAAACTTTTTAATATGATTAATTTAATTTTAATTTTTTAACGCTTTATCAATATAATTCTTCCCGTTAATTTTGGTAGTAATCACCATTTGTCGTGTCGTAGATCGTTACATATGGCACATCTAAAATTGATGTTGGCATTTTTATAATTTTTATAATTTTTATGAATTTTTCTTTTTTCCATTCTTTTTCTTTCATTTTTCTTTTATTCCTATGTCCCTTCGCTGGTATGCGACCTTGGTGATAGCCGACGGAAGTCGCCAACCACAAGCAAGGCTCGGAACACCATTGCTGGCTTTGGGCAAGGGATTAAGTTATAGAGAGGGATCTTAGTAAGGGCTTACGTTAGAAAATGTCTTGCGTACGTATATTCTTCATATATCTTTCAATGTGCGTTGGCCCCAAATGCATGTAATTTTTTTTATCATTAACTTAATTTGGTGAAAACACACATGACAAAGTCCAAATGAGATTGGATATTTGTATTTATTGATCCAAGCGTTGCTTGTCTAAAGAGCGCTTTCTCGCCGTAAAAGAAAGTAACCGCACTTTTTTTATGGTACTAAATTACGGCATGTAAACATAGGTTTGTCCATTTATCAATAGAAGCGGTAGTTCATGTACAGCGAAACCTCTAAATCCCTGGTGTTTCCTATTCTAATGAGTCAGCCCTTATATTGCCCATCTTGCGAGTAGCTCTTCCAGTGATATCGAGACTAGCTCGCAGGGTTAATCTATTAAGTGATTTAACGTACTATAATAATATTCAAGCCATCAACATGATGAGTGTCATATCATTTAGAAAATCAAACTGGTAAATATGTCTTGATACGTCCAAAGTGTTTTATTCTTTTCTTTTTCTTTTTTTCCATTTTTTCAATAGAACCCTATACCCTTAAAATCGAGAAAGGGACAAACAAGAGAAAGGAAGAATAAGTGATGATACAGGGTAAAATGCATAAAAAATTCTTGAGTTTATCAAAGGGCTCCTTGATTCTTAGTCGAGGAAATCACTCACAGGGCTCCTTGATCCTTAGTCAAGGAAATCACTCACATGTCAACTTAATTACAAAATAATACAAACGATGTAAGTCTCATTTCTTCCAATTAGAGATAAAAAAAAAAAAAAAATACATGACCCTTTAATGGGACAAGTAAAATAGAAATACCATAACTTTCGTATTGTGCAACTTTTTTTTTTTTTTTTTGCTTACTTAGTACCTGTTTGGTAACCATTTTATTTTTCTATTTTTTTCTCATAACAGAAAAAAGAACATAAATTCATTTGACAATGTCAACTCATTTTTAATTCCCGGGAATAGAAAAATAACTAGGGAATAGATTTGAAATATAAATAATAAGTAACAAAAATCTACTTCTTTGTTCCCAGGAACAAAAATGAAAAAAAGTATATTTGGACATAAATTGTTTCCTTAAGTCTTACAAATTTGAAAAATCGATTAGTTAAGTGCAATCGGCGATTTGCCTTACTGAAAAATCCGAAGTGGACTTCGGTTGTCCTACATAGCACTGTTGGTGCCGACATAGACAATTATTGTTTCTTGAAACAAAAAATGAACATAAATCTATTTGAAAATATTAGCTAATTTTTTTAATTCCCTGGAATAAAAAAGTGACCAGTGAATATATTTGGAGCATAAACAAAATGTTAAAAAAAAAAAAATCTACTTTGTTCCTAGAAACAAAAATGGAAAATATTATTTATAAATAGAAATTGTTCTCTTAAGTACAACAAATTTGAAAAAATCGATTAGTTAAGTGCAATTGGCGATTCGGCTTGCCGAAAAAATCGATGTGGACTTTGGTTATCGTATGTGAATAACTGCCGGTGCCGACATAGATAATTTTTGTTCCCCATAATTGAAAAAGAGCGGAAATCAATTTGACAATGTCAGTTAATTTTTTAGTTTCCTCAAATAGAAAAGTAGCTAATGAATAGATTTGGAATATAAACGAAAAGTAAAAAAAAAAAAAAAAAAAATCTACTTCTTTGTTTCCGGGAAGAAAAATGGAAAAATTTACCTCTAGATAGAAATTGTTCATTTAAATGTTACAAATTTGAAATATCGATCGGTAAAGTGCAATTGGCGATTTGCCTTGCCGAAAAATTTGATGTGGACTTCGGTTGTCATACATGGCACCACCGATGCTAATATAAACAATTTTTGTTATTTTCTTCCTCACTTAGGGGCTATGAATTTGAAAAATCAATCATTTAAGTGTCATAAATAACTCTTCTCCGCCATGGCCCTAGGTGAGGCCTTTGTGGCCCTGCCGATCGAGGGTGGGGCCCTTATAGCCGATGCATGGAAAAAAAGAAAAGAAAAAGGAAAAGAAAAATAAAAACAAAAAATAATTAAAAATCAATTTTAAAATATGCAAAATATCCGTGTAGCACGATTTGTCGGAAGCAGCATTCAACTAATTGATTTACTCTAATGTGGCACTTAAATGATTGAAAAAAAAAAGTTATAACACTTAAGTGAGTACTTGTACAAAAATTATATCACTCCAATTGTACTTATCCTCTTTTTAGCATATAAATAGCTCATTTTCAGGTAAAAAGTACACCTTGTCTAAGATGTAAAAGTTTCTTCCTCTAGGGTAATTCATATGCAATATTCTCTATTTGTCAAATATACATACATACATACATATATATATATATATATATATATATGTATGTATGTATGTATGTATGTATGTATGTATGTATGTATGTATGTATGTATGTATATTACCACGAGACCTTGGAAAACATTAACATGTTTCTTTTTTGGTATAAAACTGCAACAAGGATCAAGTCACTCTGGGCATGGCCAGGCCTGTACATAAGCTTGTTCTGAACTTGAAGTGAAAAGTTGGGGTAATCAATTTCCGATCTGATCTGATTCGAAGGTGGAACTGAGAATCGGACCAGGAGGACTGGTTCCTAATTTCTAGGACTGGGGACTAGATCGACTAGTCTTGAAACTATGAACCGGACCAACAAATCGGTCCAGTCCTGCCTAGTCTAATGGAACTATTCAATTTACTTAAAATTTCACCCAATCAACTTTTCTGAAAGAAGAAAAGAAGTTGTCTTTCCATAGCAAAAAATGTGGATAGATGAAGACAGGCCATGATCCTATAGTTTCTACTCGAGGAAGACAAATAGAGGGAAAATGGCAAAATTAGTATTTATTAAGAAATTTTAAAAATAAAGAAATATTTATATTGTTGGTCTGGTCCGGTGTTTGATTTCCATCTTACAATCGGGAATTGGACCGACCGGCCACCGGTTGCAAATGGAACCGGAAATCGGACCGCTGTTAACCGTCGAAAATTGACCGGTCCGGTCTAGGCGGTTTTCATTGCACACCTTTTGCTCAAAGTCCATATTTATCACCAGGAAGATGGAGCATGAGAGAGAAATACTCTATCTGATGAAGAAAGACATGTCTGACCTATATTTCAGTGGCATAGGCGCGATCAACTAATTAAACAAAAATAATAAAAAAGGGAAGTTTCCAAGAAAGACCGAATCACGCGGCTGCTCCCCACAAAATTTCTACATGATTGGCCTATTCTGATCCCACCTCCTCCTACCTCATTATGACCGCCTCCTGCGACGCATGGAATTCTCTTTGCCTGGACCCGAATCCATAGCCCGAATGTGATCACAACCGTTGATTTCTCAATCTAAAGATGGAGCCCACGTTGGATCATAGCACTATGGACCTTCGTATAGACAAAAATAAACTCACAGAGTGTACGTATCATTCGGGATTTATTACAAGAACCTGCATCATCAGGGGGCGGTATCATTTAACGCAAAGAGCCTGCAAGCGTAATGACCATGATGAGATCTTAATCAAAATCAAATTGTAAGAAAGTGAATAGGACAATAATTGACAATGTATGTCTGTCTATTCCATTCGTTTCTGTGCGTACAATCAAGAATATATATTACAATACATGTGTAATGTAAAAGGAAACTAAATCATGTACGAGACTAGATTTTATACAAATTGGACTTTAATTGATCTGCTGTATATTCATTGCAATCCAAAGATATCTTGCGTATCTTCCAACACTCCCCCTCAAGTTGGTGGCTTGTAGATATCCAAGACTCCGAGCTTGCTTAAGAGATACGCATGCGACTTTGACATAGAGGTTTGGTGAACACATCTGCGAGGTGTTCTTCTTCCAATCCCCCTTGTCTCGATTATGCCCTCACGTATTTTCTCTCGAGTAAAATGGCAGTCCACTTCTATGTGTTTCGTTCTCTCATGCACAATGGGATTTGATGCCGGTTTAAGAGCTGCATCATTGTCACAAAATAATCTGGTCGGTCCCCGAATTTTTACTCCAAGGTCCCGAAGTAATCCTCGTAGCCATACTATCTCACATGTTGTTTTCGCCATAGCTCGGTATTCGATTACTGCCGAGGATAAAGAAATCGTTGGCTGTTTCTTGGTTTTCCATGAAAGCAAAGAATCTCCCATCTTAATGCGAAACCAGGTTATGGATCTCCTGCTCATCGGACGGGTAGCATAGTCGCATCACAATAAGCCGTCATCTTCATATCACATTTCTTGGAAAGGAGAATCCCGAGTCCGGGACATTTCTTCAAGTACTTCACAACTTTCAATGCGGCATTCATGTGAGACGCTTCGGTTTGTGCATGAACTGGGCCGAGTGTGCGTATAGCATAACTAATGTCCGGCTTTGGTCATAGTCAAATATATGAGTTTCCCCGACAAGTTTTTGATAACTCAATGGATCTTCAAGTACTGGATCTTTTTGTTGAGACACTTGACATCATAATCTCCGTAGTCAATTTAACATTTTGCTCGATTGGAATCACAGGTGGCCTACATCCCGACAAACACATTCGATATAATCTCCAATGCAAATTTTCTCTTTGGTGAGAGATATTCCTTGATCGATCGTGCAATCTCTATTCCAAGGAAATATTTGGGTGCACCCAAATCTTTTATGTGAAAAGCGGAATGCAGGTATCTTTTGAAAGCTTGAATAGCCATTTCATCGTTTCCCATAATTAGTATGTCATCTACATATATCATTAAGTATATAGATGACGTACCTTTAGTCCGTGTAAAAAACATAGTCAAATCGGGATTGTTGGAAACTGCGGCTATCAAGGATTCAGAAATTTGGCATACCATTGTCCGGAAGCTTGCTTAAGTCCATACGGGGATTTGCGGAGACGACATACTCTATTCTCTCCCTGTCTCCGTAAACCCCGTGGAATGTCCATATAAATTTCTTCCTCTAAATCTCCATGTAAGAAGGCATTGTGGACATCCATCTGGGTGCGAAGGACCGATCTGGAAGGCTGCTACTGAGAGAAATGAGCGTACTGTAACATCTTTGGCGACAGGGGAAAATGTTTCATGATAATCAAAACCTTCCTTTTGGGTGAACCCTTTAGCCACTAAGCGAGCCTTGTACCTTTCGACGGATCCATTAGCCCGATATTTGATCTTGTATACCCATTTGCACCCAATGGCCTTCCGATGCGGAGGTAAGGAGACGAGTTCCCATGTGTGATTGTCCATTAAGGCTTGCAATTCTGCTTTGTCATAGCTTGCTGCCACCTTGGATCGGCGCGCCTCATCATAATGGGATGGTTCCCGCTCCTCGAAATGCGAGAAATGCAACAACGATGTCCCGCTGACAGCGATCAAATGAAACGTAAGATGAGATTGGAAAAAGAATACAGCGAGTTTCGACGCCACATACATAATCTGTCGTCCAAGTTGGTGGACGCGGGACTCGCCGGAACGCCTTGGTGGGATGTACGTGGCGATGATGGACCCGATCCAGTATCAAGAGGAGTCGATAAAGAATCCGTACCAGAATATTTGAAGTAGAATCAAGCACAACTTCATTATCGGAGATATGGTTGGTGGATTCCAGGGAAGGTGTCAATGTCATGGTTGGAGATGAATCCCTTGTATCTATAGGTGCAGGAAATAAGACATATTCTGGACCAGGGATAGCCTCTTCAATAGGAGATGAAGATTTATGTCCTGGGTCATCTGTGTTTCGTTCCTGTATAGCAAAAGGAAAAATATCTTCCTGGAACGAAACATCTCGACTAACAAAAAATTCCCCTGTAGAAGGATCGTAAATCCTGTACCCCTTTTGTAATGTGGGATATCCCATGAATATACAATGGCGAGCACGAGGACTGAGCTTATCTCGAGGTCCCACTAAAGTGGCATAACATTGACAGCCAAAAATCTTCAAATGACTCATATTTGGCTTCCTCCCAAAAAGTAATTCAAAGGGACTTCGACCGTCAAGAATCTTGGTCGGCATTCTATTAATTAGATATGCTGCAGTCAGAACACAGTCTCCCCAAAAATTGTCAGGGATGGAAGCTTGAAATTTCAGGGCACGAGCAACATCCAATAAGTGACGATGTTTCCGTTCCACTACTCCGTTCTGTTGTGGAGTATATGTGCAGGAACTCTCATGCAAAATTCCTTGGGATGAAAATAAACCAGAACATTCATGGTTAAAGAATTCCCTCCCATTGTACATTCGTATTCGTCGGATTGTCTTGCCAAATTGAGTGTTCGACAAGGAAAGAAAAGCCCGTAAATGAGATATGACCTGTCCCTTAGATTGCATGAGAAATAGCCATGTGGCTCTTGAATGGTCATCCACAATGGTTAAGAAAAACGGACCCATCATGATTTTGTGTATGGTAAGGACCCCGGACATCAATATGCAACAAGGAAAACGAATCATCTGCACGATTTGTGCTCAAGGAAAAGGAACACGAGACTATTTTGGCAAGAGGACAAATATGACATTGAGGGCAAGGAAATAAAGAAGCTGTGGCCCATTCTAGAATGCAAAAGGAATTGTTTATCATTGGTAGTCAAATTACACAATGATTGTTTATTACAATGAAATTGATCAAGATTTGCTGAATTCTTCCAAAAATATAGTCCTTCAGACAGATTACCCCAGCCCATCAGTGTCCCAGTCGAAAGGGCCTGAAAGAGACAACTATCAGCAATAAAGGAAACCTTACAAGAATTTTCCTCACAAGGCTCTAGACACGGAGATAAGGTTAAATGAAACTACGGGACATATAGAACATTTGTGAGTGGTGAGTTGGATATTTAAGGGCAACTTTACGGGTATTTCTCATTGTTAATAAATAGCATATCACATGAGATTACATTTCCATTTGGCAATTTTACTATTATTCATATGGGATATCCTATTGCTTTATGAATAATAGTAAATAGCTTCTTATCACATGCAATATGATCACTAGCTCCAGAATCAATAATCCAAGTACTCCTTGATATGCTATTTATTAAGCAATGAGAAATACACAGCAAAAGTTGCTCCCCCTTTTTTGGAATATCCAATTTTTGCGGTGCTTGCATTAATTGTTGATATTCAGCATGTGTGATGGACATTTGTTCAATTGACCCCATGGGCTGATAAGCCGTTCTTTGCTTTGATACTTCCTTCTTTTTTTTTTCTCTCGGGCGGCCATGCGGTTTCCAACAACTTGTCAATTGTGTGATGGGGCCGTTTGCAATAGTCACAAAATAGCTTGCCTTTAGCCTTCAAATTCGAGCCATAGCCCGACCCATAGTGGGCCCATAATTGGCCCTTTGTTCGGCCCCGAGTTCCTCGAAAAAGGGGGCCGTTGGATCGATTTGATCCCGGAGCCATCCACGCCGTCCGAGATCATCCGCGTAGCGTGGCCCTTTAGAGCCGTCAGATCGCTGCGCGCGATCTGGACCGTCCATCACGGAACCCTTAAAAGGGCTTTGTTCGGTAAACCCTAGCGAGGGGTTCCGCCTCTTCTCTAGGGTTTTCGCCCCTCTCTCGCCTCTCTCGATTCGCGCGAGCCAGACCCTCCGTTGCTTTGTTCTCCGTCGAGGCGAGTCTCGACTCTCCTCACTGCCTTTGCGAGTTGGAAAATCCGTCCAATCGGCGGCGGAGGCTCCATGGCCAGAATCTGTGACCTAAATGCAAGGTAAGAGTCGTTGAGTATTAGCAAAAAACGGGTCGCCTTCTCTCGGTCCTTGATCCCTTTGTATTGTTGAAGGGTTTCTTCGGTCCCGATGAGTTTTTCTTCGGCGGCTTCAAGCTCGTTCCGAGAGGCGATAGCTGTTGAAACGAGCCGTCACGGTCATGTTTCCTTGCTTCGGTTCGGAAAGGGCTTGATGCAACGAGAAAATCCTCGCTCGATCTAATTTCCCATACATCTCTTTTATATTGTCCCAAAAAAGATTTTGAGTCCTCTCGTTGGAGGCAAACCGGCGGTGATTTACGGAGCGATGCAATTTCCGATCCATGTTCGAACAAGCCGATTGCATTTTTTCCATTGTCGCCCTAATTTTTTCGTCGGTCGGAGCAGTGCTTGTTCCGTCGATGAACCCTTCTTTGTCTTTTGTGATAAGGGCTCGGCGGAATTCCGTGCCCAACTCGAATAGTTCTCGGATCTGTGAGATGGTTGCGATGAGCTTCAACTCGGGTCCGTCGGCTTGTGGAAACATAGAGCGCGTCGCGGGTTCGAGCTTACCCATGGCGGCCGCGAAAGGGAAGGGAAATCTGTTGGAAATCATGTTAGAAAACCCGTCTTGTTTGTCATGCATCCCGTTGAAGAAACCCGCATTTGAATTTGCTTTGAACCGCCCGTCTGCTCTTGGTCGATGGTGAGCTTGCCCCAATATTGGTCGGTAGGCCTCCATCGGCTGCGCGCTCTAGTAGCCGGGCGTGATGAATGCGGAACAGTCCGGAAATCCATGGGTATGGCATCCATTGATATGGGTACCCTAAAAAGTTGAACCACAGTTGAACGGCGGAAATTGTTGCCGGGCGTGTGATGAGTGTGAGTTTGCCACAGGATGGGCCCGATGTTCAGCCAATGAAGTAACGACAGTCGATTAGGATTTGAGGTAATAACGGGCTGATTTTCGGGGTTGAGGTAGGTATTTGTGGATTTGCCATGATGAATAGGTTGATGGAAAATTGAAGTGGTTGTTTTTTTGCGGGTTAACAAAGGCGAAAAAAGTCGAATTCCTACGGAAGCTGCTTTGTTTTGCAAGGATTGCAACGGCGAAGCGAAGAAGAACGGAGGCAATTCGATGAAACTATCAAGATATCAAAATCGGATGCTCGATACCATGTAAGAAAGTGAATAGGACAATAGTAGACAATGTTTGTTTGTCTATTCCATTGATTTCTGTACGTACAATCAAGAATATATATTACAATACATGTGTAATGTAAAAGGTAACTAAATCATGTACAGACTAGATTTTATACAAATTAGACTTTAATTGATCTCTTGTTGATCTGCTGTATATTCATTGCAATCCAAAGATATCTTGCGTATCTTCCAACACAAATTCCTCAGATTGATTGCTTACTTATAGCTTCCCCTCTTTTCTGAAGTTTATTTATTTTGTTACTCCAACCAAGGAAAATGACGGTAGAGAATGCAAATTTTACCTCCCCGAAAATCATATGCATTGACAGAAAAAGAAAGGAAAAGTTAAGAGGGGTTAACCTGAAATAAGACATAACTCTTGTCTGGGGAATTTTTCCTTTTTTAGAAGTTTGGGGATCAGTGTGAAATGTGGTCATCAGGACATATCAGGGTAATTTCCAAGGAGCTTTTTATGAATTAATGCCAAAAGTCTTCCGTTGGTTTAATTACTTTCGGCAATTTACTATGAGCGAATTTCACCACCAAGGGCAAGTTGTGGCCGTCCATCTAGACTTACGTGGTGGGCTCCCTCGTCACCTATGGAAATAAAAATATAAAAGAAGAAAAAGGAGGTAACATGTGTAATATTTTTAAAGTGATAAATGCATCAAAATATTGAATTTTTTCACAAAAATATGATCGAGTCATAAAACACGTTACGAAAATCATATAATCAAATCCTAAAACTTTTTAAAAAGTTACAATCATTGGATAAACTTAATTAGACTAATTTAACAAACTTAAAAATTGAATTATACATTTTAAAAATTTTAAGATTCGATTGCACTTTCGTAATAAATTTTAAAATTTGCGATACATTTCTTCCTAATTTTATCAGGCAATGGAGGGTACGTATAAACTCTCCCAATTGCCAAGCATTGGTAACACATAATTACACAGGTATTCACATCTAAACGTGTGGAGAGACTGCTAGTAAAGAAATTTCTCCGCAACGGCTACAATTTGGTAAAGGTACTCTGACGTGTTGACTCCGTCGACTATTCTGCATGGACCTTTGTCGCCATGAACGTGCGCGAGCTAAGAGTGAGAGAGATTGCAGGGGAGCGAGCGATTCTAAAAAGTGCGGAGAGAATTGTAGTGAGAGAGAGAGAGAGAAAAAGATGAAGCTTGATCCGAAGGAGCCTCGCAAAGGCAAAAGCCAGGGCCGAAAGCGATCCAACAGGTCCCCCGCGCCCACCAAGTCGCTCGATGATTACGCGGCGACGGAGGAGGAGTTCGAGCACCAGGTGCAGGAGGCGCTCGCGAAGAGCTTGTTGGAAACGAAGTCTCGTGGCGACGGTCCGGAGAACGGCCAGATCCGCGCGGCGGCTCGGTTGAGATCGGGCGATGCGGCGAGGAAAAAAGATGAGGGGTCGGCGGAGACGCAATCCAGGCAGTACTGGGTGAGTTTGGTGGTGTAAATGTCGCTTCTTGTCGGTGAGCCTGAATTGGGGTTTTTTACTAGGGCTTTTATAGTTATTTTGTTGGATACGCTCGGATTTTTGTTATTACTATGTTTGGGATTTATTGATTGCTCACTGATACATGGAGACGATGATACCGATTCTTATATGGCTCAGTACTTGGGAGTCTTCTTTCCATTTCTGAATTAGATGTATCTTAGGTCTAGTGAACCCTTTATTCTGCTTCTGGGGCGAGCATTTATTGAGCGTTTGTGCGTGGTCTTGTTAAAGGGGCATGCGTGTGCATGTAATCTAATCTCACATTTGCTGAGGGGAATCAGAAAGAGCTCATTGTTTCCTCTTCATCTGACTCTGTTTTTTCATTTAATGGTGTATCTATTCAGTGTATTACATGTGCTGAATTGCCAGTAGCGTGTATGTGTACAGGCTATGGGGTTATGGCTTTCAATTGGTTTCCTTCTGGTGGTGATTTTGAATGGTATTACCCATATGATTCAACTAGAAGACTCAGAATGGATTTAATATAACGATTTTGTATGACATTTTTTTTCCCCGGTCGGGATGAGTTTGTATCACCTTCACATGGCATGTAGCTGCAATGACTAGTGTTTCTTCCTTGGATATGTTCCTTTCAACATCTTCGAGGTTAATAAATTTTTCTATATCTACAATGGTACTGTTATCTTATTCTTTTGGCTTGATGAACCCATCTCAGCTGTTTGTAAGATCCCCTTAATGTAGAATTGGATAGGTTCCTGTTATTCTTTTGAATTGTGTGATTTTCCATTTGCCAATAATCTTGGAAGCCATAAAACTCCTGTCAATCCTTGAGGCACACAACTGGCACTAAGAAAGTACTCCAACTTTCTCATGCCGCTATTCTGCATTTGTTTACACAATGCTTCTTTATGGTTTGCCGGTGATTAGACTAATTTTTGTGCTACTCTTCCCATTTCTGGAGACTGCAGTATATGTTCTATATTGCCTTTAAGCCGTGTAAGAAGTGTGTAATTGGTTTCTGTTCATGGTTTTTGTGATGCATTACTGGTCAGGACACCCTCTTGTGACAGGTGATCTGTTACATTCTTCTTACTTTGGTTACTATTAGGAGCGCGCATGACAAAATTTCTATTTCTCGATTTCTCTGTTCCCCGAAACAGGTTTGGAACAGAAATCCGTTTGGTAACGCAATTTGATTTCTCTATTTCTGAAACAGATTTCTATTCCAGAAATAGAGAAATTGAAGAGATCAGAAGCTGAAATTTTTAACTTTTCAGTTTCTGAAATAGAAATCAGAAGCTGAAATCAAACCATATAAAAGAACATTGCGCTTTCTTGCTAACTTAATTCACTCATAACCACTACTTCACAAATTATTGCTAATTTTCTTTTTCTTATTTTGCTCGTGTTTTTTTTTTTTTTTTTTTTAATTTTTTTTTTTTGATAACTTCCTCTTTAGGATGAAAGGCAATCGAATGGGTCCCCAATTTAAAAAAAACGACCAAAGTTCTTAAATGCTTACTTAAAAACAATGGGGCTCTTTCCTCCTAGAAAGGGCACGCGCATGGCCAATTGAAGAAAAAGTTCTTACGTAATAGATGAATAAAAAACGTGCGTAGAAATTTAACCTTGTTTCTTTACGGATTCAAAATTCTTGCAAAATCAAAATAATTAGATTGTTACACAATTTTGAATTTTAATTCGAAGGCAAGAGATTCAAGAGAATCTCTCTCTTTGCTATGCAAGGGCCATCAAAGGTTCATTGAGCGACAATAAAGAAATTAGGGATGAGCAACCGGACTGATTCAATTCGAGAATCAAAATAAACCGACCTTCCCCCGATTGGTTCATAACCATAAACATTACTTTTTCTCATATATTCCTTTACACCGTCAATTTTATTTTGTTGTAATATTGTATAATACTAGTCTTTGATAAAATGACAAGGTTGTATAGGTGCCATTGATGGTACCCATATTTATGCTTCCGCAATACTTGTCTGAACCTACGCGGAATGAGCTTGTAAACGATACATTGACCGAGGAAGGAAACCAAATAAATACGCTTAGGAAAACCATTGCCAATAAAATGGCAAGGGATAATAATATGCCAGAAATTCCATGAAATTGTATTTTCAACTTTTGTAATGTATTAGTATTATTTTGACTATTATTTTGTATTTGAGGATTTCCTATGTTATTTTAATATTATTTCGACTATTATTTTGTATTTGAGGATTTCCTATATTGTTATCTAATCAATTTCTATTCCTAGAAATAGAAATTTTATTATGTTATCAAACGGATTTCTGTTTCAGAAATAGAAATTTTGAGTCGTTATCAAACGGATTTCTTTGCTCGAAACTTGTCCGGGAATAGAAATTGAGAAATTGATTTACGGCGAAAATTAATTTACATTTGAAAAATTTTGTCGTATGTGCGGCCTTATTTACTTGACACGTCGACGCTAGTGGGCGTGCTCCTTAGGGCTGGGTGCACGATTGAAATTCTGGAAAATGACTTATCATGCTTAGCTCTTGCTAAAATTCATGATCGATTGATCCCACCACATAATAAAATTGATTGATGTCTCCATAAATCTTATAATGCTAGCTAAGTTTTGAAGAAATGTATGGTCCTTATCTATTATAGAATAGAACACTGCACTTTCTATAACCTATTTGGGCTCGTGGAGTCATAGAAAATTTGGTCAAGTATGCCTATCTCTTCATTAGTGTTGTAACGTATGTTGTGCCGCAGTTTCTTTGTAATTTCCAGAAACAGAGGAAGGATAGTTACATCATCACTGGTAATCCCAGACATATGCTTCAAAATGCATGTCAACTGTAAATAGCGAACTAAATGAGTCTACTAGTTAAGTACCTCTTCTTTGACAAGTGGTGTATCCTGTTCTATTTCTTATATGACAAACTGTAACGTCACATAACCTAGGTTACTACGGGTATGGCATCATTAAACATCTTGATATGCTTCATGCTTGGTTTTGTTCTGCAGCCATTACTTGTATGGAGGGCTTCTTGGTTTCTGCCATTTTAAAATTAACTAAATGCGCTTTGATGCAGGAATATAATGTGATTGATTATGAGGAGAAAGTGGTGGATGGATTTTATGATGCTTATGGCATCTCCACTGAGTCAAGACTTCAAGGGAAAATGCCTTCTCTAACTGATCTCAAGACTAACCCTGGGAGTTCTGGCTTTGAAGCTATAATAGTTAATCGCAGAATTGATCATCCTCTTGAAGAGTTGATACAAGTCGCTCACTGTATAGGATTGGACTGTCCTGCTACTGAGGTTACCATTTTGGTTCGAAGGCTTGCTGGACTGGTAGCAGGACATATGGGTGGCCAAGTGGAGGATGCTAACATTATGTGGGCTAGGTGGATGGAGAGGAGCACAGAGTTGAGGACATCTCTTCAGACGAGTGTGTTGCCAATTGGGTCCATAAATGTTGGCCTTTCAAGACATCGTGCTTTGCTTTTCAAGGTTAGCTTTTACCACATCTAAATTGGGCTTTAGCAGTTTGTGCTTGTCATCTACTGATGGTGGAGCTTGGGGCAATGAATTGATGTCATATTTGAAGTTTAAGTTTTGTGATCTTCTTTAGTTGTGGCACAAAATACAATACGTTCAATGTGTTCTGGATGATTGATGATCTACTATCACCAATAATGAGAAAAAGATTCAGTTTTCTGAAGTGATAAATTTTATTATGTGAAGGTCTTGGCAGACAGTATAAATTTGGCTTGCCGACTGGTGCAAGGTAGCCATTACACTGGCGTGGAAGATGATGCTGTAAACTTGATAAAGTTGGACGATGAAAGGTGCTGGTTGGCTCTTCTTCTTTTCTGTTATTGTAGTCATATAATTACTTACTGTGGTGCTTTCCAGAATTTTTTTGGGTCACTGATTGTCAGTATCTTTTTCCTTATGATGGGTTTGAAAGGGGCATACTCCTGTGCGAATGAATTTTTATCTCCATGGCTGCTAAGATATCGAGCTTCCCCAAGGATGTGTCAATTTAATTTGCAAATGTCATAATCAACTTGAGTTTCTCAAGATTCTGGAATTACATTAAACCATAGTTTATGCACATGCATATACTTTTTATCTAAGTAGTAAATGCTTTTGTTGCTAAGAGAGAATGGGTCATATTTCCTGGCATTAAGAGGATACCTGCCTATTATGAATAAGCAACCGTCATGGATTTCTGAGATGAATTTGTCTGTGCTCCCTTCCATTATGCAGGCGAGATATCTGGTGGGTCCTCCTTTTGCTTATTACTGTTACTTTTGAATTTAGCAGAAATAATTAGTGTGTATGCATATATTTTGTATTTCTTCCAATAGGAGCTCTACGATGTTTATCATTGCTTAATTTCTCTTTTGTAGCTTCTCATCATCGGATTTTTTGGAGAGATGAGAGCATTTCTTATTTTACCGTTTTTAAGTTTGTAGACCAATATATAGTACAACTTAATCAAAATTTTTGTGTCCCTTAGGCTGCAATTTAATGTGTCCTGGTTGCAATACTGTGCTTAGTTTATGGTTTTCCATCCTTGGGGTAATTGAGATGCAAAGGCAATGGAGCTTCCTGTTCATTTAAAAAACTATATGTACTTCATTCTGTCGTAAACATTTTCCAAATTAAAATTCATGAACATCTCCTGTTAAGGGGGTAAAAAGAATTGACATCCAGGGGTATCTGCATTTTTACATGGATGTTAATTAGTTGAGGTTACGATTTCTTGATCACGGCCAGTTAATGTGATCATCAAGTTGCAGCACTTATACTTTGATGTATAAAGCATTTATCTCTCAGGGCCTTGCCTTCCCTTTTATATATAGTCTTTTAATCTTTAAATTTTAACTCACTCGAGAGCTTGAAATGCACAGACCTTGTAATATGTGGTATGGCATAATACTACTGGTGATGGTTTTCATTTTCTCTACCATGGGGATTTCATATGTGTGTTCTTGATTCAGGGAGTTTCTGGTTGATCTCATGGCTGCCCCTGGGATGCTTATACTGGCTGATTATTTCAGTGTCAAAGATTATAAGCCTTACAATGCAAAAATTAGTGAACTTCCATCTTTTCAATCGCCTAATGACTTGGGAGTTGTTCGTTCGAGGCCAAAGCCTTTTGGTGGCGAAGGAAGCAGCCAAAGTTCAGTGATGGAAACTGATTCTTATGTAGATAGAAAATCAATCTCTAAAACAACAGAATCGTTCCCCCCTTTCCCAGTTGATAGTCATGATCCTGGTGTTGGTTCTTCCAGAGTATCTGGTGGTACAGCTCGACAGTTGAATATCAATGTGGTCCCACAGAGCAAAAATAGTTCAGAGGACCCCACAAATCTTTTTGCAGATCTCAATCCTTTCACAACTGAAGTGTTTGGCAAAGCCCCAGTGGAAGGTAACAGCCCAGGAATCAAAATAAGTGAGGTCAAAGAGCGTAGTCACCGGAATCCTTCCAGTGAGAATAGTCCGATGTTGGGATGTAGCACAGGCCGGTATAATACGATGCCTTGTAAGGAGCACTTAAATGCCCAAGTCAGGGAAGACCCTCTTAGGACTCTGGAGAATTCGCAACATGGCGTAGCAGACCCTCTGAGCGGATGTGGTAGTCATGAAATTTCTATTCCTGATCTGAGAAAGTGCACTAATGACAGATTCATGGACCCAACCTTCATGCTGAAGGATTCAGAAGGCCTCAGTTCATCAATTGATAGCAATACAAATAAAGTTGATGATGTTGATGTTGTTGATGAGATTAAATTGGAACATCTGCGCATTGGTAATAAGATTGGACAAGGTATTGCTTTGATTAAGTCACTGGTTGGATAGATTCTATTCATGTCCTTATGCAGGTCCACAAATTAGCAGAGAGAGCAAGACTCATGAAATCAAATATGTTGATCCTGTTGCTGCATTTTTGGTGACGTTTGTAGTACTATGAGATTTGCTTTATCACTATTTTACACCCTAATATGCTCATGGCTAGCTAGCCATGTAACAAGAAGTGCATGTCTTCTGATAGAAAGTTCTCTATGGCAATCTGAATGTTAGCATAATTTCAGTAGTTATCATAGGATGTACTGCAATGTTTTCTCATTGAATTGCATTTACTGTTAATTATGTCAGAAATTTTACCCCATTTCATCGTCTTTCAAACAGGCAGTTATGGACAAGTCTATTGTGCTCACTGGAATGGCGAGGTCAGTTTCAAATATTTCTAAATTCTCACAAATCAAGAGTAGGCATTGCATTAGTTACTTGAAGAGTTTCTTTATTTTCAGAAGTAGGACTTCTATTTGTTTGAATTTATGGAATGTGATTATATCCATTGACTCCTTTTATATGACCGCTTTTAAGCAAAAGATCCTCCTTGAATATGGCAAATAATCTTTCAGTTAAAAGAAATGACGGTTAGTACTACTTCAGTGTCCTGCTTTTGTGCTAATGTTTTAGATTTTTAGACTAAGCAGCTAGTGTGTAATAGCAAGATCAGATATAGTATCCAAATCTGGCATTTCAACCTGGGTTGGTAAAAAAAGGCTCCTGAATTGGTACCTTGGCATATGCACATGACTTGCTGGACTGCTGCCAACCATAATAACTTATTCCTCGTTTTTCATTCATGGCCTCATCTTGCTACTCTGTCTCTTTTCTACTTTAAATAAGCGAAAGGGAGTTTTACTCTGTTATTAGGTGCTGTCAAGATTCTGCTTCTATGTCTAGCTCTTTGGTAAGTAGTTGCAAGTTCTCTGGATGTGATTGAATCCTTATTGTGAAGACTGAAGATTTTCGTACAAATAGTCACGATGAATAGGCTGTTGCAAAGTCTTTTCGTATATTGTTAGTCTGCAACTCAATTGGACCCCATCCATCTGGTGGAAGCACTTTAAACACTGGGTTGTTTAGGTTTGTCATTCTTATGGTTTTATATACTCTTATATATCAAGAAATGGAAAGAGAAGCAGCAGATGACTCCTTTTCTCTTTATAACATTTTCCAAAGAATTTTATGCACTTATTGTCAGTACTTTGCAATTTGGACATTACCTTTTGCAAAATACTTGGTGGTGATGTGTTCTTAATATTTAAAAGTCTATGATGTATCTTGAGACCTTAGATAAGTTAAGTTGCAATGCATCTTTAAGTCTAATATCTGGCTTGACTTGCTCATTCACCAGGAGGTGGCTGTGAAGATGTTTTTTGAGCAGGATCTCTCAGGTGCTCCTTTGGATGATTTCAGAAAAGAAGTAAGCTATCAATATGTCTTTCATTTGTGCTTTTTTTCTTCCAGTTCATTTTTCTTTTTGGGAACAAAATCTTCCAGATTTTTTGAGAACTCAAAACTTGTAAAGAATAATACTTGGATCAACATTATAAAGGAAAGAATAGCGTGGCCACTTAATATACATGAGTTTCACAGTAAGACTACCTTATCACGCCATGCATTCTGCATTGTCAGAAATATTACAGGAGAAAAGGGGCAATATGCTTTCCTGTTGCTTTGTTGATGTTGGCATAGAGTTGGTGATTTGGTCTGCTTTTTTTGGTGATCTATGTAATGCCGAAACATTAAACTAATGTTCTTTATGTAAGATCCGAATGACACATAAAGTCTGATAGTTGAAAACAAAAGAGACAAAGATTTATGGATCACAAGTTCAATTTAGTTTATGTGTATCTATATTATTTTGGAAGCTGATGAATTAGTGTGTTCAGTAATTGATTTGCATTAATAAAACTGAGGACAAAGAAATGCTTTCCCCGTTTATCCAGCAACTCTAAGATAAATGACTATGCACCTTGCTTTTTGCTTCTGTGCCAAGGTTGCTGATAATGTATAGACAGTGTCATCAGAGCATCATACTTTTCATGGGTTCCATGATCTGTCCACGTCTATGGAAATAGTTGTGTTCAATGATTAATTGGTTTGCTTAGTTTGCTCATTTAGCTAGCAAAGAAATGAGGACTACTCGGAGCAATGAGTCAACAAATGCTTTCCAATATATCTAGGAAGATAACTGACCATGTGTCTTGTTCTTCTGTTCCAAGGTGCAGATACTCCGTAGACTGTCTCATCCAAATGTTGTTCGTTTCATGGGTGTCGTCTCCAGTCCTCCAGATCTTTGTATCATTACTGAGCTCGTTCAAAGGTACAATTTTTGTACCTTAAAAAACCTCTGTAGTATGGGAACGACATCAATTGTTTTTAGGGGGATGCAGCTCATTTATCTACTGTTAAAAGGGTGTTATTATTTTGATGGCATGTGACAACCTCATTTTGCTTTCTGATTTTTTCTTTTGTTTACTTCTCCAGGGGAAGCTTGTATGATATTATACATCGTGCTCGCTTTCATATTGATGAGGAACGCAGGATACAAATGGCCCTTGACGTGGTATGAAACAATTGGTCTCTCTTCTCTTTGGTGTTGGAGATACAGAGATTCCTTTTCTGAGAATGATATAAGTGCTTATGCAAATTTAACAGGCAAGGGGAATGAATTACTTGCACACAAGCATCCCAACAATAGTTCATCGAGATTTGAAATCGCAAAATCTTCTTGTTGACAAAGACTGGAATGTCAAAGTATGTAAAACTTATTAATGTTGCCTGACACTTTTATTTTCATTCTTTCACTTCTTATATAACGACCTAGTCTCTTGTGTGCATATCATTCATCCATCTCCTAGGTGCTACTAATGTATTGCTTGGCCTTCTTCTCTTTTTCTTGGATTGAGCACCTCGGATATGCTCGATGTTGACTGGTATTAGCTTATTCTGGGATAACATGTGGACTGTGTTCCTTGTAGACTCTGACTTCTCATTCTCTCTTTTCACTGCCATACATGAACTTACATTTGTAAAGAACCCTGATGTGGATGATTCTTGATTTACCAAACTTGCCGATGTGATGCAATTTCCATTACAAATGTGGTCTGTGATTTTGATGTGAATGATGATAAAAGTTTGCAGTAAAATGTCGCTTGCATCCTCACAAAAATTTATCATTGTACAGGTCTGTGATTTTGGGTCATCACGCTTGAAGCATAATACTTTCTTGTCATCCAAGTCAGCTGCTGGAACGGTAAACATGGAAGCTTTCTTGAAAATCATTCTTGAAGAGTTTTCAAGGATGGAGAGAGAAAGATATTCAACTATATTGAAACAGGGAAAGACATTAGGATGGTTTCTACTAATAGCTTTCAGTGTAGTTAAATGGACAATTAGCATCAACAGAGGAAACAAAGAGAAAACAACTGAAAACATTATTTATGGTCATTTTGGAAGTAGACTTCTTCTCTAATGCAATCATATAAAGTCGGACAAGCAAGTACGTAGTGTTTCAATTTGTGAAATTAGAAAACAGTTTGCCATAGCATTACTAAGCAATGCCCTAAGAGTCTGAGACTCTTGTTTTCCAGATTTTTTATACTTGGATTTGAAAGAAACCATTCTTGATGTTTCTCAAGATTTTCAGCTGTTCCTAATGTGAAGTTCGTGATTGTGTCAGGCTGAGTGGATGGCACCAGAAGTTCTCCGCAATGAACCATCGAATGAAAAGTGAGTTGTGCATATCTAAGGTAGCTTCAATTATTTTGTCCGGACTAGGTTTCTTAAGCTTCTGTTGCTTAGATTTTGCAATAGTCAAGCCTAAGTGGTTTCACTTTTGACACGAGCTTTGCTGTGATCATATGTTGTAATTATATTATTAGGCCCTGCGTTTTTCATTGCTTAAGCTGGAAAGTATTCTTCGTGGCCTACTTTTTTGTCTATATTGGGATTTGGATGGACTTGGATAATGTCCCTCTGATTGACTCTATCGCTGGGTAAGCTGTACGTTACATGATATATATATATATATATATTTATATATAGAAAAGAGAAAAGAGTCGTACCTCAAGAAAAGTTTCTTTTCGACTGAATTTGTATCTTTTGATGTCTAAAGAATAGGACACGCAAAATTGAGAAGATGGAACTTCATTCAATCACAGACTCTGCTTGGATGTGACTGTTGAGGAAAAACAGCTTTAGAAGAGCTGTATAACTGATGTTATTTGCTCTATATATGTGCTGATGTCATATGTGCTGCTTAAGATGATATAGTTAACCACAGCCTTCCTATTCATGAGCTTAAGCTGCAGGAGCAAGAAAACTTCATTCGATGTTTCGTGGGTTGTGCAGATGTGACATTTTTAGTTTTGGAGTCATTCTCTGGGAGCTTGCCACGTTGACAGTACCTTGGACTGGGATGAATGTAGTGCAGGTTATAGGTGCCGTAGGTTATGAAAATCGCCGCCTCGAGATCCCCAAAGAAGTCGATCCCTTGGTTGGAAAGATCATCCAGGATTGTTGGCAGACGTAAGAAAAACTTGACCACAGATATCATGAGCACACAAAGGTTTCTGTTGAACTAATGGCTCATCATTTGCTCATGTCATCTTACAGGGAGCCAAATTTGCGGCCCTCTTTTGCAAAGCTCATTGTAGATCTGGGGTCATTGCAGCGGCTTGTAATTCCTTCTTGACTTGGATTGACCAAATCCACATCTGGCGCGGGACCAGCACTACCTTATCTTGCCCTGGAAATTCGAGTAAAGACAACCCCTTGAAACATGTTCAAAGAAGAGGGAACATGAAGTTCATGTGATCAGTCCATCTGCATCCACGGTTTCTTTGGGGAAGGGGGGAGTGAGGATGTGATATTCATGTGTATAATGCAGGAGAACCTGTTACTATGACATACGTGTTTCTGCTATTTATCTGTGTGGCATTGAGGAGATTAAGAACCATCAGTTTACTCCAATCTTGAGTAAGTGCGCCCTGTATACAGAGGCGAATGAGAGATGCTATTTAAACTTCGCTATCTTTCTCTCTAGATCGCTACAATAATGACGGAGACAAAGTTGCTTGAATGTGCTATCATATCTCCTTTAGTAGTTTACTCTTCTAATCAAAGCTTTGATGTTCGGGCCACAACTTAGAAAAATTTCTGCTTATTCAGGAGTTGACTTGTTACCCGACAGCTAATCACGCTCTACTAGCATTTCTGATCTATGTAGCTCTCCTTTGATCTGACGATGTACACCACCAAATTTTCTATTTCGCAGGCACGAGGGCAAGTTGTGCTCCAGTGGTCCTGATATTCCTGAGATTGGTTTAGTTCTCTTCCTCCTTTTTCTCTCTAGCATGCATACAGGCCTTCAGCTGTATCATTGTCTTTCCTACTTTCGTGTCCTTTTTCCTGCCAGATTGTCAAGGCCAGTGGCAGATGCATGCATCAGAGAAGGATCTTGTTACTTTGGGCTTCCACGTTAGATGTGGACTCTCTCGACTCAAAAGAAAGAAACCGTTTGCTTCTTTCGGGGGTGATTGTTTCTTTCTGCAGTGCAGAAACTCATGAATGCCTCTTTTGTGGGAGCATAGACGCATCTCCAATTAACGGCATCTGAAAACATTAGGGAAATGAGAGGGGTACGGTACCGTTACTCGAAGGAGAGTAACGGTATACTCTACATCACATTTTTTTCCAGAGAACTACCCGGTTTCCCTGGGAAAATCATGAATCTCACTCGGTGGGATTCAGCCAAAATAAAAATAAAGGAATAAAATAGAAACTTATTAACATTATCAGTGTCAAATTTTTTTACATTAAGTGTAGAAAAGAACGGTTTAAACATCTTTATTTCAAGAGCAAAACCATTAGCAGCAACAGTGGTGCAAAACGTTTTGTCACATTTGTAATCTTTTCAATCAACAACTCGTCTGTTTTAATGAGAAGATAGGAAGACCAAAAAATGAAAGAAAAGAAACCCCAAATTGAAAGACCTATCGTTCGTGAATCGAGTTCTTTCTCCCCAAACCGAAATTTGGTGCTCCAAATCGATATTTTTAGCGAATTCATCAATTTATTGGGATGGAAAAGTTAACGGTGGGTCGTCATGCTTTTTTTTGTATGGGATTTGGTTATGCCATTATAGAACTATAAAAAAAATTCCAAGTTTAATTTTCTAAAATCTTGTGTTTCTATAGTAATAAGGAAAAATTTCAAAATAAAAACTTGAAGTGAAGTCATTTTCGTTTCGAATGAAGATCTGAAGTGACTAAGATAATCTCAAATAAGGATCCAAACTTGCTGGTCACCCAATTCTTCGCCAGCTGACTTTTTCCGATGATTGAAGCCAGCGCAATTTTGTCCAAAATTTGCAATTGGATAAGAAACGCATGAGATCCCCCAAATTGAATCGCGATTCCGGTTCTTCCGCTTTCTTCTTCCTCTCCTGCTGCTGAGGCAAATTGTTCCTCGCCCGCTCCTTGCCCGATCCTCGCTTGATCCTCTCATCCACTGTAATTTGTTTTCAGTTGATTTTAAACCTGCCGAATGAGCGTTATGAATTGCATTATTAAAATTGAACTCCTGGATCTTTTTCTCCAAGCGACTTTTTGGTAACTTTTGAATGGTTCGTCAAAAACTTCGATTGAATTTCACGATTCAGTTCGAGAGATTGAAAAACCTGATCTGGGGTTTTCGTGTAATAAACTATGTTTTACCTAAAATTTTGGGTTTCATTTTCAAAGTGATTAATCAAGTCAATGACTCAAAGCCCAGATTAGTTTGTTGACTGTAATAATTCAAATATTGCTTGGTTTTTGAGGAATCCGAGTTATCGGAAATGTGGACGACTTATATTGGTATAATTGAAAGGTTTAGAATCGAATTGACTTTTAGACAATATTTCCAAGTTAATCACTTGGCAGCATGAATTTTTGATGGTACCTTTCGAAATGTCTATAACGTTGACGTAATTTTCCAAAGAATTTCACTATGCATTGCATTCTAATCTGGTCATGTTCCAATCAATTGTCGTTGAAATTCATCGACGTCTCATTGTAGCACATAGGATTATTGGCAATTACTGGATCGACATGGAAGTGATTTCCAGCAAAAATTAACTGGAATGATTACAATAGAATTTTATATAAAAGTTTGGGATTGAATTGACAAAATTGAAAAATTTAAGACTAAATGGATATCCATAAAATGAATTGAGACTGATTAGTCAAGTCATTTTGTCAACCACTCACATGTTTCATTGTGACAGTCTGAATTTTCAGATTTGTTTTCGATTAAATAAATCGGGCTTTTCGTCGACGCGTCTATAGTGCTATTCTCTGAGCTGATCATTCACGAGATTACCGATCTATCTGGGGAAACAATTGAGGAATCTAAGTGCAATTTGACTTGAGAATTCGACCATGAACCGATTGCTTGATCATGTTGATCTGCAAGGGTCATTACAACACTGTCAGAATCGATCAGAGATCAGAGATAGGTTGATTCGACTGAGATATGTGATCAAAGTGTGGGTGATTCCACCTGATTACAAAATTCTCATCAATCGACACTAAATTGATTTTCTATCGTTTTAGGTACCCTGTGTCTGTAATTGAAACTTCGAGATTTTCACGACAACCGAGAGTCACCAATGTGTTGGAGATGTACGTTGTGACTCGAGATAAATCGATCACGGGTCAATTGCACCAAAATTTTTTAAAAGTTATCCAGTAGACTAGGTCACGTTAAAAGCGCGTCAGAATGAAATTAATCGTGAATTTGAACTCGATTTCAAAAATTGAAAGTTCTATGGTGTCACGAGCTATATTAGGAATGTCGACTCATCCTTCAGAATTTTAAGAGATTTCGAGATTTTGCGGAAAATTGATTTGGACGTCGCGGAAAAATAACGGAAATTCGTACGGGCTGAATTTAAAGGAGTTTTGACTTTCAAGTTGAGCCATTTGGCGATGGGCACCTGCAAAAATGGTATGGGCTTTTTCTTTGAGGAAATTGAAGCATATTTTTGTGAAATTCGGAACTATGAAAGAGAGGCATTTTTGGGCATCAAAATTTAATAATTGTGGTATTAAATTTTTAAGAAAGAAATGGGGATCACCATAGGATAAGAAGGAAGACATTTTGGACCCATTTCATGATGAAATTGGAGATATTTTACTAGATTTTTACCTCTCCCCTCCTTCACCACCTTTGAAGAGGCCAACCCCCTCACGTTTTCCCTCATCTTCTCGCATACCCACCCACTCAATCGATTCCCTTCCCTCTACGGTTCCAATTTCCTTTCTTTCACTTGAACCGCTTTTGGTCTTCTTTCATTTGCTCTCATTCCTTCGACATTTCACCCTTCCACCGAGCGGCTGTTTGCTGCCACGTTCGGTCAATCGTGGAGCCTCTCCACCGGTTGGTTGACCCCAGCAAATTCCACGCCTCCAGCGAAGACCGAAGCAAAGCTGCAGCTGTGTCTCCGTCCGCGTGTCTGCCCCCACGCCTGCCCTCTCCACCACCGTTTGATTCCCCCGAGTCAACCGAAGCTCCCCACGCTGACTCACTCCACCGAATTGAAGCCCATCTCCACGTATTCCTCTCTCCCTCTGCTTCATTTCTCGGCTGCTATCATCCACCGAACACGGCGTCACCTTCAGCTCGTGTCTCCAGCTCGCGGCCACCGAAGATGCTCCCATCGCGCGTGTCTACGGCCCAGCGAAGTTCAGCCACATCAACGGGCCCAGCAGATTTTCAACGGCCCATCTTCAGCCGCAAGCTCAGTTGAAGTCCACGATCCAGCAGTTTCTTGAAGCCCAACAGTTGGGCTATTTGAAGCCCGTTTAGTTCAGCCCAACCTGCAGCAAGCCCATTTGAAACCCAAGCCCGCGAAGCCAAGCCCAGTCCAACGCAAAAATAAATCTCAGATTGGGCTGAGATTTATTGAAATAGTCCTAGGCCCATTCCGAGTTTCTTCGACGCTGCCGCAATTTAAGTTTCGGCCATTGTCGCACCGCCATCGCGGTGAACCGGTCTTCGTTTTTGCGCAGTGAGTTTATACTCTAAACTCTTCTTAGTGAGCTAATGATCTTGGGGGTGTTTAGATTTATTTAATTAGGAATTAGATGGTTAGTTAGATTAAATTAATGATTTAATTATTTAATTAAGCATGTTAGGTGGTTAGCATGGTTTAGCTAAGGCCTAATTAAATTGTATTATTTATCTAGAAGGGTTCGGGAATTTTCTAGTCCATATTGGTATTTAATTTAATAATTTTGGCTTAGGTTAGTATTTTTAGAAATTAAATTGAGTTAATTAATTAATTTTTGAAATGAATTATTTATTAATTATTTTTCCGGAAATTAGGCCGGGATAGTTGGTGACCGAATTTCGTGCTGATTGCGATGATGTGATTAATTTCTGCAATTGAGTGTTAAATTATGCAAATTGAGTGATGATTGGATTTTTGGTATTTAATTCCAAAAATTGTGGATTTCCAATATTTATTCAGAAAATCCCGGGTGTGGGATTTTAACACCGAAAATGGTTTTATATACTATATAAAATAGTGAGATTTTAAAAATGAAGAATGTCAATTTTATGGGTCGAGTTGACCATGTACTGCCATGTACACCACATTATTTTAAATGCGTATTTCTAATACAAAAAAAAAGGCTAGGTTCACCATTTTAATTGAAGCATTTGAGTGCAATGCATGGTGCCTGGGTCATATTTGAGTGATCGTGTGATGATTAAGAGAAATTGTCCCGGCCTGTTGAGCTGGACGTTACCCTATATGGGATACCCCTAGACAAAGGGAAGCTGGTTGTAGTAGATTTTGGACCCTATGCTCCTTCGGGAAAACTGTCGACGTAGTGGCGTGCCGTGCTCAATGGGGTGAGACGATGCCTGGTAATGCCAGAAGACCGCCGAATAGAGAGTAGGCCGTGTTATATGCCGAGATCAAATCTAGGAACGCTTGATGAATTGAGTATTGTGTTCCAGTTAATTGAGCTTGAGTGTTGCTCTGATTTGTGATATGAGCTGTGCTGACCTGCAGGGTGGAACTAAGATGGGGTAAGTCTCATTGATTGTGTGATTGCGTGCTTAGGACGCTTCTTAGCGTCTTTCCCTCCTAGTCAAAGCTTAGAGCATGGACTTGCTAAAACGTTGTCCGGTTGGTTGTGTATAACCACTTTCGGGAGTCGTCGAGTGGAGGGCCCAGGAAGCGAAGGAGGTGATTTGAAGTATGGGTCGGATATGACCGCTTCTTTTGGAGAACGATCTTTTATAGTCTTTTGACCATAAACTCTTGTACTTGACTCAACATATGTTTATAAAGGCATGTTTGTTTATGAAATTATTGTTCTGTTTTTCTATCCCGAGATGGTTATTGTCAGGGGATTTTTAATCTGCTTCCGCATGTGCAATAAAGTAAAAAGGGTCGGCAACTAGTCATGGGAAGTCGCAAAATTTTATCGACCAGAGAGGGATGGGTACGCGCTCGAGGATCGGGACGTGACATTCATAATAAGGGTGAGCGCGGTTCCCGGGTAGAACGGGAACCCAGGAGAACCGATCCGGTTCGGTTCCCGGTTCCTTTTTTCCAGGAACACCAGTTTTGGAACCGGTTAGGGCTCCAAAAGGAGCCCCCCCTCCCCCGCTCGGCGCTCCCTATTCAAATTTCAGACTTGGAACTCACGCCGCCGGACGCCACTCTGAGTCTTGCCACCGGACGCCGCTCGCCCTCAAGGCCGCTGCCGCCAGATGCCGCCAGACGCTAGTCGCCAACGCTGCTCGCGCGAACCCTCGCCGCTCGATGCCCTTCGCTGCCGTGCTTTGCCTCTGCCCGTCGCCGACGCCGCTCTAGAGTATGCACGTACGTTATAGTTCAAATCTGAAAATGAAAAAAAAAAAAAAAAGAAAAAAAAAAAAAAAAAGAAAGAAAAAGAACATGTTGGAACACTGGGCACCGACCTTGGAACTGTGATAGGGTAGGTTCCGGGTTCTTGATTTTGATGGGTAAGTTCTAGATTTAAAAAATTGAGGAACATGTACCCGAGGGTAGGTTCTAGGTTCCAGATGGAACCAAACCGAAACCCGGAACCACTCACCCCTATTTCATAACGTTCAAAAAGCCCACATTAGTTAGTTGATTATAATAATTCTAATATTACTTGGTTTTTGAGGAATTCGAGTTATTGGAAACTCGAACCACTCGGACACCGTCAGTGCCATAGTTATCTCTTGATAGCATGAATTTGATTGCGCCTCTTGAAATATCTATAACGTTGATGAATTTCATTACGGTCCGAAGCACATTCTAAAACTTAGGGAAAGCACTTCCACATTGGATAAGCACAAACTAATCCAGTTGAACAAAGATCAACACTTACCCATATTAAGGGCAATTTTGATAACCATTAAGAGTGTTCAAACAACAAAACAAGGATAAGAAAGAGCAATTCGCAGGTAACAACAAAACCCTGACTTAACACTGATAGAGGATGAAGGAGTGTGACCTGAGCGCACTATGCCTTCTATCATTTCGCCCACTGATCACTTGTTTTGATTGAGCCTTGCTGCTGTCACCACTGAGGCCGCCACCGAGCCTCATTCCTCATCTCGGCATTGCCCACTCCCTCCATGTCTCGACGTGATGCCGGTTTATCCGATGGCAACTTACAAGTTGCATCCTGCAAGGGAATTGTGGTTACACGTTGTGTTCACCCTTATAACACAGCTTGCAACGTTCGCAAACAGAGTCAATAAGCACTAAGGCCATGCTAGATGAATACCGAGAACATTATCAGAAAACTTCCCTCTAGTGCCGAGCATGAACTCGCGCATGGGAAGCTCCTGAACTGCCGCACCACTTCATGCTAGAGAAGGAAACATGACACAGGCGACGAAAATGCCAAAGGATTGAACTTCCTCCTTCTCCACCGTTTATACTGTAATATATGGGCTTTCAAAACAAGAAAAGAAAAAGAAAGGGTTGAAAAGTCAAAAAAGGGAGGCTGAGGGAGAGATGTGGAACCTTCGGCTGGTTATAAAAAGAGAGAAAGAGGGAGAGAAAGAGAAGAATATCGGCAGAAGCAGGGCAGAAACGAAAAACAGGGGAGAAGAGAGAAAGAAAAGAAAGAAAAAAGGAAAAAGGGGAAAAATTTTGGCACGCTCGTGATCCGAACGCCTCATCAAGCCGACTCAAGTGTGTTTTGCAACGCTGGTAAGGAATTGAAGCTTTTAATCACATACTTCAAGCAATCGCCGTAATTAGGGCTCAAAATTCGGATTTCTTGGATTTTTGTGTGGTGAAGCCCGAATTTTGAGTCATTAAGCTGTACATTTTTATAGAAATGGTACTTTGGGATGTTGTGAAGCTATAACATCTTACGGATCGTGATTTGAGCTTGTGGTTTGTCCGGAACGGAATTTTGAAGTTGGGGACGCAATCTGGTACTGTAGCGGCAGTAGCTTCGAGCCTCTTTTTTTTGTCGTTTTCGGTTCTGTTTTGGAGCAGCTGAGTTGGGGTTGTTGCTGTACGTTAAAAGAGCTTTCTAAAGACTGTAAGATGGCTTGAACCGGAAATTTGTGGAGGGAGTTATGGCGTGACGAAGTTGGCGCATGGACCGCGTCTAGCTGAAATTGTTGGGTTTCTGCTTTTTGTGTGCTTTTGTGGCGCGTAGGTGTCGTTTTATCGACTAATAGGCCTAGTTTAGGCGAGTCGTTGTAAGAATATTCCTTTTTACTCGGCCTTTTGATATTGTTTTCCGTTAATTGTTAGGGATCCGAGTGCGTGGTTCGGGAGTGAGCGTCGTATTTGATTTTTGGCTTTTCCCTGGTGAGTGACACTATTTCTTCTTTGTATTTTAAACTCATGTTTTGAGAAACATGGTGAATTATATACTTTATAAGTTGATTAAATGCATCTTTTGTTGCATAAAACAGGATCGAGCTATTACTGCCATATTTGTTGTTTGAAATGAGTTATATTTCGATTTCTACTGAAATGGTTGTTTGAAAATAGTTTGTGAAATTCTTTATGAAAGAATCGAAGAAAGCTTTGATATTTATTTATCAAATTTCGAGTTGTGACATGACTTCCTTTCGATGTTGGATTCTTGGATATTGTGATTGGTGGTTAGTGCTCAATGTCTCTGTGGACCCTGAGGGGTGTGGGTATGCGCATACTATTCTAGGATATCCATGTGGGCCGAGCCACCGGCTAATAATAGGTGGAGACCTTGCCAAGGGGGGAATCTTGGTCGTCTCGTCACGGGCGTTACGCGTGACCATGGTTAGACATTTGAGCATAAATTGGTTAATGGAGTAGACCATTGATGTGTGATTTGAGTTTAGTCGATGGAATGGACCATCGATGTGATTTGATGAGATTAATCAATGGAATAGACCATTGATACGTGTTTTATGAGATTGACTAATGGATTCGACCATTGGTACTTTCGGTATTTGAGTTATGTTTGTGTTTTTAAAATGTGCATAGTGATTTCTCGATCCACTTAGAAGAAATGTGTTACTCACTGAGCCGTGGTAGCTCACTCCTCTCTTCTACTTGCTTTTCAGGTTTTTCAGTGAGTCGCGAGTAGGCTCGAGCGTTCGTTCGGGGAGGACTTTTGTGGTGGAAATTTTTTGGGTATGACTTGTGCATAGTTAAAAGGTTTATGTTTTGATAATTTTTTTTTTCGTGGATTATAGATATACTCTGATATTGTAACCAAATACCCTTTTTGTTATATATATATATATATATATATATATATATATATATATATATATATATATATATATATGTATATATATTGTTTTTAGGTTGAATTTTGGTTATGTTGAGGCTGCGTCCTTTGGTAAAAGGACGGCCGTGTCATGCCCCTTTTTCTTGTGAATCGGGGTGTGACATATACATCCCTGTAATTGTCACTGAGAGGGGGGGAGAAGACTTTGTGAGCTAATCAGCAAAAATGAATGAGAGAGAGAGAGCTTTCGGGTAGATCTCATTTTTATATTATGTAATCAAAACAAGATAAAAAAAATTCCGATTGTGCCGCTACAATCTCCGACGATGATAAGAAAATATCAACTCTCAAAGATCACTTTTGAAATTGGCAAGAAGAGAAGTAGCAAAAATTATCAACTCTCAAGGATCGCTTTTGAACTTGGCAAGAAGGGAAGTAGCAACAAACTACACCATACATACTCGCACAACCTTAGACAAGTTTGGTCTTTACTACTTTTTAGCCCTACTTTTTCTTGAACCAACCGCTGTCCATCCATCTGCATCAGCCGTCTGTGGTGGCCGCCCCTCGTCTCCTGTTTTGTTGGGTGGAGTCGGGCTCGGCTGAGATTTCGGTGCATGATTCTTGCCTAACCATCACCGATGCTTTTCATGTTCTCTGCCTTACTTCCCCAGGGAAGGTGCTACCCTATCTCTCTCTTCTTCCCCTTTTCTATTTTTGTTTGTGGAGTTCTTTATCCACTTTATTCAATATAGGGCTGATTGAGCGCCAAGTAGATGCCACATCAGGACTGTACTGAATTGAAAAAAATGTCATGCATGTGTCTGGAACCTAGAAAGCAAGTTTATGTATAATCAGATGAAGATGCCATCTCCTTCACTAAACATGTTGTCCATCAAGCAGTTGCCAAAAAAAAAGCCAAGTGTCTCAATCGAAATTTCAAAGACCAGTGCATTTAGTGACAAAATTATAGTAGAGTAATCCATTGGAAAGTTGTCTTCAAGTGCAATTCGCACTTGTTGAATTTGTGCTGAACTTAGCTGCAAAGTTTGCATTTCTCTTTGTGAGATGAGACATGTTGCTCATATGTGGAGATTTCTTATTATGAAAGTGAAATTCGCTTTATCCTATGGAGATTTCTCTTGGAAGCACTACGTTGCTGGAACTCCAGACATGCTTGTAGCATGATGAAATTTCGTTTAACTCTACAACCAAAAATATGATCTTCTTTACATGTTGTGAGCCTTGGTGAAGTAGCACAAGGTTACTCCATTATGGCTGAGGTCATGGGTCAAATTGCAAAAGCAGCGTCTGTGGAAAACTAGCAGTTAGGTTGCCCAAGTCAACCCCTCGCCAGACCCTTGTAGTATGGGGAGGCTTGTGTGTTGGGACGCCCTCTTTTACACAAGTTGCGAGCCTGCTCATGCAGAGATATTAGAGGCACTATCTTGCTGGGATTCTAGAACATGAATGTAGCATGATTGGCATCGAAGAGGCATGTAGTTTGCCATCTATGGAATGTCCTTTCTTCAATTTTATAAATAGCTCAAAGCGTTCAGTTATTTTTTATGCAAATTGACACGATTTGACATGTGCATAGAAGCAGATATTGATAAACTCCAAGATAATGCCAATTGAAACAAATTCAGAATAAATCAATTTTTGTTCATTGATAATTGGTGATAATGTCTCATGATGACAAGAGCCCATATTCGACATGTGGAGATGAGTTAGATCTACCGGATCGTGCAAACTGCTGATATGTTCTTTATCTGATGATTATATTGGGCGAACTGGCAGGTGCATGACATCGAGAAGAGACACTCCAGATGCTGGTCTCTGGAGAACAGCAGTTGAAGGTTTCAACCGCATTGTTCTCGATGATGCCAGTAGGCTAAAGATGAACAGTGGCCCTGATGCAAGTATTAGTAGACAAGCAAGGGTCCGTTTTTGGAAAGAAGTCGCAGATGTATATGAGGTATTCCTTGTAGGTTGCTGTGGACGAGCTCTTCCAACTGATAATCTCCCTGCAGCAGCAGTTAAGGCTGATGAGTCCCTTGAGATGACCATCCTGAACATTCTGGGTGATAATATCCTCAAATCGCCAATTGATGCGTCAGCCGATGTAATTCTCTCACCTAGATATGTAATAAAAATATCTTCAATTAAAGGGCTGGTCAATTGAATAGAGAAGCCATGCCTAAAATTATACATACATACATACATGCATATTGTATGTATTTACTTTTTCTTTTGTAAAAGATTGAACTTGGAATGTAGTTGTCATAATCCTAACGATAATCACGATCACAAGAGTTGAAGCTTCAATCCTGGTGATAAAGTCACTTCTACCATGATATGCAGCTTAATATAAACTTCGAGATCTGTTCCTGCTAATTATTTCTATTGAGGGAAACTAGCATGGTCCATATCATTATTTTGAAATTCATGTTTGCCTTCCATTAAATTCTTATAGATGAACAACTATCTAGGTACTGGAATGTTTACCTTTTCTCTTTCTATTTGGGTTTTTGTTAAATTATTATTATTATTATTATTTGTTGGGTATTTGTGGTTGTTAGAGATATCGGTCATGCTTTGTGGAGCTCCATTCTGTTGGTAATATTTTCTTTTGTAATTTATGCAGATATTGCAACGACTAGTATCCACCTTGGATCGATGTGCATCACGTACATCCACTTTGCCTATTGATACAGTGGAGCTGATGCCTATTCATTCTAGCAGATTTTCCTTGACTTGTTTGGAAAAGTTATTTTCCTTGACCAGGTAAGATAGTGTTTTCTGTTGATAGTTTCTTCCTTGCAGCATGTGATCAGTCTGTCATTTATGAAGAGGCACCTTCGGTGTCTTCATACCGGTGTTATTGAGTTGTCTCTAAGTTTCCCTTGATGAGGTAGTTTGCTGATATATTCATGCAAAATGTCTCTCCACTTCAAACTCAGCTGTAACTCATGAAATCACCATGTGCTGGTAAAATTGTGCACAGTAATTGAGGCCCTTCCCTTCAAGGTTTCCATTCAAGAGTGCTATCTGATATGACTATGGCTCCCCCTTTCAGAGGACTTCATTTGTCTAGCTTTGGCAAGAATATGTCCATCTAAAGTGGCCGGTTCAGTGGATATGGCAAGCTGCTCATGAACTAACCATTTAGAGTGTTCAAACGACAAAGCAAGGATAAAAATTCGCAGGCAACAACAAAACCCTGACTTAACACAGATATAGGATGGAGTGTGACTTGAGTGCCCCATGCGTTCTATCATTTCGCCCACCGATCACTTGTTTTGATTGAGCCTTGCTGCCGTCGCCACTGAGGCCGCCACCGAGCCTTGTTCCTCATCTCAGCACTGCCCACTTCCTCTATGTCTCGACGTGACACCGGTTTATCTGATGGCAATCTAGAAGTTGCATCCTGCAAGAGAATTGTGGTCACACATTGTGTGTACCCTAATAACACGGCTTGCAACATAAGCAAACTGTTGGGTATTGCTTATACCCTAAATCTGGATTCGACACGAAATCGAATCCCTAAAACTAGTGCGGAAGACGAGCCCGGGAAAATCACATGTATCACCGATCAAAGGCACACCACGAGATCGAGCGTACCTTGTATCCATAGACTAAACACCAACGTTGATTTGAGGAAGAAAAATTGATCCCGTTCGATCCGATGATGTCAATTCGCCTTGAAGGGAAGAGAGTGTCGTCTCTTTTGTTACTGTTCTTCTTTTGGAAGGAGAGAGAGAGGGGAACGTACGTTATGTCAAAAGGTGCGTTCCTCCCTCTCTTTATTTCCTTAAATACGTCCTCTCCAAAGGACGTGTCCCTTCGCATAAAAGACGTTCCCCCAAAAGTTACAACTCTTCAACGTATCCCTCCATCCATGGGCCCTAAACTTGTGGGCCGCGCTTTTAGGCCCATCGTGGGCGGACGGGCCAACTTAAGCCCATCATATTAATTAAAACCATCATCTCCCACTCGCACATGGTGGGCCAAAACCAACATGGGCGGACAGCCCTACTTAGGCCCATCAATTGAAAAACCATCAACTCCCACTTGACATGGTGGGCCGAACAGAATCCTCTTTTCCTCACTGCAACATTCATACTAGTGAATAGTCCGTGCGACCAGCATACTTTGAGAGCTCATTGTCATACATCTGTTAAGAATATATAGCAGCTCATAATAGGCATCACATTCCGAGTAAATATAATATGCAGTACCCTAGATCGATCGATCACATTTATATCTCTCTTAATCTCATTTAAACAATTATGATTATCCCAAAAACAGTCATAATTGGTCGACCAGCGAATACAAAACTACAATGTGATTCTCCAAATTCGATCTTCCTCTTTCCTTCAAAACTCTCAATTTCAGTTCAACTTGCTTTTCTAGAAATGTCCCATTAGATCGAATCAACTCATGACCATTGGCAACATTCTAAGATAGCAAACACTAAATGGAAATCTTGAGAATAAGTAAAAGTCATGAGGGCACTAAAATTGAGGAACTTTTTTCCTCAAGAGTGTTACACGGCATAAAAGTTGAGATCAAACTTTTGCTACTCTTATTGGTTGTATCATGCATACGTAGTATAAAATATGTATTATGGTATTTAACTCCTTTCCCATGGAGCGTATGTCTACATCTTTAATACCGTATAGATGATAGTTCAGACATATCCAATGTCTAACTTGAATTCATATATCTACTCATACAAAGAATTCATCAGAACTCACATCTGGCATTATAGACAGATAAAGTAAAATATGTGGATTATTTTACTTTCGGACATAGTAAATATCATGTCCTCATCTTAACACTTAGTTAAGGCGACATATATATTTTAAGTTTGAGCTCTCGATTATCACCTAGATAATAAGCTTAAAAACCATATTATTAAATAGATGCGATTACCCGTGTGAGTGGGCTAATCTCTTATCTGTCCGACATACTTTCTTAACATAATATAATGCACTGAGCATTAAGATGCATAAATGTCAAACAAAGATTCATAGGCATTAATGATGAAAACACAAATTCATTAAATGTGAACGACTTAGGGAAATTACAATATCCAGTACATCAGACTCTACGCAATCCTAGAGATTTTATATAACCACAAAACACATCTCTAGGTATTGGCTTTGTCATAGGATCTGCTACCATTCTATGCGTAGATATGTACTGTAAGTTCACATCTTTTCGTGCAACCATATCTTTGACAAAAATTATACTTGGTATCTATATGTTTAGTCTTGCCATGATATTTTGGATCTTTGGTGTACGCTATAGCTGCTTGGTTATCACAGTTAACCAAAACAAAAGATTTGCAGCATACTCAATAACACTTAAATGATCCAAAAATCTCTTAAGCCAAACTGCTTCTTGTACTACTGCTGATAATGCCACGAACTCAGCTTCTATCATGGACAAGGCTATCCACGTTTGTTTCTTACCGCTCCAACATATGGCGCCATTATTCAATAAGAAAACAAACCTAGAGGTAGATTTCCTTTCATTTAAATCTCCTCCCCAATCAGTATCAGAATAGCCTTCGAGTCACAGATCATTTCCTTGATAACTTAGCGTATAATCAGCAGTTCCCTTTAGATACCTCAGTATTCTTTTAACGGTTTTCCAATGTGCTTGACCTGGATTGAATTGGTATATACTCACCATTCCAATTGCAAAACATATGTCAGGTCTTATACGCATCATAGCGTACATCAAGCTCCTAACAACACTAGCATAAGGAACATGTTTCATTTGTTCCTTCTCTTGTGGAGTCCTTGGACACAATCTATGGCTCAATCATTCACCTTTTGCAATAGGAGTGTCTATGGGTTTACAATCTTACATACGAAATCGTTCAAGAACCTTATTTATATATGTTTCTTGCGAAAGAGATAACGACCTCTTCGAACGATCTCTTGAAATCTTAACTCCAAGAATGTATGCAGCCTTACCCATATCTTTCATCTCAAAGTTGGAAGGTAACCAACTTTTGATGGTATTCACAAACTCCATATTACTTCCAGCAATTAGTATATCATCAACATATAATGATATGATCACAAATTGATCTTTGGATCTTTTGATATATATACAATGATCCTCATCTATCATTATAAAATCATATGCAATTATGGCATTATGAAAACGTATATACCATTGTCTCGATGACTGCTTAAGACCATATATCGATCTCAAAAGTCGACATACTTTTTCTTCTTGGCCTTCTATAATGAAACCAGCAGTTGTTCCATATATATTTCTTCTTCTAATTCTTCATTGAGGAAAGCAGTTTTTACATCCATTTGATGTAATTCAAGATCCATACTTGCCACTATTGCCAGAATAATGCGAATCGAGGTAAATCTCACAACAGAAGAAAATATTTCCTTATAATCAATTCATTATTGTTGATTATACCCCTTCGTCACAAGGTGAGCTTTATATCTCTCTATCGAGCCATCAGCTTTACACTTTATTTTGAGAACCCACTTGTTCCCAATAGCTTTGCGTCCTTTTGGAAGATCAACTAGTTCCCAAACATGGTTTGACTTCATTGACTCCATTTCCTCTCCCATTGCATGCATCCATTTTTCCTTACTAGGGCAACTTAGAGCCTCATGTATATTTCTTGGCTCATCCTCATCTTGTGAGGCAATCATAAAAGTTTCCCCTTCAATGTCAAAACGTCGACGGGGTATACTTTTGCGACTTGTTCGTCGTATGGGAGATTGTGCACTTTGTACATCATTCCCCATCATGCTCCCACTCGGATTAGATAATGATAATGTCGTCTCATCATGTGGTTGTAATTGAGAATGAGTTGAATTCAATTCATCACTTCTCATATTACTCCCACTTGGACGAACTCCACTAATATCATTATCTTGATCCAAGGTTTCAAATAGGGAGTAATCTTTACCTATTTTGCCCTTCTTAGGAAATTCATTCTCTAAGAATGTGACATTCCATGATTCAAATTCAGTTATATTCCCACTTTCCTGCTCACCTATGAACACATACCCTTTCGAGTGTTCGGAGTATCTTATGAAGATACTATTCTTTCCTCTAGGACCCAATTTCCCAAATTTGTGAGAGGGCTCATGAGTATAGGCAGCACAACCCCATGGCTTAAGAAAACTTAAGTTCGGCTTTCTACCTGTCCATAACTCATATGGAGTGGAAGTAACTGATTTGGAAGGCACCCGATTAAGTATATAGGCAGCAGTTAACAACGCATCACTCCAAAAAGTGATAGGTAAGTTAGCATGCGCCATCATGGACCTAACCATTTGCAATAGGGTTCTGTTCCTTCTCTCCGCAACATCATTTTGTTGAGGAGTATGTGGAATAGACAACTGTCTTTCTATTCCTTTTTCATCACATAATTTTCTGAATTCATCAAATAAATATTCTCGACCTCGATCGGATCTTAATACTTTTATTTTCTTGTCTAATTGATTTTCTGCCAAGTTTATAAACTTTTTGAAATAATTTACTGCTTCAGATTTATGAAAAATCAAATAGACATATCCGAATCGAGTATAAACATCTATAAAAGTGATGAAATAAACAGCCCCATGCCTTCCTCTTACATTCTTTGGACCACAGACGTCAGAATGGATTAAATGCAGAGGAAATTCAGCTCTTTTACCTTTTCCAAATGGTTTCCTTGTTGTTTTCCCTATTAGGCAATGCTCACATATGGGCAAATCGACTTTTTCAATGTTGCCCAACAAGCCTTCTTTGGCTAGTCTATTCATATGTTGTTGGCCAATATGACCAAGTCTAGCATGCCACACTTTCACATCATTATCATATGAATTAGGAGACGTGAGAAGGGAATAACAAACATTTGCATTAACATAGACAATATCTAATACAATGAAACCATCTAGAAAATAACCACAACCATAGAAATTTGTATCCAAAAACAAATCCACACCTCTATTATGGAAGTTCATATTAAAACCTAGCTTGACCAACACTAAAACAGACACTAAATTCCGACGAATCTCCGGAGTATACAATACATCATGTAGGAATAAGGTGCGTCCACCACGCATGTTCAATTGGCAGGTGCCAATACCTTTAACTTCAGTTCTGGAGTTATTTCCTACATAGATCCACTTAGTTCTAGTCGGAACTCGTCGAAATTCTACGAAGGATTCTCTATCCTTCGTTACATGGTCTGTCGCTCCTGAATCTACAGTCCACAAAGGATTATATTCAGTCAAGAATACAAAACTTGACACATATGCAAAGTTCCCAATAATACAAGGGGTGTGTACCTTCTTTGCCTTGCGACAATCGCGGACATAGTGACCCCTCTGGTCACAGTTGTAACATTTCACCTTTGAAATATTCTTCACATGAGGACGTTTTCCTCTCTTCATACGAGGACGTTTTCCTCTCTTTTGTTGGTTAATTCATGGTTTCTTGCAAGAAGGACTTGATCCCTTGCTTTCCCACATATTGAACGAATCAATGCGCTTGCGCTTAGAGCTTGAAGCCCCTTCTGAGCTGAAAGCAACACAGCAAATATCTGTATCCCGCTCAGATGCCTTGAGGTGATCATCTGCTAGCTCAAGGTGGCGCACAGCATTCTCAAGATCTTCCATAACATGGTCAAGAGCTTTTAATGCTTCTTGCTTTTCAAGCACATATTGATATTTCACAATTCTCGCCGTTCAATTTGTCCTCTTTATTCAAATCAGCAATTATGTTCTTAGTTGCTGAAGCCATTGATCTGAACATATCAGACACATATGCACGAATAATTAATGCCTATCATTTATACATCCATTTTGCATAAACCCATCATATTAATGAATAATTTCAAGTAAGGTTTCAGAATCAAAAAGTCACTATGTTTCCAATCATCCTCCAAAAATCCTAACTTAAAACTATCATTAATATAATTGTCCATGCAAAATAAATTCTATGAAGCTACAAAAACTTCTATGAACTACCCACAGCAGTCAACAATAACATAAAACAAATAATATTTGATATCAAACAATGATATAATAAAGATGCTTTCATATAATACAACTAACATTTTAGTTGCCACACCAACAACAACTAAGTAGAAAACATTACATAAGATATCCACAAAGCACACTAAATAAAGAAAATATCTCGAAACATCTAAAACCAAGGCATCATACTGCTAATAGGGAAAGCTTCTACTTGGTTCAATTTCTTTTTCTTTTCCTCTGTAAAATTTTCAGGCATTCTTGACAGCCACGGAAAAACAGACGGATATCCCTTAGGATTTCTCCTACGCACATTCATTCCCCGCCTAATCGAAGTCATTCATTGGGTCGCAGTCTTTGTGGCTCCAACCCGATGATATTCATCTACAAATTCCATTACTAGCTCCTTATATCTAGTAAATCCTTTGACCTCCCATAGGCGATTCAACACTCCTTGCCATTCTGGTGGAAGAGTATTCATGAAGAATCGCACCATCTGAGTATCTGGCATGGGTTAACCGTTCCAAATGACTTCTTGAATTTTGTTGTTGACCTCTATAACATGATCAATTATGTCATCACTCTCCCATCGGTAACCATTCAAATCGGCTATCAACCCTGAAAGCTTTTCCTTTTGTTCATCTGACATTGTGCGCACAGATGCGCACGGCTTACAGGGAGGCATTGTTCCTGCAACAAATGCAGAACAAAAAAAAAAAAAAAAAAGGAAGCATGAATACCTGAGAACATTATCAGAAACCATCCCTCCCATACCAAGCATGAACTCGCGCGTGGGAGGCTCCTGAACTGCGGCACCACTTCATGCTAAAGAAGGAAGCATGACCTAGACAACGAGAATGCCAGAATATTGAGGTTGCCCTGTCGGCCATACGTGTAGGAGCGCGCGAGAGAGAGTGAGTTAGATCCAGTGGCTAATAGAGGAATACGACGGAGATGGTGATGCATCTTGAGGTAAAAATGCAAAGAAAGGAAAGGGACAACGTGGGTTTCTTCTCCAACGGGGCTTGTCGCGATCGCATATTCCATGGAATATGCCCAACAACCACCGTCTTTAAAATTCAATTGGTCCTAAACTTTATAAACCCTCCAGCCTTTTTTTCCCTTTTCTTTCCTCATGATCACTCATGGAGCCATTTTCTTTTTAAAAAAAAAAAGTGATAAATCTTTTGTATGAATGCCATTTTTATCCTTCACTTTTTAATGCAGCCAATTTCGTCTTAAATTTTTTGACGATTTATCAATATAGTTATTCTAACTAATTTTAACAAATAATCGATGGTGTAGACGCGGACTGTACGACATGACTCAATTAATGTTGACATAGATATTTTTACAATTTTTTAATTTTTACGAATTTTTATTTTATTTTTTTTTCTCGTTTTTCTTCTTTTCCCATGTCCCTCTACTGGTTTGCGACCTTGGCGATAACCAATGTAGGTTGTTGACCACAAGTGAGGCTTGGAACAACATTGTTGGCTTTGGGCGAGGGTCCACGAGCCCTTGTTATGACCGGCGTTGGGCGAGAGCGTTGTGGCCCCTTGCTAGATTTGAGCTAGGTGAGGGCTAGCGAGGGTGTCATGACCTTTGCTTGTGGATGGTGACTTCCATTGTTGAGATCGTGGATTGGTGGATGGAAATAAGAAAAAAATGAAAAAATGAACATGAAAATTAAAAAAAGAAAAAACTCAAAAAAAAATTGAAAAAAAATGCAAAAATTTCATTTTAGCATTGATCATGCTATATAGGATAATCGACATCCATATCATTAATTTCTTGCCAAAACCAAAAAGTTATATTAGTAAATCATAAAAAATATTTAAAATTAGATTAATCAAATTAAAAAGTTTATAACGAATTGATATTTATACTATAATGATTTTTTTTTTTAATTATCCCCATTTCATTGAGAATTGTATCGACAAACATAACTATTTATATTAAGGAAATTCCTCGCATTCTCTTTGATTGTACGATTGTGCATATATATATTTCTGATTGTGCATTTAAACCCCTTCGCTTTTGCCTGCTTTTTGTTTATAGTCTTTTCCCCTTTTCTTTCCCCATAATCTTTAATAGAACATCCCCTCACTTTCTTGTGTGGCGACATTTTGCATCATGCTTGTGCCCACGTTGTTGTGCCAAATGTCGAGTGGGGTCAAGCTCGATCTGATGATAACACGTGTCTTTTCTACCTCAATGGGGGCATATTGAAGTGCGTCGATGAATCCTATACATTCCATTGAGAAATGCACATGACAGAGTAGGCAAAATATAGATAGACGAGAGAAGTTTAAAGTATCACACAGATGACTTTATGTGCTATTCATATATACGTGGATTAATAAGGTTTAAGAGTCCCTCTCTTCCTCGGAAGAGTTCCCCCTCTATCCATGGTGATAGTGTACCCATGAGAAATCCCAAGCCCTAAATCTCCCAGCCCAAGTGGATTCAATCCACCTGCCGATCAGTATCCTTCAACCTAAACATAGACCACTTTACCCTACGAACCCATGTTACAATGTAATCCCTCCTTTTACAGCAAAGGTCCTTCCATCATCTTCCACCACCCAACACACAAAGCCTCTGTGAGTATGGATTCTGCTCCGGTTCTAGGAATAGAAATGCTCGTGAAATAGAGCTGGAATCAGTTTAGAGCTCCCTTCATCCATGTTTCATCAGTCACAGTAATAGGCACTCTTGGGTATCGTACTGACTACTCTTCTGGGTCAATCTTGGAGGTTGTCCTGAACCTGAATCTGTAAGAAAGAGTTAGAAATGGAGAATGAATCAGAAAGAGAGCGGAGGTTGGCTGCTTTATGCCGAAGAATGGGGCAAATGTGGTCAGTGGATTTCGTAGCCAACGTGTTTGAAGAAATTCATGAGGATAAATGGAAAGCTCGTAATCTAATTTTGCTTGGGAAACTTTCCTCCAGGCCAAATGTAAACTTCCAGGCCTTTTTATCCACAATGAAGAAGGCTTGGAAGACTAAACACGTGGTGTGTGAACTAGTGCAATCGGGTCTATTCTCTTTCACTTTCAGAGAGGAAGCGACTTGAAAAGAGTCCTGGATGCTAGCCCTTGGTATTTCTTGGGGAACTTGCTCATTCTACAGAAACTTCAACCTAAGGTACCTATCCACCGTCATGTTTTTACTCATTGTGCATTTTGGGTGCAAGTGCTTGGAATTCCAATAATACGAATTACTGAAAAGACGATGATGGAGGTGGTCAGAAAGATAGGAAAGGTGGTGGAACTAAAAATAGATGGAAAAAGATGGCAGCCCGTGCAAGGTGGGAAGAGCACGTGTGCTTTTAGATCTATCACGCCCTTTGTGGCCAGGAGCATTGGTGAATTTCGATGATGATCAAATCTGGGTTGACTTTAAGTATGAGAGGCTCCCTTATTATTGTTATTCATGTGGCCGAATAGGCCATTATACCACAAACTATGAGGAAATCCTTTACGAGGAACCAAGGTCTGGGGAGGAAGTAGCTGTTAACTTCGGATATTGGCTAAAAGCGGAAGCTAAGGAAAATGGTCCTTTTTGGAAAATGTATTATGGGGAAGATATATCTTGTGAGGAGAAAGAAACAGTATCGGAAACACCTACACCGGTCGGCACCATGGAGGTCCCGACCAACATTGAGAACTATGAGATGCAATTGGGGAATCCTATGGAATTTCAACCTTCAGAATCATCCAAGTTAAAAGGGAAAGGTATAGCCAATGCGTCTACGATAGTGAAAGGCAAAAGAGATAAAGGCTCTCAACTTCTTCTCTCGGATTCGTCATGGGCAGAAACTATTCTCGACAGTACATCTACAGTACATAAAAAGAGTAGGAAGGGTCATATTCCCCCGGCGAGCAAGAAAATGAAGAGGGCCAAGAATTACAGCTTACAGGGGATGGATGCTAATGTGATTGATGAGTCTCTACTTCTTGAAACACCTATCCAGGTGGATGGTGGAGTACATGAATGGGCTTTGGTGGCTAGCCCTAATAAGCCACCGGGGGATAAATGAAAGTTTTGAGTTGGAATTGTCAGGGATTGGGGTCTGCCCTGACGTTCTAGCATCTCCAAGCCCTAGTGGCTCTTGATAGACCCGACTTGGTGTTCCTCATGGAGACCAAGAATAGGAAAACAGTGGTGGACAAGGTTAGACAACAACTTAATTTCAAGAAGTCGGTTATCATTGATCCAATTGGCATGGCAGGGGGACTAATAGTAATGTGGAAGGAGGAAATAAGGGTGGAAGTACAGTAGCACTCAGAGGAGCTGATTGATATTACCTGCAAGGACCCTACTTATGGTACCCTGATAAGAGTATCTTTTCTACATGCTTCTACTGATTTCCAAAAGAGGAATTGTCTATGGCAGAAACTTCGGGCCATCCACCACATCAACTCCCTACCATGGATTTGTATGGGGAACTTCAATGAGGTTCTCAATTATTGGGAAAAGGATGGAAGACAAGGGATGGATCATTATCGAATGGTGGCCTTTCGAGCAATGCTGAATGATTGTGCCTTAATGGATATTGAAAGCAAAGGTTGTGCCTACACAGGTTCAAACAATAGAGATGGGGAAAATCTGGTGAGAGAACGCCTAGATAGGGTTCTATGTAACATAGAATGGAGAGTGGAATTCCCTAATGCAGAAGTTGTTGCTATGCCAGCTATAGGTTCTAACCATAGCCCTCTTATCCTCAATCTATATCCGAAGATCATAAGAAGGAAAAAAGAGTTTCGATTTGAGGCATATTGGTTAGAAGACTCGAAATGTGGGGAAATTGTTAAAGAAGCTTGGAATGATCACCATACCACACTTGGAGACTTAGTACAAAAGTCACAAAAGGTGGCTGGTGCATTGGGAATATGGAGCAAAACGAGATTCTCTAACGCACACAAGCAAATTGAGCACCTAAAGAGAAGGCTAACCATGTTGACTAATAGTCCTGAAGGCGCCAAGTATAGGGAGGAGGCCCAACATATCAAAGAATGGATTGAACAGTTATGGAGGTAGGAAAAAATGTACTGGAGTATGAGATCCCGCATAAACTAGCTAAGGTAGGGGGGATAGAAATTCCAAATATTTCCATGCCACTACGGTCCAACGGAGAGTACGGAATAGAATCACAATGCTGAAATTGAATGATGAGCACTGGTGTTGGGAACCTGAAGCATTAAAGCAACACATTGACCAATTCTACCAATCCCTCTACACCACTGAAGGACCCAGGAATCTTCAACCAGTCCTAGATCAATGTCCACACCTTGTTAATGAGGAAATGAATGAGTCCCCGATGAGAAGGGTAACAATGGATGAAGTGAAGGAGGTGGTTTTTCAAATGGGTGCTACTAAGGCACCTGGACCAGATGGGCTTAGCGGGCAATTTTATCACCATTACTAAACTGACATTCAGCATGATGCATTCAAGATGGTCGATAATTTCTTCACTACGGGTACCTTCAATCCTAAACTAAATATGACACATATTGTTCTCATTCCAAAAGTAGCAAATCTAGAAAATATAACTCAATATAGGCCCATCAGCTTATGTAATTTCAGTTATAAGATTATTTCTAAAGTAATGGTTAACCGTCTTAAGCCATGGCTTCTTGAGATTATTGCGATAGAACAAAGTGCTTTTGTGAGCGGTAGACAAATACAGGACAACATCTTGATAGTCTAGGAGATGCTCATCAGCTTCGTATTCGAAAGAGGAAAAAGAAAGTCCAAGTAGTTCTGAAATTAGATATGCAAAAGGCCTATGATCGAGTTGAATGGGATTTCTTATGTGAGTGTATGAAGAAAATGGGATTCTGTAAGGAATGGGTCCAGTGTGTCAGACAATGCATTTCCACGGTATCTTTCAGTGTGAAAATTAATGGGGAATCCATGAATCAGTTCCATCCATCCCAAGGTGGTGTCCGACTATATCTCATCTACTCTTTGCCGATGATGCCATCTTCTTCCTAGATAGAACGGTTATTGAATGTCAAAACTTGGCGAATATTCTAAACCAGTATTGTTATGCATCAGGGCAGGCCATCAACTTAAACAAGTTAGGTATTTTCTTTAGCCAAAATTGTCCACAAAACTTAAAGAGGAATTTGGCAAATCAATTAAGAGTCCCTATTATTGACAAGACAGGCAAATATTTGAGAATTCCGTCAGATTGGGGGCAATCCAAGAAGCAAATGTTTGCATGGATCCTTGCAAGGGTTAACTCAAAGCTAGAGGGCTAGAAAGAGAAATTGTTGACCAAAGCAGGGAAAGAGGTACTCATTAAAACAGTTGTACAAGCTCTACCACAGTACGCAATGTCTATTTTTAAGATACCGATATCTATTTGCAAAGCAATAGAAAAAAGAATTGTGTGCTTTTGGTGGAAACAAAATGTTGAATGGAAAGGAATTCATTGGAAGAACTGGGAATCTTTGAGAACAAGGATACAGGAGGGCTAGGGTTTCGAGACTTAGTAGCTTTCAATAAGGCTATGCTCGGGAAACAAGCTTGGCGACTTGTTCAGGCTCCAAACTCCCTATGGACCAAAATTGTAAAAGGTATTTATTACCCACAAGGGGAATTTTGGCATGTTGGTAAGGGTAATCACCCCTCATTGGGATGGCAAAGTTTGATGATAGGAAGGGAAGTGATTGAATCTAAGATGAGATGGCTGGTGGGTGACGGTAAACATATCAGAATCAGGGAAGATGTATGGCTACCCAGAGGCCGTATTGGAGGCGCCATAAATCTAAACGAACTAAAATTTGTCAAGGAATTGATTGTACCTGAAGAAAAAGAATGGAATGTAGCGAAGCTAAAGGAAATGTTCAACGAGAATGTCATCCATGATATCCTATCTATACCGCTCAGCTCCAATCCATTAATGGACAGACTGATGTGGACTGGAAATAATAAGGGCTCCTATTCGGTCAAAAGTGGCTACAACAAAGTGTGTTCCCAGGATAAAATGGTTAATGCTAACCAAGCGTCATCATCATATCAGCCTCCCTGATCTCTATGGACTACAATCTGGCAAACCCAACACTACCCAAAGGTTCGTTTTTTCTATGGAGTGTATGCACTAATGCGCTGCCAATAAGAGAAAATCTTTACAGGAGGAAAATGGTACCTGATCCACTTTGCCCAATATGTCATGAAGCCCCAGAGACTCTTGAGCATCTCCTTCTTTTATGTGCCTGGACAAAAAGGATATGGGTAGACCCCCGCATCAAATTGAATACGGTAGCCGATAAAATTGCAAGGATGGATAAATGGATCTCGGAGAACTTGCCTCCCCAGGATGAGCTAAATTCAGATGCCCCTCCTTGCTGGTATATCATGGCTGATATGGAAAGAAAGAAACGTGTGGGTCTTTAGAACTAGCAAACTTAAGCCATATAAAATTGTGGAGGAAGCTAGTTGTGATCTAGAACTATATCGAAGATGGAGCACCAGTATTGCTACAAAGCATCGAAATGAAAGGGGAGGTTTGCCAGAGTAAGAATGGATACCACCGCCAATAGACTCGTTGAAATTAAATGTGGATGGTTCTTGGTGTTGCGACTCAAAACAGGGAGCCGTTGCCGGAATTTGCAGAGACCATCGCGGGCGCCTTGTGGGTGGATTTGCCAAGAAATTCCTTGCTCCGTCTGCCCTCGTTGTGGAAACCCTAGCTTTGAAGGAAGGTCTGCACTTTGTGGAGAGGACACGAACAGCAGCTCTTCAGTTTAATGAACAGAGTCAAACAAGTATAGCAGTTCAAGTTCAGATTGTGACTGATAATTCGACAGCAGGAAATGCTATTTTGGGCTAGGCTGAAGTCCCATGGGCTGTCCATTCGGTAGTGGTAGACTGTCAACAATTGCTGGGCTCTTTAGTTGGAGTGTCCGTCGCCGTTTGTCCGCGGGAAACGAATTGGGCTGCGGATTGGATCGCGAAGGCTTGCCGAAATGACTCCCTTGCAACAAATTGGTCGTGTAATCCTTCCCATTGTCTCTTATCTCTATTATGTTTGGATTTTGGTAAATGTTCGGGTACTGTTCCTACGTAGTAATGAAAGGGATATTTATTTGACCAAGAAAAAATAATATATAAATATATATATATAGACACACACACACGTGGATTTCTCTTTATTCGTATAATAAACTTTCGGACCCAATCGGATATGTTATAGGCTCGGATTTGAACTCTTTTTTGACAATTTTCCTGATTGAAAATATTCGATTTTTATGGCATGCTTTGCCCTAATTTATTTTATGTGTGCAACTTATGTTCGTCAAATTACATGCACTATTCTTAATCAGGTTTGCACATGAGAAATTGGCGTTAAAATATCTCATATTGCTGTTTACAAGGTTTAGTATTCTTCATATATATCTGGTCTCATTTCACCTATATAATATAAACTTTTGAGTGAATATGGTTCCGATCGAATATGTTGACAGTTCAAATCTCCTTCTTCACTTACAATTAGATGGAAATTACACAATTCCCTTTTCTAGGATCTTTCTTATCTAACATAATGACGACTTGGTCTTATACCATTTCGTAGATCGAGAATGCATCAGATCTTCCTTGCGTGTGTTGTCTTTTTTTCTTGTTTTGATAATAAAAGGGCACAGGCGCATAGACCCAACTATCCAATGCTTGTGATGTTTTCATTAAATCACTCTATGCTTGGCTATAATCAAATGATGGATCCCCCCTATCTCTCGACGGCGACGTGGTGAATACAACTGATTAGTTTTTTTTTTCTTTAAACAAAATTACTGATTTCTTGATTAATTAGGTCAAAAAAGATGACCTGATGTTAGAGTGAGCAATTTGAAGTCACTAAGGTCTTTGCGTGGTAACCTTCCCGGCCCCAAGAATTTCTATTCTTTTGTTCCCCCGAACAAAAAAAGAATAAAACCCGTTTGATAACGGCAGAGTTGATTTCTATTCCCCGGAATAGAAAAGTTAGCCCTAAATAAAACGAGAAACAAAAAAAGTTCTTCTTTGTCCTGGGACAATTTCTAGAAATAAACAAATTTTCTTTTTTATTTTTGTTTTATTTCTCTCTTGCCGTGGCCACCTCCAACCGCCCGGAGCCACCGCCGACCGCCGCCCGCCGCCGCCGACCGTGAGCAAGAATAAAAAAATAAAAAAATAAAAAAACAAATAAATACAAAAATCAAATAAATACAAAAAAACAAATAAATACAAATAAATACAAAAAAAAAAATAAATACAAATAAAAAACAAACGCAAGAAAATAAAAAAACAAAAAAAAAATAAAAACAAATAAATACAAAAAAACAAATAAAAAACAAAAATAAGAAAAATAAATACAAAAAAAATAAATACAAAAACAAATAAAAAATAAATAAATACAAAAAACAAATAAATACAAATAAAAAACAAATGCAAGAAAATTAAAAAAATAAATAAAAAACAAATAAATACAAAAAAAACAAATAAATAAATAAAAACAAATAAATACAAATAAATACAAAAAAACAAATAAATACAAATAAAAAAAACGCAAGAAAATAAAAAAACAAATAAACAAATAAAAAACAAATAAATACAAAAAAAAAAAAAAAACAAATAAATACAAAAACAAATAAAAAACAAATAAATACAAAAAAAGCAAATAAATACAAATAAAAAACAAACGCAAGAAAATAAAAAAACACATAAAAAACAAATAAATACAAAAAAAGTATAAAAAACAAATAAAAACAAATAAATACAAAAAGAATAAAAAAAAGAATAAAAAACAAATAAATATAAAAAACAAATAAATACAAAAAAGAATAAAAAACAAATAAAAAAGAACAAATAAAAAACAAATAAATACAAAAAAGAATCGTTGCGTTACCAAACGCATTTCTATTCTTTTCTATTTTAACAAGGTAGAAATTTTGTGCGGTTATCAAACGGGTTCTTTTGCTCGTAAAACTGTTCCCGGAATAGAAATAGAAAAGAACTATTTACGGAAAAAAACTTTCCCCCCCAAGAAATTTTACCATGCGCACCCCAAATCTTCTTGTAGTTTCTAAATTTGTAGAGGAACCTGATGTCATAGGCCGCAACACCAGGTCTTTTTGAACCTTTAGTGACAAATGAGTGTATCCATGAGCAAGGGTCGGCCTTGCCCAAGTTAGATCTAGCAAGGCCGCCCTAGCTTGGGCGAGGACCAGACTTACTAGATATAGCGAGGAGAGCTCTTGCCAAGTCTTCCCCTCACCCATATCAAATTGAATAGTTTAAAATTGAATTGACAAAAATTCAATACGTTTATAACTTTTTGGACAATTTTCTAGCTCAATGGGTGGCTCAAAACAGAGATGAGGATTTAACATAATGAAGGAGGTTCATCTGATTTAACTTGGCCTCTAGATTAATGTACTACCTATCTTGTTTTTCCTTTGGGCCGAATGCAGTGACAATCTTGCTAATTAAATTGCAAGGTAAATGGGAAAATTTATAGTGATTATACCCCACAGAATCTCAGCCAATCAGATCTAGGAGTCCTAGCATTAAAAGTTGTGGCCAACCGAACGCGGCAGCGACTCTACGGACAATAATGGTGGTGCATCCTGGGGTTCTGACTTCTGCCGCTTGGATTGACGGCATGATAATATTCAATGTCCGTTCCATTCTAAATTTTTCAATTTTATCGATTCAGTTATAAATTTTTGCATGAAATTTTAATTTAGTCATTTCAATTTATTTTAATTAGAAATTGCTGACACACCAGTTCAGTGATGTATCCTTACTATCGTGTAATTTCATGGAAAAAGATTTTGTTCAATGGGAAATTACTTTAAAAAAAGGCTTTTGCATTTTCATATGAGGATAATAAAGGTTAACTTGCTTTCTATTTTAACTTTAGACCCCAATGCTGCTCAGATGATGTGGGAAAGAAAAAAAGAAGTCTTTTATCGTCATATGGTACAATTATACAAAGCACGAATTTGAGATTTTGCTAGGAGGGATCTTAGAAAGGGCTTACGTTAGAAAATGTACTGCATACGTATTTTCTTAATCTATCTCTTAATGTGTGTTAGCCACAAATGCACCTAATTTTTTTTTTATCATTAATTTAATTTGGTGAAAACAAACTTAAGAAAATCCTAATGAGATCGGCTATTTGTATTTATTGATTCAAACCTTGCTTGTCTAAAGAGGGCTTTCTCGTCATTAAAGAAAGTTACGCATTTCTTTAGGATACTATACATAGGTTTATCAAGTTATAAATAAAAGTGGTAGTTCATGCACAACAAAACCGCAAAATTCTCTAAATCCCTGGTGTTGCCTATTCTAATGAGCCAGCCCTTATATTGCCCATATTGCAAGTAGCTTTTCTAGTGATGTCAAGACGAGGTGATAGAGTTAATATATTAAGTGATATAATGCATTGTAAATTTGTAATTATATTAAAACAATCAACATGATGAGTCGGTCTTATCATTTAGAATATCAGATTGGTAGATATGTCTTGATATGTCCAAAGTATTTTCTTTTCTTTCATTTTTTTTTTTAAAGACCCCTGTACCATGAAAATCGAGAAATGGGCGAAAAAGAGAGGAAGAAAACATGATGATATAGGGTGAAATGCATTAAAGGGCTGCTCTATCCAGGTTGAGGAAATTACTCATATGTTAGCTTAACTATAAATGGATATGAGCGATGCCATATTTGCAATCCAATAATCATAAGTCTCGTTTCTTCCGATTAGGGATAAAAAAAAATTACATGACCCTTTAACATATCAGAGGGCTCTTTGTAAGGTATAAGATGTAAAAGTCTTCCTCCTCTAGGTAAATTATTCATATGTGCCATTCTTTCTTCATCATTATATAGAAATATGACCTTGAAACCTAGGGGAAAGAAAATTAATGTTGTTTCTTTTCTGGTGCAGAACCGCGACATGGCTCTGAGTTACCGCGTGCATGGCCAGGCCTGAAGATAGGCTTGTTCTGAACTTGAAAGTGAAAGGTGGTACAAGTTCGTACTTGTCCCCAGGAAGATCTAGCATGAGAGAGAAATATTTTATCTGATAAAGAAAGACATGTCCTATATTTTAAAGGCCTAGAACTCGAGCAATTAATTAAACGAAAGGGAAGTTTCCGAGCAATGCCGAATTACATGGCTCCCTCCCAAAAATTTTTAGAGGGGATGGACACAGATCCCTCCTCCTCCTTCCCCGTTAATTTAGGTGGCCCACCTCCTAAAATTACTGGACTTTATCTTTATTTGGACCCGAATCTATACTCCGAATGCTATCACAACCATTTGTTTCTCGATCTGTAGATGGCACCCACATTGGATCATAGTACCATTCACCTTTGTCCAGACAAAAATAAAGAGCCTGCAAGTGGAATGACCATCATGAGACCCTAATCAGATTCAAATTCCTCATATTCATCGCTTAATTACAACTCATCCTCTTTTTTCTGTAGTTCATTTATTTTGCTATTCCAACCAAGGAAAATGTCAGTAGAAAATGCGAATTTTACCCCCCTGAAATTCACATGCATTGACAGAGAGAGAGAGAGAGAGAGAGAGAGGAATAGTTAAGAGGGGTTAAACAGATATAAGACATACTTTTGGCAGCGAAATGTTTTACCTTTTTTAGAAGTTTGGGGATAGTGTGAAAAATGGGAAAGAGGAATAGTTAAGAGGGGTTAAACAGACATACGACATAACTTTTGGCAGTGAGATTTTTACCTTTTTTTGAAGTTTGGGGATCAGTGTGAAAAATGGGAAAGATCGAGGTTCATCATGACACATCAGGTTAATCTTCAAGGAGCTTCTCATGCTGCCAAAAAAGTCCTAAATCTTTTGTTTTTGTCTTTGTTTGGTGCGATTTAGTTCTAAATCTTTTTATGTTGTGCCAATTCAATCATTTCGGTCAATTTTGACTAGATTTTGCTGACTGGACGCCAGCCGATTGACGTGGCTTGATCGGTGCGACATGGACAATTTTTGATAATATTTTAATATTTCTGAATTTTTTTTTTTTTTTTTTTTTTCTTTCCTCTTTTCCTTTTGGACCTCGGTGACGGCCAGCGAGGTCGAGGTCTTTTTTTCTTCCGTTTCCCAATCTCACCCAAGAAATTTCCTCCCTCCCTCTTTTTACGAGCTCGGGGTTCCTGGCTTCCCCCGATTTTTCGCTGGTTTCCCCGGCCCGTCGGGCGAGGCTCGACCCTCGCCAAATTCGGCGACCTCGTGAGGCCGCCCGAGATGAGGTCGACCTCGCCCGGCCGGCCTCGGCCGGGTCGCCGAGGTAAAAAAATAAAAAAAAATAAAAAAAAAAATTAAAATATATTAAAATATTATTAAAAGTTTTCCATGTCATCGCCGATCGGCCACGTCAGTCGGACGGTGTCCAGTCAGCAAAATCCGATCGAAATTGGCCAGAAATGACTAAATTGGCACAACGTAAAAAGGTTTAGGACTAAATCGGCATCAAAAAAAGATTTAGGACTAAATCGGCACAAAGACAAAATGTTTAAGACTTTTTTGGCACTTTTCCCATGCCAAAAGTCTTCCATTGGTTTATTTAGTTTCAGCAATTTCCTATGAGCAACTTCTATTTTTGTTTTTTCATCAACGCCTTGTAGCAAATATACAAAGAATACAACGAGCTATATTCAACAAGAGGGTTTTAGGGTCACAAACCTCAAGCCCTCGAATTTTAGCTAATCCCATGAGACTGTTCGGTAGTTAAGAACCGACTTGCATATGTGAATTAGACACACGACTTGAGTTTGAATCTCGACACTACCAAGGGCAAGTTGTGGCTATCCATCTAGACTTGCGTACCTAAGGCGGGCTTCCTCATCATCTATAAAAATAAAAATAAATAAATAAAAAAAAGGAGGTAACATTTGCAATAATTACCATGCATTGGTAACACATAATTACACATGCATATAGATTTGGAGAGGTGAGGGTGTCACGGCCTTTGCCAAGCCCTCATTGGCCATAGTGAGGGTAGGTGAGGGCCGCTACGCCCTCACTAGGGCCCTTGACCACCTAGGCAAGGGCTCGCAATGCCTAATGCCTACCGCAATGAGGGCTCACTAGCCCTCGCCAAACCCAATGAGGACCACAACACCCTCGCCAAATTTGGTGAGGCAAGGGTGTTGCTACCCTTGCCCATTGCCTGGCGGGGGTTGCTAGCCTTCACCTAGGTGCTAGCAGCCTCACACGGCCTTTGCTCTGTGGCACAAAGTAAAAAAAAAAGAAAAGGAAAGAACAAAAAGAAAAAAATCAATAAAAAATTCTATAATTTTTTTAAAGTTTTAAAAACTATGCACTTTGACGTTGGCTGCGTCATGTAATATGGTCGACATTGATTGAGCTGTCACATTAGCAATGTTCAATCAAAATTAGTCGGAAGGATTAAATTGACACTTCATTAAGAGATTTAGGAATAGTTTGGCGAATAGTTTAAAGGTTTTAAGATTGAATTGATAAGTTATCAAAATGTTTATAACTAAAATTAACAAAATTGAGATATTTATGACTGAATTGGCTGTCATACAATAGATTTATGACTTTTTAAATAATTTTCTTCATCTAAACATGAGGAGAGACTACTTGGAAAAAAAATCTTTGCAACGACTACAATTTTGTAAAGGTCCTTTGGCTTCGGTAAAATGTTTAGAACACTCCAATAGTCGTAGCTCCACGCTAATGCAGCACTTTACAACAACTCATATGAAGTTGCTCTATCTAACTTCGAGGTGTTATAGTTTTAAAAAGTATTGCTAAATACATGTGCGGCGAATATAGTATGGTTATACCATAATTATAATTAGGGTTAATATCATGAAAAATTCTAAACTGGTACACTCACGAAAAATTTATCATAAACTAATTTTTTTATTATAAAAAACCTCAAACTGATATGTTTGTGACAAATTTACCCTTTGTTAAATTCCGTTTAAATTGGATTAATGACACAAAAAATCACAAACTGGCATATATGCAACAAATGGAGTGTAAAACCCAAACTGATACACTTGTAAATTGTCATGTGTCACAAGACCCTATGTTTAGAGCAAGAATTTTAGCAGATGTAGCTAAACCCTCATCCCAAACATAAGGTTCTTTGGTCTCAATTTCTTTTGCGTAAGATCCATATAATAGCAAGTGCAAAGAATAGTACAAGGATAAGGTGCTATCATACTATTCTAAAATCTCTAATATCGGATAGAAATTTGAGCTTTGCACAATAATGAAGGATCAAATTAGTCAATTTTGCCCAGTGACTACCTTTTGGGAGGTGGGGGTTGAATCCCCACATTTTTAGGAGTGGGTTTTGGTATATCATGATTTAGGAATTTTAGTGATTAAAAAATTAATTTAGAGTTTTTAGTGATCAAAAAATCAAATTGGGATAAATTTACCATAAGTGTATTAGTTTGGAGTTTCCTTACATGGTAACACGCGAACCACGCGAATGAAACCGTTAATTTTATTAACTTAATAAGAAAGAAAAGAACGACACATTGGCGAGGGAAAAAGAACAGAAACAGAAAGCGTGGGGCCGGGTGGGTGTGTGATTTACCCCTGATTTCGTTGCTGGCTTTCTAAATTCGTCGTTTTCCCGACAGATTCACCTGACGTACCATGCATTTGCTTTTCGAAAGAGAAACTTCAAATCTAGTAATGCTCGTGCGACGGGTCCGTCACGTGAGTAGAGAATGACGGTGCGTTTAGAAGAGGTGAACGTGGGGCTTCCTGTCAACCGTTACCAGATTAATATGACCGCAGGTCATATTAGCCTCTTTTAAGCAGTCGACCCCGGCGGCCGACTCTTGCATGCTCATATTCCCATGCATTCAGAAACTACAGAAGGTCGCCGTTCTGTAGGAAGAAAGCACGGAGATCGTCTCGAGAGGGAGCAGATGGACCACCGCGATCCCGATCCGAACCGACCCAACAAGTCCCCCATGCCTGCTCAGTCGCCGTCGTTAATTCCCGTTAACAACCAGGTGTATGCACCGTCCCAGCTGGAGCTTGCGCGCAGGAAGCTCTGCACGGAGCTCGGTGGGTATGGTGACCTGTACAACCAGGGGTACGCCACGACTCCGCCAAGCTTTCGCGGGCAGCGCCGGTGGGGGGGCGATGCGGCGAGCAAGAAGGATGAGGTCTCGGCGGAAACGCAGTCCAAGCATTACTGGGTGAGTTCGGCGGTGTGTTTGTGGCTGCTTGGTTGTTGAATTTAGTTGATGAGCTTGGATTGGGGGATTTTTACTGGGGGCTTTTATGATTCTTTTTTTTTATATGCTCGGATTTTGTTATTTATTATGTTCGGGATTTGTTTAATTGCTAAATATGGACAAAATGATGCTGATGCTCTGCATTTGTTTACGCAGTGCTTCTAATGGGTGCGCTCCTTAAGGGTCAAGTGCACGCTTGAAATTCTGGAAAAATGACTTATAATGTATAGCTCTTGCTAAAATTCGACCACATATTCAAAGATGTCTGCGTAAATCAAGCAATGCTAGCTAAGTTTAGAAGAAATGTTGTGCTGCAAGCTCCTCTGCACTTCCTCTGTAATTTCAAAAACAGAGGAAGAACAGAGGAAGAACAGAGGAAGCATGGTCACATCCCAATATCAATCACGGGAAATCCCAGAAAAATGCTTCAAACGCACGTGCAACCTGAATTCCCGTAAGACGAACTGTAACATCACATAACCTAGGTAATTGCAGACACGACATCATCAGACGTTCTGATATGATCCATGCTTAGTCTTGTTCTGCAGCCATTTACTTGTATGGCGGAGCTTCTTTGTTTCTGCCATTTTGGTTTAACTAAATACACTTTGATGCAGCAATATAACGGGATTGATTATGAGGAGAAAGCGGCGGATGGATTTTATGATGCTCATGGCATCTCCACTGACTCAAGACTCGAAGGGACAAACTTCATGTCCAAGGATTCAGCAGGCTCCAGTTCATCAATGGATAGTAACACTGATAAAGTTGATGATGTTGATGTTGGTGATGAGATTCAATGGGAAGATTTGGTCATTCATCAATGGATTGGAGAAGGTATTGCTTTGATTAAGTCACCTATTGGATAGATTCTATTCATGCTATGCAGGTCCACATATAAGCAGAGAGAGCAAGACTCAAGAATATGTTGATCCTGTTGCCGCATTTTTTGTGACATTTGTTTAGTACTATGAGATATGCTTTATCACTATTTTACTGCCTAATGTGCTCATGGCTAACTAGCCATGTGACAAGAAGTGCATGTCTCCTGATAGAAAATTCTCTACGACAATCCGAATATAAGCATAATGCAGTAGTTATTATAGGATGGACTGCAAGTTTTCTCACTGAACTGAATTTACTGTTTATTATGTCAAAAATTTCACCCCATTTTATCGTCTTCCAAACAGGCTCTTATGGAAAGGTCTATCGATCTTCTTGGAATGGCACGGTCAGTTTCAAACATTTCTAAATTCTCACAATCAAGAATTGGCGTTGCATTAGTTACTTGAAGAGTTTCTATATTTTTAGAAGCGTGACTTCTATTTGTTTGAATTTATGGAATGTGATTATATCTGTTGTCTCCTTTGTTGCGACTGCTTTTAAGCAAAAGATCCTCCTCGAATATGACAAGTAGTCTTTTAGTCCAAAGAAATGACAGTTAGTCCTACTTCAGTGTCCTGCTTTTGTGCTAATGTTTTAGATTTTTAGACTACGCAGCTAGCATGTAATAGTGACATCAGGTATAATATCAAAATCTGGCATTTCAACCTGGGTTAGTAAAAAAAGCGCCAGAGTTGGTACCTTGACATACGCTCATGACTTGTTGGACTGGTTTCAACCATAATAACTAATTCCTCATTGCTCATTCATGGTCTTGTCTTGCTACTCTCTCTTTTGTACTTTGGATAAGCAAAAGGGAGTTTTACTTTCGACCCCCTTGCTACTCTGTTATTAGGTGCTGTCAAAATTCTGCTTCTATGTCTAGCTCTTCGGTAAGTAGTTGCAAGTTCTCTGGATGTAATCGAATCCTTATTGTGAAGACTGAACAATTTTGTAGAAATAGTCACAATGAATAGCCTGTTGCAAAGTCTTTTTGTATATTGTTAGTCTGCGACTCAATCGAACCCCATCCATTAGGTAGAAGCACTTTAAACACTGTGTTGTTTAGGTTTGTCGTTCTTATGGTTTTATATAGTCTTAAATATCAAGAAATGGAAAGAGAAACAGCAGATGACTCTTTCTCTTGTTAACATTTTCCAAAGAATTTTATGCACTTATTATCAGTACTTTGCAATTTAGACATTACCTTTTGCAAAATACTTGGTGGTGATGTGTTCTTAATATTTAAAGATCTATGATGTATCCTGAGACCTAAGATAAATTGCAATGCATGTTTGGGTCTAACATCTGGCTCGACTTGCTCGTTCAGCAGGAGGTGGCTGTGAAGGAATTTTGGGATCAGGATGACTTGAGACAAGAAGTAAGCTATCAATAGGTCTATTGTTTGTGCTTTTTATCTTCCAGTTCTTTTTTTTTTTTTTGGAACAAAATCTTCCAGATTTATTGAGAACTCAAAACGTTTAAAGAATAAAACTTGGAAGAACATTGTGAAGGAAAGAATAGCGAGGTCGCTTAATATACATGATGAGTTTCACAGTAAGACTACCTTATCAGGCCATGCATTCTGCATTGTCAGAAATATTACAGGAGAAAAGGGCCAATTTGCTTTTCTGTTGCTTTGTCGATGTTGGTACAGAGTTCGTGATTGATCTGCTTCTCTTAGTGATATGAATAATGTCGAGACATTCAAGTAATGTTCTTTACATAAGATCTGAATGGCACATAAAGTCTGATAGTTGAAAGCAAAGGAGAAAAAGAGTTATGGATCACAATTTCAGTTTAATTTATGTGTGTCTATATGGATTTTGGAAGCTAATGAATTAGTGCGTTCAGTCGTCGATTTGCATTTTCAGCAAGAATAAAAATGAGGACAAACAAGAAATGTTTTCCCAGTATAACCAGCTACGGTAAGATTAATTACTATGCACCCTGATTTTTGTGTCTCTGCGAAGGTTGCAGAGAATGCATAGACATTGTCATCAGAGTGCCATTCTTTTCATGGGTTCTATGATCTGTCTACATCTATCTAAATGGCTGTGTTCAACGACTTAATTTGTTTGTTTAATTTGCTTATTTAGCAAGGAAAGAAATGAGGACTAATCAGAGCAATGAGTCAAGAAATGCTTTTCCAATATATTCAGGGAGATAAATGACCATCTTCTGTTCCAGGAGCAAATAATGCGTGAACTGCGTCATCCAAATATTGTTCTTTTCATGGGTGCTGTGGCCCATCCTCCGTCTATCATTATGGAGTTTCTTCCAAGGTACAAACCTTGGAACTATGGGAACGGCATCAATTGTTTTTAGGGGGATGCAGCTCATTTATCTGCTGTTAAAGGATGTAATTATTTTCATGGCGTGCGACAATCTCATTTTGCTTTCTGATATTTACTTTTGTTTACTTCTCCAGGGGAAGCTTGCACAGATATGTACATCGTCCCGACTGTCCATTTGATGAGAAAATTAGAATAAAAATGGCCCTTGATGTGGTACGAAATAATTGGCCTCCCTTCTCTTTGGTGTTTTTGGGGATATAGAGATTTCTTTCTCTGAAATCGATATAATCGCTTATGCAAATTTTACAGGTGAAGGGAATGAACTACTTGCACACACGTGTCCCAACAATAGTTCATCGAGATTTGAAATCATCAAATCTTCTCGTTGACCAAAACTGGAAAGTCAAAGTATGTAAAACTTACCAATGTTGAATGACACTTATATTTTCCTTCTTTCGCTCCTTTATATAACGAATCAAGCTTTCTCTTCCTTGCATATCATTTGTCGATCTCCTAAGTGCTACTACTGTCTTGCTTTGCCCTTTTCTCTTCCTCTTGAATATTCTTTTCCCTCACTTGGTGAGCGCCTCAGATACACTTGCTAATAGACTTGGTGAGCGCCTCAGATACACTTGCTAATAGACTGGCATTAGCTGATTCCGTGATAACAAGTGAACTTTATTTCTTGTTGGCTCTGACTTTTCATTATCTCTCTCCACTGCCATACTTTAACTTACTTTTGTACAGAAACCTGATGTGGATGATTCTTGATTTGCCAAACTTGCTGACGTGATGCAACTTCCATCAGAAATATGCTCTGTGATCTTGATGTGAATGATCATCAAAGTACTGCAGTAAAATGTTGCTTGCATCCACACTAAAGTCTACCTTTGTGCAGATCTGTGATTTTGGGTTGTCACTTCTGAAGCCCGATACTTTCTTTTCATCCAAGTCAATTGCTGGAACGGTAAATATGGAAGCTTTCTTGATAATCATTCTTGAAGAGTTCTCAAGGATGGAGAGAGGAAGATACTCAACTAAAATAGGGAAAGACAATTGGATGGTCTCTACTAATAGCTTTCACTGTAATCAATTATAGAGGAAATGAAGAGAAAACAACTGCAAACATCATTTTTGGTGATCTTGGAAGTAGATTTCTTCTCTAGTACGATCTTAAACAGTTGGATAAGTATACAGTGTTTGGATTTCTGAAACTAGAAATTTTTTTGCCATAGCATTACGAAACAATGCCTAAATAGTCTGAGACTCTTATTTTCCAGATTATTTTATACTAAGTATTGGAAAGGAACCATTCTTGATGTTTCTCAAGATTTTGAACTGTTCCTAATGTGAAGTTATTGATTGTCAGCCTGCGTGGACTGCGCCAGAAGTTTTCCGCAAGGAACCATTGAATGAAAAGTGAGTTGTGCATTTCTAAGCTAGCTTCAATTATTTTCTCCGGGCTAGGTTTTTTTAAGCTCCTGTCGCTTAGATTTTGCAACAGTCAAGCCTATATTACTACTTTTGACACAAGCATGCTGTGATCATATGTTATAATTATACTATTAGGCCTTGTTTTTTTAATTGCTTATGCCAGAAAGCATTTTTCCTCGCATATTGTTGATTTCTTAGGAATAGGATATACAAAATTGGAAACATGAAAATCTGTTGGATGTGACTTCCAGGAAGACAGTTTCAAAAGAGCTGTATAACTGGTGTTATTCGCTCAATATATGTGCTCATATCATATGTGCTGCTTAAGATGATATAGTTAACTACGGCGCTTCCTATTTATAAGCATTAGCTGTAGGAGCAGCAAATATTTATTCGACATTCCGTGGGTTGTGCAGATGTGACGTCTATAGTTTTGGGGTCATTCTCTGGGAGCTTGCCACGTCGACAGAACCTTGGACTGGAATGAACCCAGTGGAGATTGAAGATGCCGTATGTAGTAATCGCCGCCTCGAGATCCCCCCTGGAGTCGATCCCTCGGTTGAAAAGATCATCCAGAATTGTTGGGAAACGTAAGAATAATTTGAGCACGGATGTTATAAGCACATAAAAGTTATTCTGTTGAATTAATGGCTTGTCATTTGCTCATGTCATCTTACAGGGAGCCAAATTTGCGGCCCTCTTTTGCAGAGCTCACTGAAACTCTGAAGTCATTGCAGCGGCTTGTAACTCCTCCGGCGCAGGACCAGCCACACTCTTCTCTTCCCCCGGAGGTTCAAGTAAAGACAACACCTTGAGACGTGTTCACGGAGTGAACATGAAGTTCATGGCATCACTTACACCTGCCTCCACGGTTTTTTGTGGAAGGAGGGACTGAGGATGTGATGTTCACGTGTATATGCCTATTTCAAGACAAAGTAGAACCTGTTACTATTACGTACATGTTTCTGCTATTTATACGTGGAGTGTTGAGGAGATTAAGAGCTATCAGTTTACTCCGGTCGTGAGTATGTGCGGCCTGTATATAGATGTGAATAAGAGATACTATTTAAACTCCCTCTTGATCGCTACAATAACGAGAGGGAAAAAGTAACTAGAATGTGCTGTCATGTCTCCTCTAGAAGTTCTTTATTCTTCTAATCAAAGGATTGATCTTCGGGCCACAACTTCGAAAACCTTCTGCTTATTCTGGAGTTGACTCGTTACCCTTGACAGCCAATGAAACTTTACTGGCATTTCTGATCTATGTAGCTCTCCTTTGATCTTAACAATGTATACCACCGAAGTCTCTATTTCAGAGGCGTGAGGACAAGTTGCGCTCCAGTGAGGTCGCTGGCCCTCGTCTGGCCGGTCACCGGTCATCCCAAGGCCGGCCACCGGCCACCTTGAAGAAGAAGAGGAGGAGAAAGAAAGGAAAAAAATTATCTAAAAATTTAAAAAAATGATTTGAAGTATAAATTTTTTAAGAACGGTCTTGCCAAACGAAATTGTAAATTGAAATTTTGGGCAATTACCAAACGACTTAAAATGCTTAAAAATTATTCCCGGGAATAAAATAAAAAAAATCATTTCTGATTGAAAATTGTTCTCGAGAATAGAAGCATTACCAAATGCACCCTAAGTTCCTCAATTTCACTGGTTGGTGCAATCATATAATTAATTTGAACTTTACATCATAAAACTAACAACACGCTCCCTTAGCAATATTTAGAAAAGTCAAGGGGCACGCCGTGTCAGTGAGGAGGAGGGGTACTGCAAGCAATAGTATGTGACATGCCAAATCATATGCCACAAGACATGCTCATTTTGGTTCAGCCATGTGGTTATGTTAGTTACCGCAATACTAAGGTTGCTCGACCGAATGCCGCCCTTGTCCAAGGACATATGTTCAATTGTTTCCCGGGATTGCCCTACGCTTGAATAGGTTGTCTTTGGTTGCAAGTGAGTTATGATAAACTGGAAAAAGTGTCATTTTTAGCTCCGTGCGCAACGTCCAAACTGTCCATAGCTTTTCATTGGTTGAATTTATTAGGGATACATGTGTTCCGCTCTTCGTTGCTGTCCAAATCTTGTCCGATATGTCATAGGGATGTTAAGTATCTCTATTTTCTTCGTAATGTTGTTGTATGAGGGGGACGTAAAACTAACAACACGCTCCCTTAGCAATATTTAGAAAAGTCAAGGGGCACGCCGTGTCAGTGAGGAGGAAAAGATGATAGTCGAAATGGAGCTTGGTCGCTTACCTACCTTTTCCCACGGGTATAATTTCATTAAAATCACCTGCACAAACCCATGGCCAAGCATTAGAGGTGCTTATCGTCCGGAGAGCTTGCCATAGCAATTGTCTCTTGTGATACTGCAAACAAAGCAATAGATAATAAAGGAGCGCCAATGTGACATGTCTTCTGCAGCATATACAGCCAAATCCTCGAATCATATGATAATTTCTCCTCCATTATAGCTAATACCGTGAGATTGCTTAGCAGTTAACCTCGGCACGTAATAGGCCATCTTGTTTTTACCTTCTATGAATTTGAACGCACGATTTTGGTTCAATTCCCAACACCGCCGAGGACAAGTTTGGGCCCTACATTGAGGATTGGGAAAATCATTCAATTGGTATTGAATTTATTATACATTTATCATTTCACTCCTAAGCTTTTCAATTTTTATTAATATAATATTAAATATTTGTGGAAGATTATAATGTAATCCTTCCGACCTATTTTTACCAGAAATTGCCAATGTGGCTTGCGCACTCAATTCGTAGGGAAACCGGTGATCTAGTCATCGTTAAAATTGAACGCAGAATGAGGACAAGTTTGGGCATATTAGAATCTCGCGTAAAGATTTAAGATTAAATTAACAAATATTGAAAATTTTATGACCTAATTGACATATATACAATAGATTTATGATTGATTGGACCATTTCTCCTCTAGACTTAGGCTCACGTCTTACTTCGTCTATAAAATTAGTAGGAATATTGCAGGAGACTTCCTCATCATCCATAAAAAATAATAATGAAGAAGAACAGAAGTAAGATCAGCGATAGCTTTAAACAATATATACGTTAACTCTCCTAAACCATCATACATTGGTCGCACATAATAACACACTAATTCACGAATTTGGCATATTGTCATTAGTTTGGGAGATGGGGACGTGAAGATTTTTCTTGCGTAGAATAGTTTTAATTTCCCTCTTGTTGGAATACTTAATAGAAAAGGAAAAAAAAAAAGAGTTAAAAAAACTCAAGAATGAACGGAGGAACTGAGGAGGGAAATGTACGCAAAATTCTCGGTAAATACGACATATTGTCTGGTGAATGACTTATTTAGCGACTAACGATACGATTTAACTGGAGGTGGGAATAGGAAAGGAAGGATGAACATTCTCCACATGCTGATCATTTCAGAAGCTGCTTCTGGAGAATCTGTTCAAAAGTCAAAATTTTACTTAAATATTCAATATTAATAAAATGAATTATTGTCTTATTTCATTTTAAATAGTAACTTGATCATATTCATATCATTTGACCAATTCTAGCTTCTTGATTTGAATATTTGAAATATTGGTTAAAGAAGAAAGATTCAGAATAATTAGGAATAGAAAATTCTATTTAAGTATTCCATATCTTGATTTTTTATTGAACCTATAAAAAGATATAAGAGCCGGTGAATTATAAAGAATTAATTAAAAATAAAAAATTTTTTTCAAACTTTGGTGTGTTTACTTGTGTTTGAACAATTAAATAGTAAATCACGCTATCATCAAACAAATTAAACTTTTAAAACAGTCAACAATGACCCTAACAAAAACTCATATGGTATCAAAAAGTTTAAATATTTCCATGTCTCATTTGCCTTCCCAATTAAACATGTCTATGCTTAGTATTAGACCAAAAAATCAGATTAAATATGAGGGTGAGTATTAGTGTTAAAATAATTAAATAGTGTATAGTATACCATACATTTATCTAATAGTTTAATATTATAAAATAGTTAGCAGTAATCCCAATAAAATCTCACAACTTTGATAACCTTTGACTCCAAGATGATGCCAGTTGAAACAAATTGAGAATAAATCATTTTTTCTTTCATTGATAAATGGTGATGATGTCTTGGAGTGACACGAGCCCATAATGACACATGGATATGGGTTAGATCAAACAGATCTTGCAAACTGCTGATACTTTTTTTTATCTCATGACTATAATGGGTGAACTGACAGGTGCATGATATCGAGAAGAGACAATCCAGACGCTGGTCTCTTCTCTGGAGGACTGGAGAACAGCAGTTGAAGGTTTCAACCGCATTGTTCTCGATGATGTCAACAGGCTAAAGATGAACAGTGGTTCTGATGCAACTGTTAATAGACAAGCAAGGGTTCGTTTCTGGAAAGAAGTTGCAGATGTATATGAGGTATTCCTCGTGGATTGCTGTGGACGAGCTCTTCCAACAGATTATCTTCCTGGAGCAGCAGTTAAGGCTGATGAGTCCCTTGAGATGACTGTCCTGAACATTCTGGGTGACGGTATCCTCAAATCGCCTATGGATACGTCACCCGATGTAATTTTCTCACCCAGACATGTGATAAAAATATCTGCAACAAGAGAACTGGTCAAGTGAATAAGATAATCCGGGCCTAAAATAATATATACGTGCGTGTGTTCCTTTTTTGAAAGATTGAAGGGATACTTGGAAATTAGTTGTCATAATCCTAACTTATAATCATGATAACAAGAGTTGAAGCTTCATTCTTGGGGATAGCGCCACTTCTACTAAGATTTTGCAGGGGAATATGAACTTCGAGAACTATTCTTGCTAATTATTTCTATTGAGGGAAACTAGCATGGTTCATATAATTATTTTGAAATTCATGTTTCTCTTCCATAAATTCTTATATTTGAGCAACTATTTAGGTACTGGAACGTTTACATTTGCATTTTTATTTTGGGTTTTAGTTTTTTTTTTTTTTTTTTTTGTCGATCTAACTATTCTAACGTAGATTTTTTTTTTTTTCCACCTCAACCCCTTCTCGAGAAGTGTATTTTTCCTTTTCCAAGTTGGAAGGGTCTTTTTTCTTTTTTTTTTTTTTTTTTTTTTTTGTGTATTTGTCTTTTTTCTTTATTCTTTTTTTTTTGGGAGGGTGGGCGTGTTCTGATAAATGATGGATAAGTAAATGAAGTTGGCTCCACTTTTTATTCCAGGTTGGATGACTCTCTAACTAGTAGTTTCAGATTGACAATCTCTTGAATATTTTCATCTTCTGTTTTAGTGTTTTTAATCATCAATTGCCAAATGCGTGAGAGCCGTCAGTCGTGCTTCATGGAGTTCCGTTCTGTTGGTAATATTTTCTTTTATAATTTATACAGATATTGAGGCAACTAGTATCCACCTTGGATCGATGTGCATCAGGCACATGCACTTTGCCAATTGATACAGTGGAACTGATGCCTCTTCACTCTAGAAGATTTTCCTTGACTTGTTTGGAAAAGTTACTTTCCTTGACCAGGTAAGGTAGTATTTCCTGTTGCTTTTTTCCTTGCAGCATGTGATCAGTCCTTATGAAAAGGCGCCTTTGGTGTCCTCACATCGATGTTACTGAATGATCTCATAAGTTTCTCCTGATGAGCTTGTTTACTGTATATTCATGCAAAATGTCTCTCCACTTCAAACTAAAAGCTACAACTCATGAAATCACCATATGCTGATAAAATAATGCACAATAATCGAGACCCTTTCCTTCAAGGTTTCCATTCATGAGTGCTATCTGATATGTCCGTGGCTCCCCCTTTCAGAGGACTTCAACGTTGTGTAGCTTTGGCAAGAATATATGATCTAAAGTGGCCAGTTCAATGTATATGGCAAGCTGCTCATGAACTGACGCTTCTGTTTTCTTGTCAGTTGCGACAATGACGCTTGCAATTGGACTCAATAACATCCGACGTCAGTAAAAATAGTCATGGTCTTGATGGCTACATGTGAGTATATTTTGAATAGGTTTCTTGACGAAAATGACTCGGGTGCGTGCCTCGTAATACTCATGAATGCCTACTTGTAAATATGTGGAATTTCACTTTTATTTGGCTATCTGACAGCTTGGCTTTGTTCATGCAGTTGGACGTATCCGTTCACAGCTAAGTTGGAAGAGATGATTTATGTCCTTCAACAATCGGCACGACTTGTAATCCACAAAGAGACAGTATGCGAGCTTCCTTTACATCCTCACTTGAGGAGAGGTTTAGGGGCAGAGGACGACTATAAACGATGCGCCCATCTTCTTGTTCTTTTCCCATCTTTTTGTGAACTTGTCACATCAAGGTGAGAGACTCCCACGAAGCATCTTGTATGTGCAGGAGTAGCCTTGAATTATGGTTGACTGCTCTCATATGCATCACAGAGCCTTCTTTCCTCATCAATTAAATGTTATGCGAAGTGCATGGATATAGTTTTGAATATGTGCCTGTGGCATATCTGTCTAATGGCATTGAAATTTATTAGTGATGTAAACTTCATCATTTTGCATGCAAAATATCACTGCCTGCGAGTTTAGCCACCCTGGGAGGGACACTCGTCATGTAAATCTTTTATGAAAGAATGGAGATTCTTTATATTGATCTAGAGAGGAAACACAAATTAAATCACAAGCTTGTCTAATTCTTGATAATCTTAGGGGATTTTATATGCTTACTTCTAAGCTCTGACAAATGAATGTACACAAGATCTCGAAAGATTAACATTGTATGGAGTTCTTTAGTTTCCATTTTTTCACCTGAATGCTACCCTAATGGAGAGAAATATATTAGAAATGTCTTAACTTATGTATAGCACTCACTTTAGTGCCACAATCTTTCGTCGGCTCACTTAAGTACTTAAGTGTCAAAATTGGAGAAAAACGATCACTTAAGTGCCTCTGGCGAAAAATTCCGGCTAGAGAAATTACGTGACTTTCATAAGTAAAAAATTTATCTGATGTGACATTTTTTAGCATTGAAATGATCACTTTTTTTTTATTAAGATTGGCATTGGAGTGATCATCTTTTAACACTGATTGGCACTAAAGTAATCATTTTTTTTTAACAATGACTAGTATTGAAGTGATCACTTTTTAACTTGCTATACGACATCATGGGATTTTTTTTTTTTTTTGCACTAAAGTGATTATGGCACTGAAGTGATCACTTTTAACAACAATTGGCACTAAAGTGGTTATTTTTATAAACGACTAGTATTAAAGTGATCACTTTTTAATTTTGCTATGCAACGTCGTTTAGAGATTATATGCTGACTGGACACACCAGTAAATCACATAGGATTAAGAAATGAATAAAATATTGCTCAAATCGAAGTTGATACTTAAGTGATTTTTTTTTTTTTTTTTAAAGTGGTAAAAGTTGTGGCATTAAAATGAACACCATACATAAGTTAAGGTACTTTTGGTGTACTTCTCCCCCCATTGTCTATTTCCTTTTCTCTTGCTTAGTGATTACGACAAACATTTCGCTGCAACCACATACATTCAGATACACTTGCTTTCACACAATGCAAACTACATAACGTGCTGGTCGACATGCCGATAACGAATAAATTAACCTGAGTTCCGAAACACTGACATATGCACTATTCCGCACGCAGGGAGCCTAGAGAGTCAGGGAGCTAGTGCAGGGGCACCTAAGGCTTATTGCCGAAGAACTTGCTCTCGGAAAGTTTCAAGCCTTGGCCGGACCAACCCCTCAATGACCTCGCTGTGCGCATCCGGGCTTTTTAATGGAGCTTTAGGTCATGATTTCTCCCCGTTTCTGGCCACGTGTGCCCAGATCTGCATGCTGTACTGTGGTATCATGTACGGATATGTGTAGTTTTCATGCCTTCGATTCAATGAAGGCATGGTTTTGTGCTGGTTGCTCCGTTGTCAGTAAGTAATGTTTATTCTATGATCACATAAGAGGAGTGCCAACGATCAATTGTTCGAGGGAGGGAGGAGAAGATCGAGGATGCTACTTTCTCTATTGGAAAAATAGCCCCAAGGAAAACGCCATTTGGGAAATCTAAATGAAATCTAAATGTTGGAAATCTAAATGTGACCACTGTCGGAAGATCGGGCATGAGAAGAGTTATTGCTGGGAGATAGTTGGATATCCTCCAAATTGGGAGCCAAGGCAAGGTGGAAAGGCACGCAAAGGGAATCTTTCCACAGCAGCTATACATTCCACATAGGATAGCAATGACGGTTCCGAAACTATTGCAAATACCAATCAAGGAGGTCTAGAGGGGAGTGAGACAACAGCAACAATTAGCGATGATTAATATTAGCATTTGGTCAATATGCTCACTACTTTGAATGATCAACTCACAAGTAAGGTCAATTGGCCTAATGATGTCTCCACAAATTAGATTATCGATAGTGGCACCTCTAAACATATGATAGGGCGGTTTTTTCTTCTAAATCATCCAAGAAACAACACGAGTGGATTTCCTATGTGAATTGGGGATGAACAAAAGAATTTTACTGTTTGGACCGCCCAGAACCAGAACGGACCAGAATTGAAAACGGCATTCCTATGGGAGACAATTTGATTCTCGATTGCAATTTAATGGAACCGATGAGTACCAATTCGAACAAGACCAGTATATATATAGATAAAGAAATTCTATCACAATTACTTAATTATTTTGTAGCTTTCGACTTAACACACACACACACACACATGTATATTTGTAGTTATTAGACATTATTGACTAATTTTTTCTATTGGGTGTGTGATAGGATTAACTCCTTATCTTTTTTTTTTTTCCCATTCTAATAATCTATATACTTACTTTCTCAACCAAAAAAAAAAAAAAAAAACAAACGAAGATGAAGGAGAATACCAATTGGAGATGCCCATAAATGTTGTTTTATCGTCATGATACGAAATTAAGAGCCAACGGCTCATTTCAAGAGCATAATTAAATCTCTCAATAGCCATTCCCATGATTAAATTAGGTTGACACTAAAAAAAAAATGAATCAAACAATTAATGTTTTAACTTATGTGGAAGTTAAGATTTTTAACGTAGAGTTTAATTCTTGGCAATTCCCAATGCCGGGAAATCCCAAGAGGACCATAACATAACCTTTAAAGAAATTAAGTTTCTATCTAATGAGTATTGTCTATTCGTTTCGCCCTATAATTTTCAATCGTTCATTAAAATCAATGGTTTACAATTCAGCCCAAATACAATGCCAAACAAGTTTTGGGGCTCTAAAATAAAAACTAAGTTCAACGTAATATTAATTGATCAATGCAATTTTGTAAGTTTTAGGGACCGGTTTCATGGACCCACTAGGGAATTGGACCGGACCAACAGTTCGGTTCCCGGTGGATCCATGGAATCAACGGGTGGTTTCCGATTTCAATTTTTTGGAACAGGTCTTTAGTGGATAGTTTTCGATTCTACGGTTGGAACCGCCCACCCATACTGTGCTCACCCCTAATATGAACTCCTGATGGAAAAGTGGTTCATGTTATTAAGAGAGGTGATGCTCATTTAAGCCCTAATTATTTTGCATGATATGCTATATGTTCCAAACTTTTAGTACAATCTTATTTCTATTAGAAAATTGAGTTTAGATTTGCAATGCTCAATAACATTCTTCTCTTCTCAACATGTCATACAAGATCTATCTTTAAAGAGATCGATTGGAGTGGGTAATCTTCAATAAGGGGTTTATAATCTTGGATGCGTGGGCACGCATTTGGCTTTCCATCTTTGTATACAAAGGGAAGCATTGCCATGGAGCCGCTTTTCGTCTCATTTGGACAAAGGAAGTAAGAGTTTGACATAATTGAAAATATCGTGAGGTTGAAAAACAAATCATTTATGGTTCCATTTGTAGATTGCAAATTGCACCATTTTTAACTCAAGACTTGTTCCATCAATCGAAAACTTAACTAGATAAGTTCCATTCATTCTCGACAGCTTCTATGTCTTAATTCATCAGTTGAAGTAATCTTGAACCTTCCGATAAAATTCAGAGCAAAGTCGATTGACATATAGTAAGTTGTGAAGTTCATCCTTTTCAACATGAAGAAATAATATTAAATAAACTTTAAGAACGCAGCAAAGTCAAAATAGCTTTCTCCAAGATGTAATATGCTTCTTAATCTTGATCTTGAGTAAGATCTGGTCCCTTCTTGTCCTCTTCTTGCCCTGCTTAGTTTCTTCAATGTACTTTTTGCAGCATAAAATTGCAATTTGTTTACGGATAAAAGCTTGACCCTTTATCAATGATGAGCGGATTGTATTTATAATTCTATTTGTGTTGTGAAAAATAAATATTTTGAAAAATATTTTCTTAAAATGAAATCAGAAAAATATTTCTTTATTGACAATAATTTATATCTAAATAATTTATATATAATGAAAATATTTTTCGTTCATTTAATTTTATAAATAATAAAAGCGGATTTGATGGAGCCCAAGTACATAAATAATCGAGAAATGGAAAATGAAGGAGTCGGTGAGGAACTGGAAGGCACTTGAAAGAGGGAAGCGACTGCCGGTCCCTCCCCGGAAGAAAATATCTCTTGTTCGTGCGACACCGATGCCATGACCTCATCGGCTCGGGCATGGAGACTTGAGATCTGAGAGTGACGCAAGCAATGACCATATCGAGCAGCCTCTCCACCCACCCCGCGACTGCGACGAGATAAAAAGTCACATCCTCAAAAAATCCCGTCAAAAATCCTCTTTCCCACTACCTAAGTGGCACCCGAGTTAGCCTGATTTCACCGCGGACAGCATTCTTCATTTCAGTTCAAATTAGCAAAAGCTTCAGCTTGTAGCTACAAATTCAATGGCGGAGGAAGTGATTTTGTTGGACGTCTGGGCGAGCGCGTTCGGGATGAGGGCCAGGATTGCCCTGCGTGAGATGGGGTGGAGTTCGACTTGAGGGAGGAGGACCTGAGCAACAAGAGCCCCCTGCTCTTGAAGATGAACCCAGTCCACAAGAAGATCCCCGTCCTCATCCACAATGGAAAGCCCGTTTGCGAGTCCCTCCTCATCGTCCAGTACATCGACGAGACCTGGGGTCACGAGTCTCCTCTCCTGCCTTCGAATCCTTACGAGCGTGCCCGGGTCAGGTTCTGGGCCGACTATGCGGACAAGAAGGTAAGACAACCCTTTAGTCTTTCGAACGTTCTGTTATCATCTGTGCTTAAAATCGAGACACGAAATGATGGTGCAGATTTATCCGGCGGTGCGAACAGTGTTCCTGTCGATGGGGGAGGACCAGGAGGCGGCGAAGAAGGAGTACATCGAGTGCTGGAAGGTGTTGGAGGGAGAGCTCGGGGACAAGGCTTACTTTGGCGGGGAGAGGTTCGGGTATGCGGATGTGTCGCTGATACCCTTCTATAGTTGGTTATATGCTTTGGAGACATTGGCCGACTCCAACATCGTGGAGGAGTTCCCCAAGATGGCGTCGTGGGCCAAGCGGTGCATGCAGAGGGAGAGCGTGGCCAAGTCGTTGCCCGACCAGCACAAGCTCTGTGACTACATCATGGAGCACAGGAAAAAGCTTCAGGCGCAATAGACAACTCTCTTGAGTCTGATTATGGTCATCTTATGACTATTGTACAATAATAACCCCTCTCCTTTGGACGAGGCTAAGCTCCTTTGTACTTCTATGTTTTCCTTTCTGTATTCGAGTGTTTGTGGATCAGCTAATAAACTATACACAGCATTTCATCAATTCCGTTGATCTCTTTCAGTCACGCTAGGGAATATATCCTCTGTTTCCAATAACAAATCTGCCAAAAGTTAACAAATTTATTTAGCAAACGTTAAAGCGTTCACTCGACAAATTAGATTCACTCAACTTATTAAGCTGCCTTCCCATGGCTTGGCTAAAAATACGCCATGGCCCCTTGTTTCTCTCTCAAGAGTGCGTGCACAGACGCCCACAGCATCATTAAAAAACATGCATCGATAACAGGAGAAACGAATGTCAATTGGACTCTATCACATGGGCGTGCTCTATGTGGAAATCTAAAGCGAAGCGAACACTGGAGGAGGTCTGGACGATGATGATGATGAAAATGACGAGGGATCTGCATTGACCCTTGAAGAATCTCTTTCTTCTTCGAGGATCGTCGCCAAAGCACTCGTCAATGGGCCGCTTTGCCAAGTGAAGGAATCTCGTGGGGGGGGGGAACCTCTGTGATGAACCTGGTGCGTTGTTTCTTGGCCATCTAAAAGACAGTCCCCAGTAACGCAAAGTTGGGTGTATGAACAAGTTGAAGACAAACTCTGAGAGCATATATGATTATAAACTCGGAGGCCTCGGAATCCAGTGAAACTTAATGAACACCAGAACGCCGAATGAGATGAAGAAGTTGCGGGCATTTTCCTTAGAATATATAGTGGACACTGGTATCTTACAATGGAGGGAGCATGTGGAGAGCGTTCTTTCCGTACTATTTTTGTTGTCAATTGGTGGCACATGCTATTAATGCCTCGCCGGTCAGTTCTGTTCCTTTTTGGAGTTCTTTTACCATTCCTACTCCAAATGAGCGAAACGTTCATTTGATTCTCTCTCCACTTAGTGTAAATTTGGAGTGCCAACATGTTTTATGAAGCTTATGTGTTGGATAACTTTCACTAAGCTGAGCAAGCCGCACGCAATGTACCAATGGGCAGGGTTTTCAGGAGCTAAAAAGATGACTTGCATTTCCTTAGACATACACATAAGTCTAATCATTCTTAGGAACTTGAACTCCAGACATTGCGCAAAGATGCCTTCGCCATTGGCATCGAGCACCAACCAACCTCAAATAAACATGGAAAATAGCACATGAGCAATGTGAAGTTAAAAAACGGAACTGAGAATCCACGAGATCAAAAAAGATCTAGGATATGGATGTGAATATCTCTCCATCTTCCAGCAATCGAAGTGGGCGACCACCCACTTTTTGCATGAATTTCTCAGATTACAAGTGAAACAATTAAAGGAATGAATTTTCATTCACCAAGAAAAATATGCAAAATATCTCGTCAAAAAGTTCGGATTGGAGAATTGCAAAAAGACTGAGATACCAATGTCAAGTTCTTCGAAGCTGGACAAAGACGAATGAGGAAAGAAAGTTGACCAGAAGCTTTACAGGAGTATTATTGGTTCACTTCTTTATCTTACTGCTTCTAGACCTGACATTTTGTTTAATGTTTGCATTTATACTAGATTTCAATCAGATCCCAAAGAATCTCATCTAAGTGCTGCAAAACGCATCATCAAATACATTGCAACCACTTCAAAGCTAGGTTGGTGGTATCCCAAAGAATGAGACTTTGCTCTCCTTGATATTCATACAAAGATTTAGCGGGTTGCAAAGTCGATAGAAAGAGTACATCTAGTACTTGTCAATTGCTAGGAAATAGGACAGTATCGTGGTTCTTAAGGAAACAAAGAACTATAGCTCTTTCAACAGTAGAAGTGAAGTATGTGGCTCTTGGAAGCTGCTGCTCTCAAATTTTGTGGATACGACAATAGCTAAGAGACTTTGTAATCGAAGACACATGCACCGAGATCAAATGTGACAACACCAGCGCAATTAATCTCACAAAGAATCCAATTCTTCATTCAATGGCAAAGCATATAGAGATTCGACATCATTTTATTAAAGATCATGTTCAAAATGGAGAAGTTATGATTCAATTCATAAACTCGAAGAATCAGCTAGCAAACATATTTACAAAGCCACTAAAGAAAAGTCTATTTGAGTCCATTCATACAAGACTGAACATTATATCTTTATCAGTAAAGTTTGAAGGTGTTCAGACTTAGAAGTAAAGTTTGAAAGTGTTCAGACTCAAAATTAAAGTCTGAAGATGATCAGACTTAGTTTGGCCAAAAGTCGCGATTGTAAGTTATTCCTATATTAGTAATTTAAATTTCTTGGTGAAAATTTGAAAAGGTAAACGAATCATTACTTATTTTATTTTTAGCAATTATCTTTTTAACTTTGAATTTATGACAGTTTTTGTTTTTAAAGGCAGTTGTTCATTTTCAAAAAGACAATTTTTATTTTTCCTTTATGACGATCCATATACCTCGTCTTGTTTGCCTTATATACTATAAATTTCCTTCTTCTTCATTTTCACTCACAAACCCTAGAATATAGAACTTCACTTTCTTACTTTTTCTCTCTAGTTCAATCCATAAAGTTCTCACATTTTTCCGTGATCGAGTTCGAAAAATCTCTCAAAGACTATGATAATGTCTTCCCAAAGAAAGTCTTCTAGAATTGCAAGCAGGGGACCACAACGTATGCGTGAGGGTCCTACGCTCTTTGATCTGACCGAGGAAGATGAATCTACACAGCAGCATTAGTAAAGTCAACAACAACATTCTCAACCGCGCCACTCTTCTCAACCTAGAACTCAAGTGCCTTCGCAACAACAAGCAGAGGAAGAAATCATCAAAAATGTGGAACCTGTAAGGACTCTTAAGCCCGATTTTATTTTCAAACTTTACACCGCTTTGAAGGAATGTGGTACCGCAATGACCTTCATTGATGAGTTTTTGAGCGAGAGAAGGTATAGAAATGAAACTCATTTTTTGAGAACGATGGAAAGTATGGGTATTGTGTTTATTGGTTCAGCAGAAAGGGTTTTTGCGAATTTCCCAAGTGATCCACGATTTGGAACATCTAATCAACCTGAAGGGAAAGATGACGATAAGAAGATGTTCACTCACTTTAAGCCAAGAATGGGTGTCGCTGCGAACATTCGTGGTGAAAGGACGGACTTTTTTCGCTCTAAGGAGTACAAAAGAACTTATTCTAAACTGCTGAAACGAGGGGTGATGAACCCTATGAGTGTAGATTTTGATTTTCTTGATTCGTTGAAAGTACAACTGAGGGAGAAGTTTGCATTGTTTCAACTCGAACGTTTTTGCTCTGAGACGACAGTTGCTCATCCAGAATTTACAGCTTATTTATATTCCAATCTATCCTTTTTAGATGCGAATAAATTTTCCTTTAGTGTGAGAGACAAGGATTTTGTGGTCGATGTGGATACTCTGGTTGATGTGATTAGGGTGGAAAGAGGGAGTTTCCAACAAATTAGTGTGTCTATCACTCATGCTACCTTGGAGCTTGTTCGAGATAGAATTGCTGAAGGCAAGATCTCTTACTCCAGAATGAATGCCTCCAATATATTGCTTCACAAGATTGTAATTAATTGTCTCAGACCCAAATCCACATCAAAAACCGATGTCTCCAACTCTAAAGCGAAGCTGATGTACGCCATTAACATCGGTTATAATTTTTCTCTGCCTCACACTATCCTTATGCACATGTATAGGACAGTGGTGAAGGAAAATGGGCAACTTCCTTATTTTGCTCTTGTCACTAGTTTGTTCAGACACTTTAACATCCAGCCTCCCAAAATTTTGTGTGTTCGAACCATTAATCCAATGGTAGTGGGACTAAAGATGGTTTCCAAGATGTGTCTAAAGGAATTAAACAAGGTTTTAGAGAGCATTAAGGTGAAGATCCCTATCAAGGCAAGACAAGACTCTGCAGCAGGAAAAAGGAAAGGCAAAGAGCTCATGACAGCACCATCCAAAAAGAGGAGAGCACTCATTTTGCAGGATGAAGAAGATGAGGATGACATCACTTTCTCCGCTTTTGTCTTAAAGAATTTACAGAGTTATGCTAGCTTTCCAGAGACAGAGGATCAAGAGAATCGAGACAGAGAAGAAACAGAGAAAAGAGATGAAGGAAGAGAAGCAATGAGGACAAAGGAAGAGAAAGGAAGAACAGAAGAAGAAGGGAGAGGAAGAGAACAAGAATAAGAAGAGGGTCTTAGTGATTCTCATGCAGAGCAGGAAGGACAACATCCCCAAGATGCTGAAGAAGAGCAAGAGCAAGAAGAAGAGTATTTTTCTCCACCCAAAGGCATAGAAACAAGGGGAGTTGCCGATAAAATAGGTACTTCTTCACTTGTTTTTACTAGTGATGATGTCAGTCGTTTTCCTGCCGATTCAGAGGATGTATGCCTCTCAATTTCCTGAATATGTTAATGAGGCTTCATCTCCAAGTCTGGATGCCCTTGCTGAAGTTCCATCATCAGTCAACCCTCCTCATTCTAATCGTGTTGAACTGCTCGAGCTTCTTGTGGAGATCAAAGTTTAGGTTCATGGATTGGAGTGTGAATTTAAAAACATGCAGACCGCAAATCAAGTCACTTCAGTTTCTTTGCACGACCAAGTACAAGCCCTTAGTCTTCAAGTTCAAGCAAATGCAAAGGGTGAGGATATTGAGAAAATGAAGGAGGACCTGAGAAGGCTGGAAAAGACATCAAGTCTATGGGAGATTTTCAGCTCGTTCGCATCCCCAAACAACCCCGATTTTATCCAAACTTTTTGTGTTCTCTACTTTTTGCTGTTGATAAAAAGGGGGAGAAAGTGCATATTTGTTTTGATCTTTTGATGACTTTCGAACTGATTTGACCTTGGTTTGTTTTTTGTTTTTGTTTGCTTTCAAACTAATGAACTTTAGATATTTGACTGTTATTTGGATTTGGATTTTTCTTGCAGCTACTAAGATTGTGATTTTGATTATGGATGGATAGTTATTTATCTTGCGGGATTAACATGTTTTCTGTGGTTGCAGAATTAATACTATCCAGGCCTTAATTAACTTGTTATAAGACATCACGATTTGTTTAAGTGCTGCAGGTTAAAATTTTGCAAATCTGCAAGAAAGTTTTGTCATCATCAAAAAGGGGAAGATAGTTAGAGAAAACTCCTTAACTGTTTTGAAGCTGACAAAACCTTTCCAAAAGTATAGTCTGAAGACTTGTAGACTTAAATATTAAAGTCTAAAGAACTCAAGACTCATCTATCAAAGTCTGAAGACCGATTAGACTTTATTCTCAAAGTTTGACCTCACTGACAAATTCCAAACCGACAAGAGAAGACTTATCCAGATGCAAGTTTATCTTCAAGGATTTGGTTCGTACAATTTGATGAAGATCTTACAGCTAAAGATAGCATCTCGTGATCGATTATTCTTATTGAAATCAATTCGAATAATTAGATCTGTTGAATGGCAAAGTATACTCAGAAGGTTCTACTTATGGAAACTTAGATCTTGATTGTATGGGTGAGCAGGATTGGTGAGCTATTATTACATTCCTTAAATAACTCGAGATCTCCTTAATTGATTTTGTCCAACAGGTAGATTGGAAGAACTCCTTTGGAAAGTGCCAATGGTCGTAAAGGCATGAAGGAATATATAAGGAAGACGCTCAAGCTATTTGAGTGTGTGCGTGAAAGAAAAATTCTAAAGTCTAAAACTCCTAGTTCTTTGCTATTTCAATTGCGGAGCTTAACTTTGTACTCAAAAGAGAGATCAAACACTTGTGAGACCTTGATGAAGTGTAATAGAGTTTCTACACTGTGGAGTCAAGGACGCGAGATTGTAAAATCTCTTTTGATTCATAGTGAAATCCAGCTAGTGGGCTGTCAGTGCGGGAGAGTGGACGTAGGTTTGATCTAAGCCGAACCACTATAAACCTTGTGTTTCTATTCTCTTTTTCTGAACTCCTTACTTTAATTCGTACCTTGATATAACTGCTTATAGTCGTTTACATCTTCTATCTATTATCCTCTTAAGACGAGTTAATTTGTTAAGTCTTGCGAAAATTTCTTTTAACACCTATTCACCCCATCTAAGTGTTCTTACTAACCCTAACAATTTTCTCACCCAAACATGTGATAAAAATATCTGCAACTAGAGGACTAGTCAAGTGAATAAGAGAACCCGGGCCTAAAATAATATATACGTGCGTGCGTGTTCCTTTTTTGAAAGATTGAAGGGATACTTGGAAATTAGTTGTCATAATCCTAACTTATAATAATGATAACAAGAGTTGAAGCTTCGTTCTTGGGAATAGTGCCACTTCTACTAAGTATGAACTTCGAGAACTATTCTTGCTAATTATTTCTATTGAGGGAAACTAGCATGGATCATATAATTATTTTGAAATTCATGTTTCTCTTCCATAAATTCTTATATTTGAGCAACTATTTAGGTACTGGAATGTTTCCATTTTCATTTTTATTTTGGGTTTTACTTAATTTGCAGATATCGGGGCAACTAGTATCCACCTTGGATCGATGTGCATCACGCAAATGCACTTTACCTATTGATACAGTGGAACCGATGCCTCTTCACTCTAGAAGATTTTCCTTGATTTGTTTGGAAAAGTTACTTTCCTTGACCAGGTAAGGTAGTGTTTTCTGTTGCTTTTTCCCTTGCAGCATGTTATCAGTCCTTATGAAAAGGCGCCTTTGGTGTCCTCACATCGGTGTTACTGAATGATCTCATAAGTTTCTCCTGATGAGCTTCTTTACTGATATATTCATGCAAACTGTCTCTCCACTTTAAACTCAAAGCTGCAACTCATGAAATCACCATATGCTGATAAAATTTTGCACAATAATCGAGACCCTTTCCTTCAAGGTTTCCATTCATGAGTGCTATCTGATATGTCTGTGGCTCCCCCTTTCAGAGGACTTCAACGCCGTGTAGCTTTGGCAAGAATTGGCAAGAATATATGATCTGAAGTGGCCAGTTCAATGTATATGGCAAGCTGCTCATGAACTAACGCTTCTGTTTTCTTGTCAGTTGCAACAATGATGCTTGCAATTGGACTCAATAACATCCGACGTCAGTAAAAATCAGTCATGGTCTTGATGGCGACATGTGAGTATATGTTGAATAGGCTTCTCGATGAAAATGACTCGGGTGCGTGCCTCGTAATACTCGTGAATGCCTACTTGTAAATATGTGGAATTTCACTTTTATTTGGTTATCTGACAGCTTGGCTTTGTTCATGCGGTGAACGTATCCGTTCACAGCTAAGTTGGAAGAGATGATTTATGTCCTTCAACAATTGGCACGACTTGTAATCCACAAAGAGACAGTATGCGAGCTTCCTTTACATCCTCACTTGAGGAGAGGTTTAGGGGCAGAGGACGACTATAAACGATGCGCCCATCTTCTTGTTCTTTTCCCATCTTTTTGTGAACTTGTCGCATCAAGGTGAGAGACTCCCACGAAGCATCTTGTTATGTGCAGGAGTAGCCTTGAATTATGGTTGTGACTTCTCTCATATGCATCATAGAGCCTTCTTTCCTCATCAATTAAAAGTCATGCGAAGTGCATGGATATAGTTTTGAATATTTGCCTGTGGCATATCTTAGTCTAATGGCATTGAAATTTATTAGTGATGTAAACTTCATCATTTTGCATGCAAAATATCACTGCCTGCGAGTCTAGCCACCCTGGGAGGGACACGCATCATGTAAATCTTTTATGAAAGAATGGAGATTCTTTACATTGATCTAGAGAGGAAACACAAATTAAATCACAAGCTTGTAATAGTAATATTCTTGATAGTCTTAGGGGATTTTATAGGCTTACTTCTAAGCTCTGACAAACGAATGTACAAAAGATCTCGAAAGATTAACATTGCATGGAGTTCTTTAGTTTGCATTTTTTCACCTAAATACTCCCCTAGTGGAAAGAAATACACCAGAAGTGCATTAACTTATGTACGACACTCACTTTAATGCCATAATCTTTCATCGGCTCACTTAAGTGCCAAAATTGGAGAAAAACAATCACTTAAGTGCATTCAATGAAAAATTCCGGCTAGAGAAATTACATGGTTTTTATAATTAAAATTTTTATCTGATGTGACACTTTTTAACACTAAAATAATCACTTTTTCATTAAGATTAGCATTGAAGTGATTATCTTTTAACAATGATTGGCACTAAAGTGATTTTTTTTTTTACAATGATTGGCATTGAAGTGATCATTTTTTAACTTGCTATAAGACGTCATGGGGTTTTTTTGGCACTAAAGTGATTATGGCATTGAAACAATCACTTCTAACAACAATTGGCATTGAAGTGATTGTTTTTATACAACAATTAGTATTGAAGTGATCACTTTTTAATTTTGCTATACAACGTTGTTTAGAGATTATATGCTAAATGGATACATCGATAAACCACGTAGGATTGAGAAATTAATAAAATATTGCTCAAATCGAAGTTGATACTTAAGTGATTTTTTTTTTTTTTTTAAATCTTTTAGTGGCAAAAGTTGTGGCATTAAAATGAACACCATACATAAGTTAAGGTACTTTTGGTATACTTCTCCTCCAGTGTGCATTTCGCTTTCTCTTGTTTAGTGATTACGACAAACATCTCGCTGCAACCACATACATTCAGATGCACTTGCTTTCACACAATACAAACTACATAACGTGCTGGTCAACATGCCGATAACGAATAAATTAACCTGAGTTCCGAAACATTAACTTATGCACTATTCCGCATGCAGGGAGCCTAGAATAAGGGAGCTAGTGCAGGTGCACCTATGGCTTATCGCCGAAGAACTTGCTCAAGTTTCAAGCCTTGGCCGGACCAACTCCTAAATGACCTCGCTGTCCGCATCTGGGTTTTTTAATGGAGCTTTAGGTCATGATTTCTCCCCGTTTCTGGCTAGGTGTGCCCAGATCTGCATGCTGTACTGTGGTATCATGTACGAATATGTATAGTTTTCATGCTTTCGATTCAATGAAGGGCATGGTTTTGTACAGGTTGCTCCATTGTCAGTAACGTCATATTGATTATCGATGGCCCGAATTTAAATGAGCATAGGCTTTTTATTGGTTATAATCTATTTCTGTAGCTATTATGCTCCATTTTATATCTTCCACCGCTCAAAGTTATTGAAATCTACGTTCATATAATCTGAACGCGCTCGAGTAGAGCACCCTTGACTACACACAACTTTGAATTCATGTCATATACAGAAAGTTTGATGTAATGGGAAAGAATGGCGCTAAGTCTTGAGAGAGAATGTTATTCACATGACAGTTCATTTCCATGCTCCCTAGAATGATTCTGAAAGGTCCAATCTTTTTCCGTCTTCTATCGTATCGGTTCGTCAAACTACTGATTAAGCTAGGTAATCAGTTTTGGACTGTGGGTTAATTCAATGGCGGCCGCGGCGCCTCTGTATCCGAAATGATTCATCTTTTCGCAGTCGGTTCGGAGTGAACGAGATAACCGAACAAGGCGACACATCACAGCACTGCGGCCGCCACCACGATGTGCATACTTTCCATCCCCGGCATCCTCTCGTTTCTTTTCTGTTGACTCGAATCTGTCGTTTCATATTCGTTGAATTGCGATGCGTCATTAAAACCAAACTCATGGATCTTTTTCTGCAGCGACTTTTTGGTACTTTTGAATGGTTGGTCAAACCTTCGATTGAATTTCACGGTTCCGTTCGAGAGATTGAAAAGCCTGATCCGGGCTTTTTGTTTAATAAACTATGTTTTTCACCTAAAATTTGAGTTTCATTTTCAAAGGGATTAGTCGAGTCATTCACTCAACCACTCGCGTTCTATAACATTCAAAAAGCCTAGATTAGTTAGGGTCTGTTTGGAAACCACTTTGGAAAGCCCTTTGAGGGTCCAAAGCCCATTTGCCCAAATATTGGGTGTTTGGGAACACCCAATGAAACTTGCCTTGAAGAAATGCTGGCATTCCAAAGCTGAAAGCCCAAGGCAAGGGCTGCCTTGGGCTTTTAGCATTTCGGGAATATGAATGGCCAGGCACTATTCAACTTCTTCGTCGGGGAGGCCGGCGAGGTGTTGTGGTGGGTCGGCAACGGGCAAGAGAGGCCGAAGTGGTCACGGCACCCTGGCGACCATTGTCGACCAATCGCGCAACCTAGATCTGGGTTGCGGCGAGGTGGCGAAGGTCGCGCCCGGCGTCGCGGAGGTGGCGGAGGTCGCCTAGGTCGCGGCGCACGACCTCCACCACCTCGCTGCAACCTCCGACGACCCAAGACGTGGCCACGACCCACATCTAGTTTGCGAAGGTCACATGGGTCGTAGTGCGCGACCTCCTCCACCTCGCCACGACCGCCTGGGTCGCGGCAAGCTGTCACCGCGACCTCCGGCGACCCACGACCTTGCCATGACCCAGATCTGGGTCGCGGAGGTCGCTTGGGTCGCGGCGTGCGACTTTCTCCACCTCGCTGTGACCTCCAGCGACCCACGACCTCGTCGCAGAGGTGGCCGGAGGTCGCCGCGACCTCCTCCACTTCGCCAGACCGCCTGCTCCTCGCCGGCGACTACTTGTTCTGGCCGGCCAACTTTTTTTTTTTGTTTTTTTTTAATAACAAAAGGCTTTTCAAATATAATTTTCCCAAACGCCGTTTTACTCAAAGATACTTACAATGGACTTTTACAATAAAATTTACCAAATGCAATTTGCATTTTGAAAAACATCTTTAGCCCAAAGGTCTTTGCATTTTCCCAAAGACTTTCTCCAAAAGTTTTCCCAAACCCACCCTTAGTCGACTGCAATAATTCAGATATTGCATGGTTTTCGAGGAATCCGAGTTATCGGAGATGCCGACTACTTGGATGCCACCAGTAACGGAATTGGCACAACTGAAAAGTTTACGAACTAATTTTTGGACAATTTTTTTGAGTTATCAAAAATGCCAACAACTTGCATTCCACGAGCGACAAGATGTGCATAATTGAAAGGAATTGACATAACTGAAATGTTTAAAATTGAATTAGCTTGTGGACAATTTTTTCAAGTAATCTCTTAGCAGCATAAATTTGACCGTATCTCTTGAGATGTCTTTAACGCACACCTGTTCTGTGATGAATTTCACAATAATTTGAGACACATTTTAAAACGTGGGGAAGCATTTCTACATTGGATAAGCACAAACTAATATAGCTTAACAAAGATACAGCACTTACCCATCTAATGGGCGATTTGCATATCCATTTACAGAGTTCTAACAGCAAAACATGGATAAGAAAGAACAATCCGCAGGGCAACAACAACAACAAAACCTTGACTTAACACTAACATAAGATGCAAGAGTGCGATCCGATTGTGCTATTTGTCATCTCGCAACATCAATCACATGTTCTGATTGAGCCTTGCCGCTGCCGCCACTGAGGCCGCAATCCCTGCGGGATGAGTATTCAAATTTGGGTCGTTCCTCATCTCGGCACCAGCCACACCCTCCGCATCTTGACGCGACGCCGGCTTATCCGATGGCAAAAAAAAAAAAAACTAAATACAAAAAAAACAAATAAAAACAAAAATAAGTTGCATCCTGCAAGGGAATTGTGGTCACGCATTGTGTGTACTTTGATTGATACAAGGACGTTTGATTTGGAGCTTATAGCTCCATGTGTGGATCAAAAGAAAGGTAGGGATTTAACATTAAGAGGAAGGTTCATTTGATTTAATTGCAGTGCCAATCTTGCTGATTAAATTGCAAGATAAATGGGAAGATTTTATAGTGATTATACCCCCAGAATGTCGGCCAATGTGGTCTTGTCCTCAGCTCTCGGAGTTCTAGCATTGAGAGTTGCGGCCGCCTGAGCGGCGGCAGCGACTCCGCCAGGAACTATGGCTGTGCGGCCTGTGGCTCTGACTTCCGCTGCCTGGATCGCGGCGGCGTCGCTCCAATCCACAGGCTTCTGCCCAGCTGTCAGAGCGGCAGCCTCGAGAGCCTCGCCGATGGTGATAGAACCAATGCCATCTTTGCCGGCATCAGTCTGATAGATCGAGGATGGCGTCATTGTTGGGATCGGAGAACGCCGGCTGAATTGACTGACGACCTGCGAAAAGATGATCCGACGTGCAAAATCAAATGCTGATATCATCTCATCAAAAGAAGAAAATTCAAAAAAAAAAAAAAAAAAAAAGACAATGAGCATAATGTCGAACCTGTCCCCCGACGGACTCGGTTATTACGCGCCGCCCGGGAAGATCAGTCTCGGTGATGGTCACTCCATCTCTGCCGGCGACTTCCGTCACGTCGCTGTGGCCCACGAGCCCGGCCCTCTCATTGCGCGCCGCTGCCGACTGCATGGCAGAGGCCGCGTGGCCCCTCTGGGTCCGGCCAAACATCTCGCTCTCCGCTGTTTGCATCATCGCCGCATCCCTGGGCGTGACCGGCTTCTCTGAAAGCTCGCCGTCAACGGCAAAGATGTCGCCATACCGGATTGCCTCCTCAGGGGTCCGCCTCGGCTGCTCTTGGCTCATCCTGCGAGTGAACTTTCTTGGAAGAACCTTACGATATGAAATGCTTCTTTGTTTCTAATGCTGGATTCTGATTATGTTCCTCTACGGTGAAAAGAAGAAGAGAGATTTGGAGATACGGTGGGGATGGTTATATATACGTACGTACGTCGTTGCATGGGACATGCGGGTCGAGACACGTGGCGGCTCCGGAGATCGGCATGATTATTGGTGCTCCTGGAATTGGGGAATTGTCAGTCAAATTGGTGGCTCGCAAGAGAGGATTGTCATACGATGATCAGGAGTTCAGGACAAGTGGTGATTACTGAGTGAATCCGATACCTTGTTCTTTCTAAATATATGGAGGGAAAGACATGGCTATTAGGAAAATAAAACCGCCTAATACCCTAAAAAATCTCTAACTTTAGCTTTTATCCCAATTTTACCTTTTGTCTTGTCTAGTAAAAAAACTCCAATTTTAGTTTATATCTCGATTTTATTCTAAAATTCTTTTCATCTCATAAAAAACCGTCAACTTTAAATCGTGTCCTCATAATTCTGTCCTAAACCTTTTTTTGTCTTATGAAAAACCTTCAACTATAGGTCTTGTTTCAATTGTACCGTTAGTCTCAATTTTGTCTTAAAATTTTTACATTCTCATAAAAAACCACAAATTTTTATTTGAGTCACAAATATGCCCACATTAACCTTCCGTCCAAAATTTCATGTTAACAACTGAGAGATTGAAAACTCTCAAGCACAAGTTGTTCGAGTGTCCCCAACATGAGCTCTCCAACTGCGAGAGATGAAACATTCCCAAATACGATAAATCAAAGATTGAGTGCAAAATCACTAAGGGAAGTTTGACGAAGTATTAATGGAAAGTAGATTTGGAACTCAAATAAAAGTTGGTGATTTTTTATGAGACAAAAAAATTAGAGTGAAATTGAAACTTGACCTAAAGCTAATATTTTTTATGAGACAAAAAAATTTATGGTAGAATCGGTACTGCATCTAAAGTTGAGTGATTTTTATTAGACAAAAACTTAGATATAATTGGATTGGACCTAAAGTTGAGAGCTTTTTATGGGACCAAAAAAAAAAAAAAAAAATGTTTATGGTAGAGTTGAGACATGACCTAAAGCTGAGGTTTTTTATAAGACAAAATGTAAAATTGGGACAAAAGCTAAAGTTCGAGGTTTTTAGGATATTAGACCAAAATAAAACATTTTAAATGGATTGAATTGCACAACAAGATAGGGCTGGATAAGTTTTCATTATCGATGAATTATACAACTAATCTTTCATAACTTGAAGCACTTTAAGGCTCCGTATGTTTCGCAAGAAATGAATGATTTGAAAAATATTTTTAAATGATAACTTGTATCAATTGAAATGATTAGTTAATGAAAGATATTTTCATTATCAACAACATTTTACATCTAAACATTTTCGTGGGCGATAATGATAATTTTCGTTCATTCATTTTTGCAAATGATACAAGCGATCGTTTTAAAAATATATATATTTTTCAAATAATTTAATTTCAAATAATTTAGATTTCTGCAAAACAACTCATCAATGCTTGATTGGATCTTGTTGAATTGTTTCTCCATAGACATTACTTAGGACATCATACTCTTGCCTGAAATTCTCTTGAAGGCATGAAATGAATGATTCCAAGGTCGCCTACTAACGCGGATCACATTTCTTGAACTTGATATCTCTTCATTGTTCCCCATTTCCGCTTCAGACTCCAAGAGCATTTTCAGAGTCGTACACAATTAAAAAAATCACCAATTTTTTTATAATTAAATCCTTTCAAAACTTAGCTAATTTAATCCATAGTTTTACCTAAACTCTCCTTACTTTTATCCTACCTCTCTCTTTCTCTCTCTACACACTTCCAACAATAACTCTCCAAACCTAATTCTGCAAGGGCACTCCTTCTTGGTGCTGGCAAAAGGAAAAGCATGTCAAACTTGTTCCTACTTATTTCACTACTCTCTCTTCTCATCTTTCATTCTTTCATCATCAGATCTGAAATTTTGCCGTTCCACAATGACCGAGAAGGCGAGTGGCACCTCCTCCGGCCGAGCATCGGCATCTCGGCCATGCACATGCAGCTCCTCCGCAACAACAAGGTCGTCGTGTTCGACAGGACGGACTTCGGCCTGTCGAACATCTCTCTCCCGGGTGGCCGCTGCCGGTACGACTCCAACGACACGGCCTTGAAAGTCGACTGCACCGCGCACTCGGTTTTGTACGACGTGGAGGCGAACAGCTTCCGTCCTCTCACGGTGCAAACCGACACGTGGTGCTCATCGGGTGCCGTGAGTCCGAGTGGCTCTCTCATTCAGACAGGAGGATTCAATGACGGTGATCATGCCGTACGCATATTTACCCCCTGCAATGCCGATTCATGTGATTGGGTCGAGTATCCTGGTTACTTTTCTCGACGTAGATGGTACGCGACTAATCAAATTCTCCCGGATGGCCGAATTATTATCATTGGCGGGAGGAGGGAGTTTAACTATGAGTTCTACCCGAAGAATGAAGACCCTTATTCTGCTTCTTCGGGGTCTTTTTGGCTTCAATTTCTACTGGAAACTAGAGATGAGGGTGAGAACAATCTGTACCCTTTTGTTCACCTTCTTCCTGATGGAAATCTCTTCATCTTCGCCAATACAAGGTCGATATCTCTAGATTACAACCGCAACAGAGTGGTGAAAGAGTTTCCTCCGATCCCCATCAGCGATCCTCGAAACTATCCTAGCTCGGGCTCGTCGGTCTTGCTTCCTATCGACGAGAACAAGGCCATTGAAGCGGAAATCATGATTTGCGGTGGTGCACCGAGAGGTGCATTCGCAGAAGCAGGCCGAGGCAATTTCGTGAGAGCAAGTTCTTCATGCGGGAGGCTTAGGGTTTCGGATGAAGACCCTAGATGGGTAATGGAAGACATGCCGATCGCCAGGGTCATGGGTGATATGCTTCTTCTAGCCACTGGAGACGTCATCATCATCAACGGCGTGGAACGCGGCACCGCCGGCTGGGAGCTCGGCCAATCGCCGGTGACTAGACCAGTCATTTACCGCCGAACGGGAGCCCGGATTGGAGATTTTCGGTCATGTCGGCTTCTTCGATACCGAGACTCTACCACTCGACAGCGATTTTGCTAGCGGATGGGAGAGTGTTAGTCGGAGGAAGCAACCCGCATAGATACTACAACTTCACCAATGTGGAATATCCCACTGACTTAAGCTTAGAGGCCTTCTCGCCGCCCTTATCTATCGATCGAGCACAAACCATTTCGGCCTCAAATTTCATCCGTGAACGAGATTCTGATGCTCGGGCAACCCTTTTCGCTCACCTTCTTCGTGCCACTGTACTTGTCCGAGAACTTACTATCCGTAAGGATCGTCGCTCCTTCGTTCACCACGCATTCACTGGCGATGAACCAGAGAATGGTGGTGCTCAAGCTGGTCGGGGTGTCGCGCTTGACGCCTGATTCGTATCAATTGACTGCGGTCGGGCCATCAACGGCTGAAATTGGGCCGCCGGGCTATTATATGTTGTTTGTGGTGCATGCTGGTATACCAAGTTGGGGGAGGTGGGTGAAGATACAGTGAAAGTGGGTTGGGATGATGTTTTGGTTTCGCATCAAATAACAATTTCAGGTCTGAGAGAGTGATGTGTCCTTAGAATGGTGTAATTTTATTAAAGAAGATTGTGTTCAACGGGAAGTTGCCAAAAAAGGCATTTTCCTTTACAAAATTCAATTACTAAGCGATGTGGTAAAAACACCCTTCCCCTCACATTATTCTCTAATTTTCATCACGGTTCGGATTTCGCCTAATTTATGAGATTAGTGATTTGTATTTATTAATCCAGAACTTGCTTGTCTAAAGAGGGCTTTCTTGTCATGAAGGATAGTTGGGCATTTTTTTTATAGTACTAAAGTACGGTCTAAATTGAGTCGCCTCATCACATGCATGCTATTTTAATAAGTCATTTTTTATATTGGCCATTTTGCAAGTAATTTTTTTTTTTTTTGGTAATACCAAGACTAGTTCACAAAATTAATATACTGAGTAATACAACATTCTGTAATTATATTCAAGCAATTTACTTGAAAAGCCTGCCGTATCATTTAGTAAATCAAATCTGTAAGTATGTCTATGTCTAGCGTGTTTTCTTTTCTTCTTTTTAGAACAGAAACCTCAACCATGAAAATCGAGAAAGGAATGTCACAAGTTGAGATGGAAGCAAGGAAGATGTCGTGAATGGAAGAGAATGTATTTGTGCACTTCAGTAATTGTATTATGTACAAAAGAATCACTATATAATACGGATGACAAGTAATAAAAAAAGAATGATTATATTTCTCTAATCTACGAGTATCAGATCTAATCCTAGATTGATTCAAATAATCAATTACAATAAAAAATAAATCTTCAGCATATCCTGAATATATTCTCCCGAATCAACATCATATCTTCCAACACTCCCCCTCAAACTGGTGGCTTGTATATGTCCAAGATGCCAAGCTTGTTTAGAAGATATGAATGTTGCCTTTGAGACAAAGGCTTGGTAAACATATCCGCAGGTTGTTATGTGGTTCTAATTCCTCTTGCTTCAATTATTCCTTCTTGAATCTTCTTTTGGGTAAAATGACAATCGACTTCTATGTGCTTCATTCTCTCATCTAATACAAGATTTGCAGCAAGTTTAAGTGCAGAATCATTGTCACAAAATAGCAAAGTCGGTCCTTTGACCTCTACTCCGAGATCTAGAAGCAAGCCTCGTAACCAAACCACCTCACAAATAGCCTTAGCCATGGACCGGTACTCGGCTTCTGCCGATGACAAGGATATAGTGGATTGTTTCTCGAGTTTGATGCAAAAACCAGTGATAGACCTTCAACTCATAGGGCAAGTCGCATAATCCGCATCGCAGTAAGCTATCATTTCCATGTTGCATTTGCAAGAAAGAAGAATTCCTAGTCCCGGACATTTCTTCAAATACTTCACAACTTTCAAGGCAGCATTCATATGGGACTGTTTTGGGCTATGCATGAACTGACTGAGTGTCTGAACGGCATAGCAAATGTCAGGTCTCGTCATAGTGAGGTAGATGAGTTTCCCAAATAATCTTTGATAACTTGACGGATCCTTGAGTAATGGGTCATTTTCCGTAGATTGTAGACCCGCATCATAGTCTGTAGTGGTTAACTTGACATTTTGTTCATTGGGAATGACTACTGGCTTGCATCCCGATAACCCTACTTCTGATATAATTTCCAGTACATATTTTTGTTGGCTAAGAGAGATCTCTTGTTCTAAATGGGCCATCTCAATTCCAAAAAATATTTCGGTGACCCCAAATCTTTGATATGAAAAGTAGAGTGAAGATTTTCTTTAAGATTCTTCACAGCAAGTTCATCATTCCCCATAATAAGTATGTCATCACCATATATCATTAAGTAGACGGATGACATACCTTTCGTCCAAGTGAAGAGAGCATAATTATGCTTGGACTGTTTGAATCCTATAGTCGTAAGTGCACTAGTGAACTTAGCATACCACTGTCGGGAAGCCTGTTTGAGGCCATAAAGGGATTTGCGAAGACGACAGACTCTGGACTCCCCCTGTCTCCGTAAACCCGGTGGAAGATCCATATAAATTTCTTCATCTAAATCTCCATGAAGGAATGCATTGTGAACATCCATTTGGTGTAGTGACCAATCACGAAATGCAGCAATTGATAATAAGGTGCGAACTGTAACATCCTTTGCTATTGGAGAAAAAGTTTCGTGATAATCAAAACCCTCTCTCTAAGTGAAGCCTTTCGCCATTAATCGAGCCTTATATATCTCAATAGAACCATCTGCTCAATACTTGATCTTGTATACCCACTTGCAACCAATCGGCTTGCGATGAGGGGGTAATGGGACGATATCTCGTGTATGATTTTCCATCAAGGCATACAATTCTTTTTCCATAGCCTCTTGCCAATGTTGATCTTTTACCACCTCATTGTAATGAGATGGTTCTCGTTCATCATATACTCGACTAATATAGCACATATGGTCGGGTGATAATCTATGGAAGGAGACAAATGAGGAAATAGGATAATGAGTACTTGATAATTTGAAGCTGCACAAATATAATCTTTTGTCCAAGTAGGTGGACGGGTAACACGTCCGGATTGTCATGATATACAAGGTTGTAATATTGAAGACGGTTCCTCATTTCTAAGCATTTCCTTAGTATTGACAAGTGCCGAAGGTGCTGTCATTGTAGAAGAATTAATTTCCTATGTATTTCCCATAGGAGAATGCATATTTGGATCATCCATAGGTGTTGTGGATGTAGAAATCCCATCAGATATTGGAGATGATACTGTAACCTCCGGTTGACGTTCTGGAGATGCAATAATATATGATTGACCAGAAGGTAAGTCTTCATTCAATAAAAAACAATGAGAATCTGTAGCCCAATCAGAATTCTCAAAAGATTGTGATTTATCACGAAAAGGGAATATTTCCTTGTGAAAAAAGACATCCCTGCTTACATAGAAATCTTCAATGGACAGTTCAACGACTCTATACCCCTTTTGTAGACTCGGATACCCCATAAATATGCACCGATGAGCTTAGGGACTCATCTTATCTCGAGGGCCCACCGTGGTCACGTAACATAGACAATCGAAAACTCTTAAGTGATGGAGTTATGGTTTCTTTCCATAAAGCATTTCAAATGGAGTTTTTCCATTAAGAACACGGCTTGGCATATGATTAATCAGATAAGCAATAGTGACCACACAATCCCCCCAAAAATTTTCAGGAATAGAGGCTTGAAATTTAAGAGCACGTGATACTTCTAATAGATGGCAGTGCTTACGCTCAACAATGCCATTTTGCTATGGAGTGTAGATACACGAGCTTTCATGCAAAATTCCATTTGAGGAAAAGAAGGATGCGCATTCATTGCTAAAGAATTCTCTTCCATTATCAGTGCGGATGATAACTCTATAAAAATAGAGTTATTTTACTTATTTTAGACAACAATCAATACAATATCTATGAGAAAATATTTGGATTTCATTATGATTATTTGAATTTTCCTTGTTTATGCAGAATAATGAGATATGGAGAGGATCAGGAAAAGAATGGCAACTATTAGGAATTCAAATAAAAGCAGCAGTGGAAGATGGATATCAAATCAGAAAATTCTTGATTTTGTTCCCTAATGTTATCTGCAAGCGTTGGGAGATAGATATTTTGAATATATCTTATAAATAGGAGAACATGAGAGAGAAGCTAGGTTTTTTTTTGTTAGATCGTTTTTCATTCTTCTGAGAGATTTTCAAGTATTTTGAAGAGAAGACAAAAGTGGTGACAGAATTCTTGTTCTTTGATTCAAGATACTGAGTTTAATTTATATTTTTATTTCTTCATCTACCATGTTCTAATTTTCTTTTGTTAGAGCTACGACGTAGCCTAACCATGATGATGTAAATTTCATGATTTTTATGTTTTATAATTGATTTCATTCATGTGAGTTATATATTATTGTGCTTAATGCTTTTGAGTGACTGGCCATCACTTGAATGATCTGATGTGTATGTTTGAGACTGAGAAGTGATAATATGCAATTGCTTATTATAATATATAACCATGAATTAAACGTGAATATAGATATACCGCGTTATTTGTGTAGCTTTCGATGATAAGGTGATCCAAAAGACTCATTGTAGAAGCGGGAATATTCATAGTTTTTAATGCACTCATGTTTATTTTAATTCACATAAAGATATAGTGGATTAATAAACTGAGTAGGTTTGCTATACCTAGAGATAGGATAGTAAATAGGTTAGGAAATTCCGCTATCACATGTTTGATATCGTTCTTGTATTCACAATAATCTGAAATTCATATATAGTGGTTATGGTGAAATCGGATGCTATAACATATTTATATGATTGATTTACTGCATTTAGTCTACAAATTTTGTTTTTAATTTATTCTCAATTATATTTTGATCTGTTAGATAAATTTTAGAATTAATTTATTTTAGTATTTAATTAGTTTATTAATCATCGATCTCTGTGGGACGATACTCTTTCTCATCATTATATTACTTGTTTGACACGTTCGCTTGCATTTAGAATTTTACGAACAGCGGATGCGCTGAAAAACTTCCCAAACTGATTCTTGGACAAAGAAAAGAAAGTTCTCAAATGATGGAGAACTTGGCATTTTGATTGCATGAGAAATACCCATGTGGCTCTTGAAAAATCATCCACAATTGTAAGAAAAAAACGAGAACCACCACAATGTTGTGTGTGGTAAGGACCCCAAATATCAGCATGAATTAAGGAAAATAGACTTTTTGCATGAGAACTACTATTTGGAAAAGGTGCACGAGTTTATTTTGCCAAAGGACAAATGGAGCATTGAGGATAAGGGAAAGAAGCATTATGACCCAATCTTTGATGATTAAGGAAATTTTTATCATTTGTAGCAGAGTTACACAATGATTGATTATTCAATTCAATACATGATAATTTGGAATTGCTGGGAAAATTGATCAAAAAATATAGCCCTCGCAAGATACTACCAAAGCCCATCAATTTGCCAATCGAAAGAGTCTAAAATAAGTAATTATTAGAATTGAATAGGACTTGGCACAAATTTTCTTCACAAACTCGAGAAACTGATATGAGATTGAAATGAAAATTTGGAACGTATAGTATGTTCTTGAGTGTGATGAGTGGGCTAAGATCTATTGTGTTGAATCATCATAACATGTGTGGTATTTCCATTTGGAAGTTGTATTGAGGCTGGAATGGGCAATTTTTTGATTTTTAAGAAAAAACTTTTATTGCAGACAATGTGGTCACTAGCACTTGAATCAATTATCCATGCATCATTGGAAATTGAATTCATCAAGCAATATGAAGTACCTATAAAACTCCCAGCTTTGTTTAAAGCATCCAATTTTTTAAAGGCCCTCATAAATTCTTGATACTACTCATGGCTAATTGGCTGATTAAAATTATCAACACGTTGACCTATAACCTAAAAAACGGTCAAAAATTGTTTTTTTCCTTTTTCTCCGGGCTTGCATGCAATTTCCAGCAATTATCAATTGTATGATGTGTGCGTTTGCAATAATCACAGTATAACTTACCTTTCCCTTTAAAATTCTGCCTATTGTGCTTTGATGACGTGGCAAAAGATGGCCCGTTAGATGGTTTAAAAACCGAAGCCATCATGGCCTCATTTGAGCCATTGGATCCATTCGTAGAAGGGAGGTGCTGCAAGCCTTCCAATCCTGTCGAGGAGATTGCCTATGGAACGTCGGATCCGACTAAAGGATTGAGCCCCCGTGAGACGTCAAATCGCACGCTCAAATCCTGGCCGTCCGTTCCTTTCTTGAAAAATCTAGGGTTTTCTCCTAGAAACCCAAGTTGTGGCCATTTTCCTTCATGTCCTCTAGTTGCAACTCCTTGTTGTGGGTGGTTCGTGTGAGCTGCGAGCACCATTTTGTCGCCGGCCTTGTGCAAATTGGAGGCTATGAAGCGTTGGCTCTCCTCTTCAACAGCAAGTTGATAAATCTGGCCAAGCGTCGGCATGGATTCCATGGCTAACATATGTGATCAAAAGGAAATGTAAGATTCATTCAAGATTAGTAGGAACTTGGTCACTTTTTCTCTTTCTCTGATGGCGTGGTATTGCTGTAAAGTTGATTTCGGCTCTTCTAATTTCTCCTCGACTACCTCCAATTCATTCCATAAAGCTAAGAGCTTGTTGTAGACCACAGCTATGCTCATATTTCCTTGCTTCATATCCAAAAGTTGTTGGGTCAAAGAAAATTTTTAACCTTATCTAATTTTCCATACATTTCTTTGATATTTTCCCACATCTTTCTCGAGTCTTCCGTCAAGGGTAGTCCGGTCACAACTTCGAGGGTGATGCAGTTTCTGATCCAAGTTCAGACTAGTTGATTGCATTTCCTCCATAGTCGCGCCATTTGCTTGTTCGATGGAATCGGTATTGTTCCATCAATAAATCCCTCTTTGTCCTTGGTGACCAACGCTTGCCGAACTCCATCGACCAGCTGAAATAGTTGTCGAGGTCGGACAGTTGTTGGGTGATGAGCCGCAACTCCGATCCGTCGCCCGTTGCCATGTAAAGCGGATCATCGGGCTCCGGTCAACAGCTGGTGGCAACAAACGGTTATGGAAGAAAACCAAGTTAGGGAACCGGGTAGGGATTTAGTCCCAAACTTGAAATACCCGATTCAAACGAATAACCCGCATTTGTGGAATTTGGCCTAGTGGTTGGGCTTGCCCTGAAGATGGTTGGTGAACCTCCATTGGGTTGGACTGGTTCTCCAAGCCCTTGACCCATCAACCATGGGCTTGTTTGTGTGGGCCCATAGATCCATGGGTCTGGGCGCCATTTGAACAAGTGGCCACTAGATGGATTGCCCTAAAACGTGTTGGCCTGCAATCGGTTGCCCCGAAGTGATCTAGCCCATGATGGGTTGTCCCTTGTTAGGCTAGGCCAAGACTCTTGGCTCCTACCATGATGTGTTCTTGTTGTACGGTTGACTCCTCTGGGGTTCTTTCTTCAGAAGTCAATGAATGTTCCTTGGCCATGGTATCGGTAAGGAAGATAATGTTAAGAAGAAAATTGTTTTTCTGATTTTTGGAAGTGTTTAGATATTGATTCCTACATCGGAGTGCTAACCTTGTTTTGCAAATTTGGTGTTCCCACAACAATGAAGGTAGAAAAAAAAACGGAAGGCAATCAAAAGGTGCGGAAGCAAGATAAAAGGAATGCTCGCTCTGATACCATGTCACAAGTTGAGATGGAAGTGAGGAAGATGTCGTGAATGGAAGAGAATGTATATGTACACTTCATTAATTGTATTATGTACAAAAGGATCACTATATAATACAGATGACAAGTAATAAAAAAAGAATGATTATATTTCTCTAATCTACGAGTATCAGATCTAATCCTAGATTGATTCAAATAATCAATTACAATAAAAAATAAATCTTCAGCATTTCCCGAATATATTCTCCCAAATCAACGTCATTTCTTCCAACAAGGAAGGAAACAGACTGGTATGGGCTAACATGCATGTAAGGTGGAAGAGAAAATTATCCAGATTTTATCAAAGAATTAAATTTTCCTCTATCCTTAATCGGGAAATCGCCCATGTGTAAACTTCACTAGAAATTTACATGGGCAATGCCATAATTGTAATCCGATCATCAGAAGTCTCGGTTCTTCCAATTAGGACGCATCAATTGCTCATTTTCAGGTAAAAAAAAAAAAAAAAAAACACTATATATAAGATGTAGAAGTCTCCTTCCCCTAGGTAAATTATTCCTATGTACTATTCATAGGTACGGAACACCGACATGCACTTGAGTCACCGTGATCATGTGCAATGTGCATGGCCAATGTGCACATAGACTTTTTCTAAGGTTAAAGTCAAAAAGGTAGTACCGTGTTCATACTTAGCATATAGAAAATTTGGCAAGAGAGGCAATTATTTTATGGGATCAAAGATAGATATTTCCTTAAAGTTGCGTGACCTATATACTTTAGTGGCTAAGCAATTAATTAAACCAAAGGGAGCTTTCCAAGCAAGAACGAATTGCATGACAACTCCCCCAAAAGTTTCTAGATGATGATGGACTATTCAATCTTTTTCCCCCACCCTCTTCCTCCTCCTCCCATGTTAGGTGGACCATCTTTTGATGTCGTGGAATTCTCTTGATAGAATTTGAATCTATAGATCGAAAGCAATAATAATCATTGATTTTGCGAGAGCTGTAAAGATGAATGCGGCAAGGCTTGCCACAAAAGATCATTCAACGAAATTTTTTTAACAATTGAGAATAAGGGGCCCACACGGGAAAATCTAATATATAGAGAGAAAAGATAATCATAAATGAACTAAGAAAGATGTGAGGATTTTGATGGTGATATCATTGGAGGCTGATGTAGCTAGCTTTAGAGATCACTTGTGTAAGGGATTGTATAGTAATTGGCATTGCCCAAGGCAATGGACCGTCATCCAATTGCAATCAATATGCTTAGTATCTTTCCATGAATCGTCCGCGAATACAACAGCTATATGGTGGCCGTTGCCCATCTGCACTTTGTCGGAAAAATCATCAGAGAACATTACCTATTCGATTCCAAATGAATTAAGATTCTACAAAAAAAAAAAAAAAAAAAAAAAAGTGGCTTCAAGTGCAATGACCATCATGAGATCCTAATCAAAACCAAGCTCCTTCTATTCAATTCCAAATAGCTTACCCTCTTTTCTGCAGTACATTTATGTTTTATTCCAAGGAAAACTATTAGTAGAGAATAACATTTATGATGCGTTTGATTCAACATTTTCATTGAGCTTTTAGCCTCCAAAGCTCATTAGAAAATAATGGACTGTTTGGTAACTAATTTGAAGAAGCTTTCACTTCAAAGTTAACATTAAGAAAGCTGAAAGCAATCGATCGAGTTCCCCCAATGTCGAGTGACCTCCGGTGAGGGTCACACGACCCAACCGAGGGCCGCTAAAAGTCACATGACCTCGGGCAACCCTCGGTGAGGATTGCGCAACCCAGGTGACCACCGCCTGGGTCTTGCGGCCTCAAGCGGCCCTTGGTTGGGTCATGCGACCCTCACTCGGGCGATCTCGACTAATGGCCATCGGCACCATATCTGGCTAGCTAGCAATCGTAGCCTTTCGCTAATCTGGCGAAGGGTTTGGTCATTTTTCAATATATATATATACACACAATATTCAAAATTCATTGTGAAAGTTTTTTTTATCAAACACACATTTAACTCAAAGTCCATTTACAAAGTGGTTTTAATCAAACAAGATTTGCATTTCCCAAATAATCTTTGACTTTCAACATCTGTATTATACCCAATTCATCTACAAAAATTATACCAAACGCACCCTTAATCCTCTCGAAATTCACGTGCATCGACAGGAAAGGAAAGCAAAAGTAAAGGGGATAAAGCTGAAGTAAGACATTTTCGAGTGGGGAAACTTTTTACCTTGTCTAGGAGTTCGGGGAACAGTGTGAGAATGGAAAGATTCAGGGTCGTCGTGACATCAGGGTCAATCTCCAATTGAACTTTCCACGAATTGATGCCGAAAGTAAGAATTTAGTTTCGGCAATTGACTATAAAGCAAATTTCAATTTTTTGTTTGCTTTTTCACCAATTCCTTGTAGCAAATATACAAACACAACAGCAAGCTAAATTCGACAAGAAGGTTCCCGGGTCTACAGCCTCGAGCACCCAATTTTTAGCTGCATCACAATTAGGGCTTTTTTGTTGTGATAAGCCCCTCGATTTATATTGATTTGTGCAATTATAGAGCAGATGTGAGCTTTGCATCGCGAAACTAATGCGACACAATTTGACTTTCTTAGCAACATATAGAAAAGTCAAAGGGGTGCGGGGTGTTAGTAAGGCCGAGGAGGCGTGGATGTCAGCCCTCTGCCACGAGCGAATGCTAGAGACTTTTATTAAAGGTCCGGTGACCACCAAATGATGGACTCTTGAATTAAGAATCAACGAACCATTGCCACTGCTGTGCGTTGGTCCAAGTGGTGGTCGGAATTGACCCTTCTAGGGGCGTTGGTTGATTTTGGGCAAAAGGCGGTGAAATACCTTTGGGGTAAAGAGATTTTCGAGAATGCTCGAACGTTTGACAAATTATAATTTAAAGGGTATTAGAAAGTGGCTTTGGTGTAAATATCATTTGGTAAACTCAACATTTGCAAGGGCTTTTATTATTTTTTAAAAAATAAAAATAAAAATTGATGAAATTCCGTTGCCGATCAACGGTGGGCCAACCACCGGCAACCAGATCTGGCCATCAGCAAGGCTGGCCGAGGTTGCACGAACCAAGATCGGCCGCCGGCGAGGCTGCGAGGTCGCGCGACCTTAGGTGGCGCCGCCTAGGCTCACCGACGGCCGGATCTAGGTTCCCTGACCTCGGGCAGCCTCGCCGACAGCCCGATCGGCCGTCGGCGATTGGGGGTATGGGGAAGATGTCGGTAAAAAAAAAAAAAAAAAAAAGTCAACATATGAATAGTAAAGGAGGACCAGCATGTAGAAAATCTTTGAAATGCCCAAAGCAGGTCCCCTTTGCTTTGGGCATTTCGCATTTCAAAAACAGTATTTTGTCAAGCGCCCAAACGCTAAATCAAACACCTTTAAATTTTTACCTTGACACAAACGCTTTTAATGGTGGCTTTGGTCGGGTTTGGACGAGGACTAATATACTTTCACCTCGACACAAGTAGAAGTGGGTCGTCTTCCGATGGAGGGATGGCGGTGTCTACGCTCCAAGAGTTGTGGCACCAGGCTCTTGCAGCACTTTACGACAGTTTATAGGAAAATTACTCCACCGAACTTCAAGGTGGTTTACTTTTGAGAACAAGTCCCGCCGAATACATGTGCTCCGACTATAGAATGATTAGAACAGTCGCACCAAACAAACTCTAACACTGGTTCATTACATGCGAAACCATTGACTTTGTTACCTTAATAAAAAAGAAAGAACGGCGGATTTGGACGTTTCCCTATTTTTGTCATGGCAACATTAACACAAGTGAAAAAAAAAGAGAAACGCGTTCATTAATTCACTAGGTGACGTTATAGTTCCGCCTCTACATGCTTATGTTGCCGCACCATCGTCGCAACATTCGTGTTGGTTATGCCAGTAAAAACTTATAGATCTGATGTCACATTCAATAAAAAATTTATAATACATGTATATGATGTACTCAACATGTACAGGCCAACCCTTTGAGCGAAATGCGACAAAAGAAATAAAATCCATGGACTAACCCTATCGTCTTCACCCAATAAAATCTACGAGATCACCCCAAGGATGCCTTCGGCATCGAAGGTCGCAGACCAATCATAAAATCCTATTCAATAAGCAGAACACATTGAGTAACATGTCAACCGTTTTATTTTAATTTTTTTTATTTCTTTTATTAATATCTCATTTTCAGGCTTCGTAAAAAAATTTAAAATTTTCATCAATATCGTGCAAAATTCCGTCATATTTTTTCCTTCAATAAAACAAAAAAATCCACATCGGTTAATTTGGCACATTGTCATCATTGTTTTGGGGGATGGGGACGTGAAATCGATGCTCCGCGGACACGTGCACGGCTCCAATTTCCCCCCGCTTCTTTCCATCTGGCCACGCTACCGTAAAAACAAATCAAGGAGGGGAAAATGAAAATTAGAACGCCACGTGGAGGCGCGCCATTGGCCGACGGCCGCGATGGGGAGGAGCCGGAGGAGAAAAATCCAAACGACGCGCAGTTCGGTTCCAGTCCCTGTTTCGTAAATACCCTCGAAGTCGAGGCCCTTCATGTACCGCCCGTCGTGCACACACGCGCACGCGAAGGCAGCCCCGCTAAGTTTTCCCTCCCTCTCTAGCTCTCTCCGCCTCGGCTCCTTGACTCCGCCCAATTTCCACACGCAGTAGAGAGAGAAAGTAGAGAGAGAGAGAGAGAGAGAGAGAGAGTAGAGAGGGAGAACTGCGCGTGACGGTGCGAGGAAGGGTGATCGAGTGATCGCGGGAAGCGAGGGATTCTAGAGAGAGAAAGAGAGAAAGAGAGAGAGAGAGGGAGAGGGATTGAGGGAGTCGTGTTTGGAGGGGGTGGGAGCAGATGAAGCACATTTTCAAGAAGCTCCACTTGGGCCACAACCACGACCCGGGCCGATCCAACGAGCCCCCGCCGCCCGCCCCGTCGCCGACGTGCGCCCCGCCCCCGATCAGCGGCCGCCCGCCGGCCAGGGCGCCGGGAACGCCCCGCCGAGCCCCTCGGGCTCCCCGGGCCCCGGCGGCCGCTTCGGCGGTTGCGGCCGCTCCGGTGGCTCCGGAGGCGGGCGATCGGTCCGGGGACTACATAACGTCGGAGGAGGACTTCCAGATGCAGCTGGCGCTCGCGATGAGCGTGTCCAACTCGGAGTTCCGCGGGGAGGATCCGGAGAACGACCAGATCCGCGCCGCGACCTGGTTGAGCTTGGGCGGGCATCCGAGGGGCGATGCGGGGAGGAAGAAGGACGAGGTCTCGGCGGAGACGCAGTCCAGGCAGTACTGGGTGAGTTTGGCGGTGTAATCGTCGCTGCTTGGTGGGTGAATTTGGTGGATGAGCTTGAATTAGGGGGTTTTACTAGGGCTTTTATAATTCTTTTGTTTGATATGCTCGGATGTTGTAATTTTTATGTTTGGGATTTAATTGATTGCTCACTGATATGGATAAGATGATACTGATGCTTATATGGATCGATACTTGGGAGTCTTCTTTCCATTTCTGAATTGGGTAAAACTTAGGTCTTGTTGAACCCTTCATTCTGCTTCCGGCGGTGGCAGTCATCTAGCAATTGTGCTCAGTCTTGTTAGAGAGGCATGCATATGCATGAAATCTAACTCGCATGATAAGGGGAATCAGAAAGAGCTCATTGTTTCCTCTTCATCTGACTCTGTTTTTCTTAGGTTTCTAAATTTATTTGAATGGTGTATCTACTCAGTGCGTTACATGTGCTGAATTGCTGGTAGCGTGTCTGTGTACAGGCTGTGGGGTTATGACTTTCAATTGGTTTCCTTCTGGTGGTGATTTTGAATGGTATTACCCATATGATTCAACTCGAAGACTCAGAATGGACTTAATATAACGATTTTGTATGACCTTTTTTTTTCCCGGTCGAGATGAGTTTGTATCACCTTCACATGGCATGTAGCTGCAATGACTAGTGTTTCTTCCTTGGATATGTTCCTTTCAACATCTTCGAGGTTAATTAATTTTTCTATATCTACAATGTACTGTTATCTTATTCTTTTGGCTTGACGAACCCATCTCAGCTGTTTGTAAGGTCCCCTTAATGTAGAATTGGATAGTTTCCTGTTATTCTTTTGAATTGTGTGATTTTCCATTTGCCAATCTTGGAAGCCATAAAACTTCTTTCAATCCTTGAGGCACACAACTGACAGTAAGAAAGTACTCCAACTTTGTCATGCCGCTATTCTGCATTTGTTTACACAATGCTTCTTTATGGTTTGCCAGTGATTAGACTAATTTTTGTACTACTCTTCCCGTATCTGGAGACTGCAGTATATGTTCTATATTGCATTTAAGCCGTGTAAGAAGTGCCTAATTGGTTTCTGTTCGTGGTTTTTGTGATGCGTTACTGGTCAGGACACCCTCTTGTGAGAGGTGATCTGTTACATTCTTCTTACTTTGGTTACTATGATTTACTTGACACGTCTGACGCTAATGGGTGTGCTCCTTAGGGCTGGGTGCACGATTGAAATTCTGGAAAATGACTTATCATGCTTAGCTCTTGCTAAAATTCGTGATCGATTGATCCCACCACATAATAAAATTGATTGATGTCTCCATAAATCTTATAATGCTAGCTAAGTTTTGAAGAAATGTATGGTCCTTATCTATTATAGAATAGAACACTGCACTTTCTATAACCTATTTGGGCTTGTGGAGTCATAGAAAATTTGGTCAAGTATGCCTATCTCTTCATTAGTTCTGTAACGTATGTTGTGCCGCAGTTTCTTTGTAATTTCCAGAAACAGAGGAAGGATAGTTACATCATCACTGGTAATCCCAGGCATATGCTTCAAAATGCATGTCAACTGTAAATAGTGAACTAAGTGAGTCTACTAGTTAAGTACCTCTTCTTTGACAAGTGGTGTATCCTGTTCTATTTCTTATATGACAAACTGTAACGTCACATAACCTAGGTTACTACGGGTATGGCATCATTAAACATCTTGATATGCTTCATGCTTGGTTTTGTTCTGCAGCCATTACTTGTATGGCGGGCTTCTTGGTTTCTGCCATTTTAAAATTAACTAAATGCGCTTTGATGCAGGAATATAATGTGATCGATTATGAGGATAAAGTGGTGGATGGATTTTATGATGCTTATGGCATCTCCACTGAGTCAAGACTTCAAGGGAAAATGCCTTCTCTAACTGATCTCGAGACTAACCCTGGGAGTTCTGGCTTTGAAGCTATAATAGTTAATCGAAGAATTGATCATGCTCTTGAAGAGTTGATGCAAGTCGCTCACTGTATAGGATTGGACTGTCCAGCTACTGAGGTTACCATTTTGGTTCAAAGGCTTGCTGAACTGGTAACAGGACATATGGGTGGCTCAGTGAAGGATGCTAACATTATGTGGGCTAGGTGGATGGAGAGGAGCACAGAGTTGAGGACATCTCTTCAGACGAGTGTGTTGCCAATTGGGTCCATAAATGTTGGCCTTTCAAGACATCGTGCTTTGCTTTTCAAGGTTAGCTTTTACCACATCTAAATTGGGCTTTAGCAGTTTGCGCTTGTCATCTTCTGATAGTGGAGCTTGGGCTAATTGGTTGATGTCATATTTGAAGTTTAAGTTTTGTGATCTTCTTTAGTCGTGGCACAAAATACAATACGTTCAAAGTGTTCTGGATAATTGATGATCTACTGTCATGAATAATGAGAAAAAGATTCAGTTTCCTGAAGTGATAAATTTTATTATGTGAAGGTCTTAGCAGACAGTATAAATTTGGCTTGCCGACTGGTGAAAGGTAGCCATTACACTGGCGTGGAGGATGATGCTGTAAACTTGATAAAGTTGGACGATGAAAGGTGCTGGTTGGCTCTTCTTCTCTTCTGTTATTGTAATCATATAATTACTTACTGTGGTGCTTTCTAGAATTTTTTTTGGTCACTGATTGTCAGTATCTTTTTCCTTATGATGGGTTTGAAAGGGGCATACTCCTATGCGAATGAATTTTTATCTCCATGGTTGCTAAGATATCAAGCTTCCCCAAGGATGTGGCAATTTAATTTGCAAATGTCATAATCAACTTGAGTTTCTCAAGATTCTGGAATTACGTTAAACCATAGTTTATGAACATGCTTATACTTTTATTTATCTTAGTAGTAAATGCCTTTGTTGCTAAGAGAGAATAGGTCATATTTCCTGGCATTAAGAGGATACCTGCCTATCATGAATAAGCAACCGTCATGGATTTCTGAGATGAATTTGTCTGTGCTACCTTCCATTATGCAGGCGAGATATCTAGTGGTCCTCCTTTTGCTTATTACTGTTACTTTTGAATTTAGCAGAAATAACTACTGTGTGTGCATATATTTTGTATTTCTTCCAATAGGAGCTCTACGATGTTTATCATTGCTTAATTTCTCTTTTGTAGCTTCTCATCATCGGAATTGTTGGAGAGATGAGAGCACTTCTTATTTTACCGTTTTTAAATTTGTAGACCAATATATAGTACAACTTAATTAAAATTTTTGTGTCCCTTAGGCTGCAATTTAATGTGTCCTGGTTGCAATACTGTGCTTACTTTATGGTTTTCCATCCTTGGGAGAATTGAGATGCAAAGGCAATGGAGCTTCCTGTTCATTTAAAAAACTATATGTACTTCATTCTGTCATAAACATTTTCCAAATTAAAATTCATGAACATCTCCTGTTAAGGAAGAAAAAAAAAACTGACATATATCTGCAAAAAATTCTACATGGATGTTAATTAGTTGAGGTTACGATTTCTTGATCACGATCAGTTAATGTGATCATCAAGTTGCAGCACTTATACTTTGATGTATAAAGCATTTATTTCTCAGGGCCTTCCCTTCCCTTTTATATATAGTCTTTTAATCTTTAAATTTTAATTCACTCAAGAGCTTGAAATGCACAGACCTTGTAATATGTGATATAGCATAATACTACTGGTGATGGTTTTCATTTACTCTACCATGGGGATTTCATATGTGTGTTTTTGATTCAGGGAGTTTCTGGTTGATCTCATGGCTGCCCCTGGGACGCTTATACCAGCTGATTATTTCAGTGTCAAAGATAATAAGCCTTACAATGCGAAAATTAGTAAACTTCCATCTTTTCAATCGCCTAATGACTTGGGAGTTGTTCGTTTGAGGCCAAAGCCTTTTGGTGGCGAAGGAAGCAGCCAAAGTTCAGTGATGGAAACTTATTCTTATGTAGATAGAAAATCAAGCTCTGAAACAGCAGAATCCTTCCCCCCTTTCCCATTTGATAGTCATGATCCTGGTGTTGGTTCTTCCAGAGTATCTGGTGGTACACCTCAACGGTTGAATATAAATGTGGTCCCACAGAGCAAAAATAATAGTTCAGAGGACCCCACAAATCTTTTTGCAGATCTCAATCCTTTTGCAATTAAAGACTTTGGCAAAGCCCCAGTGGGAGGCAACGGCACAGAAATCAAAATCAATGAGACGCCAAGACAGAAAAATAACCCTGCTCCTGGTCGGCCTCCTGTTCCATTGATGCCAACAAAACGGCATCCTCTCAATGAAGTACCAAGAAAGAAAGAATATGGTTTTAAGGAAGGTCTGTTCCCAAGAAATAATCGTGAGCCTAATCCTTATGATGTGTCATCATCCATTGGCAGCTGTACAACTGATAAAGTCAATCCGGACAGTTTTAAGTTACCTAATAATTTGAATCAGTCCACTCAAGAGAGTAGCGGCGCCAAGTTGTCAAACAAGTCAAATCAGTTGATCAAACAGAGCAGTCACTGGAATCCTTTCAGTGATAATAGTCCAATGTTGGGATTTGGCACAGGTCAGTTTGATATGATGCCTCGTGAAGAGCGCTTGAATGCGCAAGTCAGGGAAGACCCTCTTAGGACTCGGAAGAATTTGCAAGATGGCATAGCAGACTCTCAAAGAGGACGTGATCGACATGGAATTGGTTTTCTTGATCCAAAAAAGTGCCCTAATGACAGATTCATGGACACAAACTTCATGCTCAAGGATTCAGAAAGCCCAAGCTCATCAATTGATAGTAATACAAATAAAGTTGATCAAGTGCTTGATGATGTTGATGTTGGTGATGAGATTCAGTGGGAACATTTGGTCATTGGTGAAAGAATTGGACTAGGTATTGCGTTTGATCAAGTCCCTGATTGGATAGATTCTTTTCATATCCTTATGCAGGTCCATATATTAGCTAAAAGAGAACAAGACTCATGGATACAAATATGTTGATCCTGTTGCTGCATTTTCATGACATTTGTTTAGTATCATGAGATATGCTTTATTACTATTGTAGTGCCTATTATGCTCATGCTAGCTAGCCATTTAACCAGAGATGAAGTGCATGTCATCTGAGAAAAAGTTTTATTTAGCAATCCAAATGTAAGCATAATTGCAGTAGTTATTATAGAATGGACAGCAGTGTTTTCTTACTGAATTGCATTTTCTGTTTATCATGTTACAATTTTGTGTTCTTCTGAACAGGTTCTTATGGAGAGGTCTATCATGCTGACTGGAATGGCACGGTCAGTTTCAAATATTTCTGAATTCTCACAAATTAAAAATAGGCATTGGATTACTTACTTGAAGAGGTTCTTTAGTTTTAGAAGTATGACTTCTGTTTGTTTGAATTTATGGAATGTGCATATCCATTGGCTCCTTATATATGACTGCTTTGAAGCAAATGATCGTCCTTGAGTATGACAATTGGTCTTTGGGTCAAAAGAAATGACATTTAGTCCTGCTTCAGTGTTCTTCTTTTGTGCTAATGTTTTAGATTTATAAACTAAGCAGCTAGCATTGAATAGTGACATCAGATATAGTATCAAAATCTGGCATTTCAACCTAAGTTGTAAAAAAAAAAGCACCAGAATTGGTACCTTGACATATATGCATGACTTGTTGGACTGGTGTCAACCATAATAACTAATTGCCCATTGCTTATTCATGGCCTTGTCTTGCTACTCTCTCTTTTGTATTTTGGATAAGCCAAATGGACTTTTACCTTTGGCTCCCTTGCTACTCTTTTATTAGGTGCTGTCAAGATTCCTTTTTTGTGTTAGCTCTTCGGATGTAATCAAATCCTTACTGTGAAGACTGAAGAAGTTCATAAAAATAGTCACAATGAATATACTGTTACAAAGTCTTTTTTTGTACACTGCTAATTTGCAACTCAATTGAAACCCAGCCATGTGGTAGAAGCACTTTAAACACTGGGTTGTTTAGGGTTTGTTGTCTTATGTTCATATACTTACATATTAAGAAATGGGAAGAGAAGCAGCCGATGACTCGTTTTCTCTTGTTAACATCTTCAAAAGATCTGTATGCATTTACTATCAGTATTTTGCAATTTAGACGTTACCTTTTGCAAAATACTTGATGGTCATATGTTTTTAGTGTTTAAAATTTTACGATATGCCATGAAACGTAAGTTAAAATGCATTTTCAACTCTTAACATCTGGCTCGACTTCCTCGTTCTGCAGGAGGTGGCTGTGAAGAAATTTTTGGATCAGGATTTCTCAGGTGCTGCTTTGGATGAGTTCAGACGAGAAGTAAGCAATAGATAGGTCTTTAATTTGTGCTTTTCATCTTCCGGTTCCTTTTCTTTTTGGACCAAAATCCTCCAGCTTTATTAGGAACTCAAAACTTGTAAAGAATAAAATTTGGAAGAACATTGTAAAGGAAAGAATAGCACAGTCGTTTGCTATACATGATGAATTCGCAATTTGCTTTTCTGTTGCTTTGTTAGTTTTGGCACAGAGTTGCTGATTTGATCTGCTTGGTGCTGTGAATAACGTTGAGACATTCAATTAATGTCCTTTGCATAAGATCTGAATGGCACACAAAGTCTGATAGTTGAAAGCAAAGAAGAGAGAGATTATATCACACTTTGAGTTTAATTATGTGTATCTATATGTATTTTTGGAAAGACAATGAATTGGTGTGTTCAGTAATTGTTTGTATTTTTCTAGAGAATAAAACTGAAGATGAACAAGATATGCTTTTCCAGTATAGCCAGCTACTGTAAGATAAATTCCTATCCACCTTTTTTTTTTTTTTTGTGCTTCTGTGCCAAGATTGCAGATAATGCATAGACAATGTCATCAGAATGCCATTCTTTTCATGGATTCCAATCTGTCCACATCTAACTAAATGGTTGTGTTCATCAATTAATTTGTTTGTTTAATTTGCTTATTTAGCAAGAAAAGAAAGGAGGACTAATCAGAGCAATGAGTCAAGAAATGCTTTTCCAATATATCTAGGAAGATAACTGACCATGCATCTTGTTCATCTGTTCCAAGGTGCGGATAATGCGTAGACTGCGTCATCCAAATGTCGTTCTTTTCATGGGTGCTGTGACCCGTCCTCCACATCTGTCTATCATTACTGAGTTTCTCCCAAGGTACAATGTCTTGTACTTTAAAATATCTTGGCAGCATGGTGACATCAAATGTTTTTGGGGGATGCAGCTCATTTATCTGCTGTTAAAGGGTGTTATTATTTTGATGGCATGCGACAATCTCATTTTGCTGTCTGATTTTTACTGTTGTTTACTTCTCCAGGGGAAGCTTGTACAGAATTATACATCGTCCTCAGTGTCATATTGAGGAGAGACGTAGGATAAAAATGGCTCTTGATGTGGTATGAAATAATTGGTCTCCCTTCTCTTTGGTGTTGGAGATATAGAGATTTCTTTTTCTGAAATTGATATAAGCGCTTGTGCAAATTTTACAGGCAAGGGGAATGAATTGCTTGCACACAAGCGTCCCAACAATTGTTCATCGAGATCTGAAATCACCAAATCTTCTTGTTGACAAAAACTGGAATGTCAAAGTATGTAAAATTTACCAATGTTGCATGACACTTTTTTGACTCCTTTAAAAAACAAATCAAGCTATTCTCTTGCCTGCATATCATTTATCTATCTCCTAGGTGCTACAAATGTCTTGCTTCGTCTTTTTCTCTTCCTCTTGAATATTCCATTCCCTCACTGTGGGAGCACCTCAGATATGATTGTTAATTGACTAATATTTGCTGATTCTGGAACAAGTTTTAGTTCTCGTGGACTCTTGACTTTTCATTCTCACTCTTCACTGCCATACATGTACTTACATCCGAACAGTGATGTGGATGATTCTTGATTAACCGAACTTGCTGATGTCGTGCAATTTCCATCGGAAATGTGCTCTGAGCTTGATGTAATTGATGATCAAAGTGCTGCCGTATAATATTGTTTGCATCCACACTAAATTCTACCATTGTCCAGGTCTGCGATTTTGGGTTGTCACGTTTGAAGCACAATACTTTCTTGTCATCCAAGTCTACTGCTGGAACGGTAAATATGCAAGCTTTCTGGAAAATCGTTCTTGAAGAGTTTGCAACGATGGAGAGAGAGTTATTTAACTATTTTTGAAATAGAGAGACATTTGAATGGTTTCTACTAATAGTTTTCATTGTAGTTAAATGGACAATTAGCAACTATAGAGGAAATGAAGAGAAAATAACGGGAAACTTCATTTTTGGTGATTTGGGAAGTAAACTTCTTCTCCAGTACAAATCTTGAACAGCCAGACAAGCAAGTATATAACGTTTCAGCTTGAGAAACCAAAAAACATTTTGCCAGAGCATTACCAAACAATGCACTAGGAGTCTTGAGACTTTTTTTTCCAGATTTATTTTTATACAAGGATTGCAAAGAAACCATTCCTGATGTTTCTCAAGATTTTGAGCTGTTCCTAATGTGAAGTTCTTGATTGTGTCAGCCTGAGTGGATGGCGCCAGAAGTTCTCCGCAATGAACCATCAAATGAAAAGTGAGTTGTGCATTTCTAAGCTAGCTTCAATTATTTTTTCTGGACTAGCTTTCTTGAGCTCCTGTCGCTTGGATTTTGCAACAGTCAAGCCTAAATGACTTAAGTTTTGACATGAGCATGCTCTGATCCGTATGTTGTAACGGTAATATTTGGCCTTGTTTTTCTAAATGACTTCTGGTTGAGTGAATGTGTATGTTGATTGTGTGTTGATGCTCAAAGACTAGGATACATAAATTTGGGAAGATGGGACTTTATTTGATCAGACTCTCTTCTTGGGTGTGACTGTCAGGGAAAAACAGTTCTGTAAGAGAACTATGTAATAAATTTTATTCGCTCTCTATATGTGCTGATATTGCAAGTGGTGCTAAAGATGGTATAGTTAACCACTGTGCATCCTAGTCATAAACTTAAGCTTTAGAAGAAGCAAGTATTTATTCAATGTCTCGTGGGTTGTGCAGATGTGACGTCTATAGTTTTGGAGTCATTCTTTGGGAGCTTGCCACATTGAGATTGCCTTGGACTGGGATGAACCCAATGCAGGTTGTAGGTGCCGTAGGTTTTCAAAATCGCCGCCTCGAGATCCCCAAAGAAATTGATCCTTTGGTTGGGAAGATCATTTGGGAATGTTGGCAGACGTAAGAAAATTTTGAGCACAGATAACATGAGCACGCAAAGGCTATTTCTGTTGAACTATTTTCTCATTATTTGCTCGTGTCATCTTTACAGGGAGCCAAACTTGCGGCCCTCTTTTGCAGAGCTCTGTGTAGCTCTCAAGTCCTTGCAGCGGCTTGGGATTCCTTCTCACTTGGACCAACCAAATGGACATCTGGCGCGGGACCAGCAAAACTCTTCTCTTCCCCTGGAGATTCAAGTAAATTCAACACCTTGAAACATCTTCACCGAGTGAATAAGAAGTTCATGGCATCACTTCACTGGTATGGTGGCATTAATCAATTCATGATAAATGTATACTAGAGGAAGAAAGAAGCAAAGCCTTGTAGGAGAAAGGTTTCATGCTGTACAGTAATCTTTCTGCTCCTGCAGAGAAAGACTGCAGGTGGCATTTTGTACAGTTCTGCATCCGCAGTTTCTTTTTGGAGGGAGGGATTGAGGATGTGATGTACAAGTGTATATACCTCTTTTAAGACAAGGGGAAGCTGTCACTATGAAGTACATGTCTCTTGCAATATAGGTTCCTGATCAAGGTTTGGATGTAACTGAGGAATAATTTGTTCGGCGTGAGTTTGTATAAAGTGGTTTGCCCGATTTTCTCATGCCATCTGATGAGTGCTGCTTACATATCTGCTTATTATTCACGGAGTATTGAGGACATTAAGAACCATCGGTTTAGTCCATCGAGATTTATGATCATAGTGATTCACTATTTTAACTCTATGCAGGAGAGAAATGATGAATGTGACCGGATTGCCACCAGAGTGAATTAATGCATATCTCGGTCATTAGACATTGGCTTGTCTCTACCTAATTTTAGACAACGGCTCTCTTTTTCTCAAGTTCAACTCTAACGAGATTATAATGAAATTCCTTGCATGTTTGGTTGTTTAACCGGTTTCTTGTTAGTTCAATACAACACAAGGCAGCAATGATAATGGGTGTAGGCAAATGGAACGACCTTCGTACATAGATGCGAATGCCAGTTTGCATAGGTCTTTCCAATGCATTGACCGCGGCTACTGGAGTTATTCATTTCCTTAATCATCTTCTCCGCACAATATTGTTTTTAAGCAGTCTTGGGAGTTCTGGAGAAGAACATTATTTTAACTCTTTTCCAACCTCTACAGTGTTGTGTGTGCATACATGATAGTGCAGTATTTCTAATCTCTAATCTCTAATCTCTACTCTCTGCACTCATTAACAAGGAAAAGCCAAAGCCCTTCCATGAAATCCTCCTCCAAAACACTTCCACATGCCTCTGTCTTGAGCTCCTTACAAACCAATGTCTCCTTTTGTATACCGACTCGGTGGCTATTACTCGGAAGGCAAATCCAACGACGCGTTCTCTCTCTTTGCTCCAGAATCAAAAGTAGTCGGTCACAATTCCCTTGGGATCTGTTGTTCCATCGAAATCTTTATCACTGACATTTATCTAGTACATGTACATGAATGAAAGCTTTTGTTTCGACCAACGACCTAAGCGTTGCTCAGATGAAAATGCCAATAATTTGACTTGAACAGATAGGCCATTCTCTCCAGCCATAATAAGCAAGCAAGGACGTTGGAGTATCTCCAGCTTTGAGTTTTCACCCAGTTAAAAGAGTAACTTCGTCCAGAAGCCCAAAAATGGAAATGCAGCAATAAGAAGCCGCACCAGCAATGGCGTTTCCCTTACCCTTCCCATCCTACTAAACTTTCCTTTCTTCGACTGCTTCGACTGCTTCGACGGCACGTATGGCTTTCGACTCCTTTCGCTCTTAGGAACCTCTCGTGTCCCTGCTTTCTCATCGAGTTCGTCCCATCCACCAAATCTCGGCCTACCTCCGCTGCCTGCCTTGCTATATGAACCATCCGTTGTTGCCCACGACTGATAAGCATTCCTCCCATTGGCAGAACCATTTTCTTGTTTCCCTCCGCTTTTTCGGCCTTCGCTTCTGGGATTCACAGATGGTTTTTTCTTGGTTTTAGCCCGGGTACGAGGCTTCCAGCTATCTCTTTCGCTCGTCTGCCCCCACACTTTCTCAAATGCGAGGGAAAGCAATGTCTGTCCCAATGGAACTGCTAAGGCCATTATGAACGCATTTGGACCAGTGCCTAGGAGCAATGATATGGCAATGGCCGGAAACATCCACCCAAACGCTCGTAAAACCTGCAGTCAGCGAAAATTCAGATCCGGTAGCAAACTACTCAAAAGAATTTGACAAAATACACATGAGAACCGATGAAACTCGCACGTGAAGATTCGGAAAAAACAGAACAAGTGCACTATTCCAGCTAAAAGCGGCGCATCATGAGAATTACTCAAAGTTTGCTTGGATCCTTCATCAAGGATTCATAGACCAATTGATACTAACACTAACCATTACTATGATCCTGAGCTGACATTCCCCAGGTCGCCATTGAACAAGCAGGACTAGTTATACGCTCAAAGGACTGCTAAATTCATGAAAGATAATAAGAAAAACAACACTAAACGTTTTAATTCGGTTCGACTGAAAGGCACAGAAGGCGCAACAAAGAAGCCAGAAAATGAAGTGTTAGGTTTCAGAGCTTTCGATTCCTCCTCCAGATTATGTCCTTTGAATTCATGACAAACCCAACTTCTCCTCAGTCTCAGCATGAAGTTTCCAGCCAAAACTCCACCCGGCAAGGATGAAGTTTCACCGAAGAGCGCGATCGAATACCGCAACAAAAACCAGCTCCCGCAATCTCAAGATCAGTTCTTTCGCAAAGCACATCAAATCAGGACAGACCACAAGCCAAAAGGAAAAGCCATCAACGAATCACTCGTGCGATCACCAAGCGAGAATTGGCCGCAACGCGATTACCTTGAAACCCCAAAACTCCTCGTCCCCGTCGGACTCCAAGCCGTCGCCTTCATCGTCGTCGTACCCAGACCACCAAACCCTCTGCTTCCTCGCGCCGTCGAACCCGAACCCCCCGCCGCCGCCGTCTTCGGCGTCGTAATCGTCGTCGAACTCACTGCCGAGGCCGAACGCGGAGCGTCCGCCGGGGATGGGCTCGGCATTGGAGTCCCGTCGGGGAAGAGCGCCGGCGGGAGGAGAAGGATGGGGCCCGGCGGAAGGACGCCAGGAGAAGCGGAGGAGGTTGGTGGAGCCGGAGTGCGACGGCGAAGAAGAAGAAGTGTGGAAGAGACTAGTGGTGGTGGTGGTGGTCGGAAATGGACGAAGAAGATGGCTTCTCATTTGTTCAGTGGTTGTGTTCCACTAGTTGCATTTGGATAGATATTCTTCCTCATTTTTCTAATTTTTTTCGGGTTTAGATTTCGGCCATTTTTGCCCAAAGAAAAAAAGAAAATTCCAAAAAAGGCCTGCCTTAATTTTCTCAAATAAAAGTCTAAAATAAATATTAATTTAAATAAGGTTTTGAAATAATCAAATCATTTTAAATAATAAACTTGAAGTGTCATTAAATTATCTCAAATTAGGATCTATGTCGATGGTGTTTTTCCGATTATCAAATAAAGGATATTTTGGTCAAAAAACTTATAGTTATATTTTTAAAATTTGTTGATTCTTTCTTCTTCTTTTCTTCTTTTTTTTGTTTTTGTCCTTTTTTTTTCCTCTTCCCTTCCCCAAACATGGTCGTCAATGCCCGATGGAGGTCGCCCATCTCAGGCAAGGGTTGCCCTCATTGGCATTGGGTAAGGGTCGACTTGGGCGGGCGAGCGACACCCTCATCTAACGCCAGTGAGGGCAAACCTTGACTAAGTCCGATCTCTTTTCGCCATGGTCAACGGAGGGAAGAGGGGAAAAGAAAAAGGAACGAGAAAGGAAAAAAAAAAAGAAAAATTTAAAAGATAAAAGACAAAAATGACCTTTAGCCAAAGAGGTTAGACTCTTTTTTTGAGACATATATGCTTACTGGCCCTTATTTGAAATAAATTTCACTTTAGGCCATTATTTAAAATAACATCCACTTTGGACTTTTATGTGAAAAGGTGAGAGCACTTCATACTTTTATTTGGAATTTTCCCCCAAAAAAAAATAGATTAATACTATAAAAAAAACCTTGTATTGGTACACATGTGCAAAATTGATCTCAAATTAATTTTTTTATCACCAAAAATATCAAATTAATACACATGTAATAAATTTATTTCAAAGTAATTTTTTGATCACCAATAACCTCAAACTCGTATATTTGTGATAAAAGATCTATTAGAAATTGGATTAATATTATAAAAAATCATAAACCTATATACTTATGATAAACGGAGGGTAAAACCTCAAACTAGTATACTTATTAACTGTCACGTGTCATCCAATTCAGCAATTTGACAGTAAATTTAATAAAAACTAATGGAGAGTAAATTTATTACAGATATACTAGTTTGAAGCTTTTCATAGTATTAATTCTTTTTTTTTTTTTTGCTATTTTGCTAAAATTGTTTTATTGAAGATTCTTCAAAGCACTTGTTGAGCATACATATTGATATGAAATATTTCAATTTTCAAAATGTAAAACTCCACAAAACAAGAATAATAAAAAGTACAGAACCATAACCTTATCTTAAATGACTTGTTAATGAGTGCCCATAGAGCACTTTCTATAAAATTCGTATTACACATGCTAAGTTTCTTAAAGAGTGTAGTATGTCTAAATAACCAATCATTCAACAAATAAAAAACCATATTTTCTACCAAAACTCTAGCCAACCCATGTATATATGCATATTGTCTAACTTTTTACTTTTTCTGAAATTAATTGTGTATGATATAATATAGTTAAATAACCAATCATTCAACAGATAAAAATCATCCGACTTTTCGCTCACGTACCAAAATTCTAGTAGTATTTACTAGATCTTATCATGGATCATGGCGATAAATTAATAGTATGCATCGATATTTCCCAGAGATTGAGCAAGAATTTGCTTATGGTAATAATGTTGCACGGATCCTTCACCTATTTCAGATGATAGAAATTGCTAGCGGTGCTCAATGATGATCCAGGTCTGGAGATCATCGTAATAACTTTCATAAGAGTAACTAAATCTATCACTGCTCCCTGCTCTCTTATTCAAGTTAGAACATTTATTGGACCTCGCAATATTAGGAACAATAGTGAAATATATACCTACAGTTCGACGAATGTTCACTCACCGTCCGCATATCATCATATCAAGAAGGTTGTTTCGAAGGTGAGAAGTTGCCTATTCGTCAAGATGACAAATTGATCATCATCTCCTGCGTATGCTTTCACATTGTTGTTATGCAGTCGCATGTACATCTGCTCTAGAATAGAAATGATCGTTCCTTTCAAGGCGTTGGTTCATTCAATGTCATGCACTTTGCATCTTGGATTCTACTCAATCTTTCAGAATACTTGTGCACTGGAAGTGCTGTTTACATCATACAGAGCAGTGCTCAATAACTTTCATTTAAGGCGATCGAGCCTCAGAAAGGTTGTAGTTCGAGCAGAGAGCAGTTAAGGAACCGCCCCCAATACACTCCCAACCAGCTAGCTGGATCCTAAATGATGGCGGCGCAAATGGTGCACGTGTACCATCGCATACTCAGAAAGGCTGGTCAATATGCTGAACAGATGGCATCTCTGTTAGTTCAGTTCTTCAGCAACCCCTCGTCCAGCCGACAAGCACAATCTTAGTAGCAACCACCGGCGGTTCATCGACGTCTTTCCAGCTGACTCAGCACTCTTCTTCATTTGGTGAAGGGAGATTTATGGCACTTGACAAGTTCTGTGTTCATTGATGACCCGGGTGTCTCTTGCCTCTGGCCAGAGGTTGATGCGAGGTTAAAGAGTGTGACTGGGTTGGAGGAATTCGTTTTGGATGAAGATGCCGCCGGGCTACTGATTTACGTCACCGATGATATCAAAATGGATCACTTGATAACACATTCTGAGGACCGATTTCATCCTTTTGTGCCTCCTCCCCGTGGTTCCTGTGAAAGAAAGCACAAAAGTAATGTGGTCTAGGCGTGATGCCCCTTCAAGATGGTGCCACATGAAGGCTCACCTTCCCGGGTGTATCAACAACTTGGGTTCTACATCTGAAGAACGTGATACCGACTTCAAGGCTTGACACGAAAAGGGATTGGCGTGGTGCTGCTGTTGTTGCCTGCAGATACTGGAGATGGAGCAGCTCGGAGCGTGGCCGTTGGACCTTGTGGAGTTCAAAAAGATCAAAGCTCCTGATGACGAGACTTAATATCATACTTTGGCCTTAACTCAGTATAGTGATAGAATCCATTTCCATGCAAATAAACTCATCAGATTCTGATCAGCTAATGCAACAGACATTTTCAGCCCTGTGATCATACTGGAAGCAATCTCAGATTGCCCTAATAATTTCAGTTGGTAGTGATTTGATTAGATAAATTTGTTCCGGTTGGGACTTGTAGGAAATCTCTTTAAGCGAGGTAAAGAATGTACCGTGGAGGACTCTGCGTGGATTTCTTTTAAATGGCTTCCGTCTAGAGCACCTGCAATGTGCTTGCGGAGTCTGATTTTTCTGCAAATAGGGAAGAAACCTACTAGTTAGCTTCTTTCAATCAAGACCAAGTTAAACTGGGAAAAGTAGGACGCTACTGCCGCGCAGGGAAAATATGATTTCTGCCGTTGGGAGCTTACTGCGGTTTCCTCTTACGCTGGGAAGAGACCTGGAACAGGGAAGTCTTTGGACTCTGTAAGTTCTGTGAGTCGTTGAGCCTTGAAGTCGACATCAAGGCCTCGCTCCTTGACTGCACCAGCTCCACTATAAGTATTATGACAACAATGCGCTATTTTGGGACCGTGTTGAGCTAAAGCCTCAAAATCAACATCGTGTTCTACAGGTCTACACCACAGCGAGCCTTCATATTATGACATTCAAAGAGGTACGACGTCCATAGCCACATTACTATTGAGATTTGTTCCTTGAGAACCACGAGGAGGCACAAAATGTAGAAATCGTCCCTCAGAATGTGCTTCAAGTGATTCCTTTTGATATAACCACTCGTGGTGACATAGATGGGTAGCCTGGTAGCATCTTCGTCCAGAACAGATTCCTCCGACCTAGTGAAACTCTTAAGGCCACAATAACCTCTGGCCTGAGGTAAGAGATATTCAGGTTATCGATGAACAAATTGTTATCAATTGCCATAAATCTCCCTTTGACAAATGAAGAAGGGTGCACATGAGGAAAGAAGTTGATGAACTGAGGGAGGCTACTGCAAGGATCAATCATGTTAGCTGGAGAGAGGGATGCCGAGAAACTTAACCAACAAGATGGGTCAGTACATCGAATGGACTGACCTTCCTGGGTATGTGATCGCACACTTGCTCCATTTGCACCACCATCATCTGGGATCAAGTAGCTGATCGGGAAAATATCGGGACAATTCCTCAATTAACTCAACATTTTCTGAGTTTGGTGCAAACTGCTTTAAGGAAGTGATGAAGTAGGTTTCAACATGGGGGTCTTGAGGAAGCATTGACATCTCGGCCCATGACCGCGGCAGGTGACAGCTGACTTCATATGATTCACAACCTGACAGCTAAACCTTCTCTTCTTGAACCAAAGCTTCTTTTCATTGGAGAACGGATTGACCTCTGCAATAAGAAGAGATTTTTGTATTAGAGCAACAGACGGATGACTTACACATCCTCTCTGCCAAAGATCAATTTCTAGATGACAGAGTTACCAAAGAATAAGATATAAGCATTCAATCCATGGAGAATGAAACCTTACGTAGGAGAAAATTCCTCTACCATCAAGCACAAGCCTGAGACTTCCCAGTCAGTGTCAGGACTCGTCAGTATTTGAAAAACATCCACCACAGCTGCAGGAGTTTCAGCGCTCAATAACTTTTAGGCAAGTCATAACCTTAATGTAACGACCCGAGCCCCACTATATAATATTGTCCGCTTTGGACATTGAGTAGGGGTGTGCATGGTCCGAGCAGGCGGTTCCCGACCTAGAACCGAGAATCGCTTGCTAAGGGCCGGTTCTGAAAAATTGGAACCGGGATCCACCTGTTTGTTGCATGGATCCACTCGAGAACTGGACCGCCGATCTGGTCCGATTCTCGGGTGGATCCATGGAACCGATCTTGACACGAAGGCGAGCTGTGGTGTCGCGGTGACGGGTGAGTGGGTGAAGGGCGCTCGTGGTTGTTGGCATGGTGGTTGGCACGGAGGCGAGCTGTGATGTCGCGGGTCACTGCTGGACGGAGCAGAGGCTGTGGCGGCTGGCACGAGGGGGTGGACAGCAGCGGCGGTGGTGTCCATGCTCGGGGAGGAATCGAAATGGCTGCAGGGATCGCACGGAGGGGCGGCGGAGCAGCGACGGAGGCGCAGCCACCGGTTCAGGATCTGCTGGCGTCGATCGTCGCGGCCGCAACGGTGTCAGATTGCTGGCAAAGGAGGCCCGGAGCAGAAGCAACGGCAGTGGGCGAGCGGGCAAAGGGTGCTCACGGCTGCTAGCGCGGTGGTCGGCACGGAGGCGAGCTATGGCGTTGCGGGTCACCGTTGGGCGGAGCAGAGGCGTGGCGGGTGGCGGCTGGCGCGAGGGGGCGTACAAGAGCGGCGGAGGAGCAGTGGCGGCGGCAGCGTCGACGCTCGGGGAGGAACCGAGGAAGAAATAGAGAAGAGAGACAGTCACAGAACCGAAGAAGTCAAAGACAGAGGAGAGAAGTCATGCTTGGTTAGGGTTTGTTTTGTTTTAGTAATATTTTAATATTAAAAATTAATCGGTTCGGTCCGGGTGGGCGGGTAGATTCCGCCCATGGAACCGGGAATCAGACCGGTACCCACCAGTTCTCGTAAATTGGAACCGGGAACTGGACCGGTTCCCTCAAGAACATGCCCTTAGCCTCACCTGTGTATTGCCAAAGCGATCTCAGTCCATCCCTTCGTACTGCCCCGGGTCTGGGTCGTCACATTCTCCCCCCCTTAAGGCACGTCCTTGCTGTGGCCCCCACATGAGGTCAGGAGTCGACTCGTAACGAGTCGGGCCCCATTGTATAATATTGTCCACTTTGGACACTGAGTCTTTACGGCTTTAAAACGAGTTATACAGATTAAAGGGACCCAAGTCTTTATAAACTAGTTTATGACTCCCCCCTAAGCGATGTGGGATGGGAGACATGCCCTTAGCCTCACCCGCGTACTGCCAAGGCGATCTCAGTCCATCCCTCTATACTGCCCCGGGTTCGGATCGTCACACTTAATCTTGGTTGGCTCAACAGCTTTCTTTGCTTCAACCATTGTCGATGACAATCAACAGTAGGTGGCACGAGGAGAGGCATAGGCGATATCAATAGAGCCCTAAGTTATGATGGAGCATGTGTCAGAAGAGCAGCCGGAAGTTCATGAATCCGAGAAAAGTAATAAACATGAGATACTTGGCTACCAGTCAGGGAACCATAGCCTTTCCCTTGCTAAGCAACACCACCTATAGTTCTTTTTCGGAGAAAAATGCTTCCGGGATGGTGACTTTGTCACTCGTGATGCATTATATAAGAAGCGGTAGCACAAGAATTGCATTTTGAGGAACAATTTTAGTCCTTCCATGCCTCCTCACAGTGGGGGAGTGCATGGTCCAGGTGGGTGGTTCCCGGCCTAGAACCGAGAATCGCCCGATAAGGACCGATTCCAAAAAATTGGAATCGGGAACCACCCGTTGTTGTATGGATCCACCCGAAAGCTGGACCGCCGGTCCGGTCCGGTTCCCAGGTGGATCCATGGAACCGGTCTCACCAATAATAATATCGTTTTCCAAATCCCGCCGTGAGTACTTTTCATATCAAGTAATATTTTTCTTTAAATCGAATCGGCTTAATTAAGGGTACCATTTTTCTTTATTTTATTGGAAAACATTACCAAAGAAGAGAAATAAGTTTTTTTTCCTATTTTTGAATCATTTGAGTTGAAATCTAAAATATTCTTTAAGTTCAAGATTCTGGATGATTATCATATGTAGATCGTATTTTCCTTTATCCTCTAACAATGTTTAATCTCTTGCAACATTTGTTTTACTGAATTTTTTTTTGTAGAAACAATTCCACCGATACTCTACAAATTCTTGAACATGGTGTCATATGTGAGTCTCAAAAGTATCATTTGAAGGAGTCATTTGTTGAGTTGTTGAAAGGCAGCTTATACACTTTACTAAATTCTTATTAAAACATGGAAACCATGAGAGGAGATGGAGCCCTAAAATTTAGATTTGCTAATTAGTAATTTTGAAATTTATTTTAATATTAAAAATCAATATATTATTATAATAAAATCAGTCCGGTCCGGGTGGGCGGATCCGCCCATGGAACCGGGAACCGAGCGATATCCACCGGTTCCCATAAATTGGAACCTGGAACCGGATCAGTTCACTCAAGAACCATCGGTTCCGGGTGGTTCCGGTCCGGTTCCGGACGATACGGGCAGGTCCCGGTTTTTTTGCACACTCCTACTTCATAGCTCTTGTGAAGGAAAAAGTAGAAATCGCGTGGCTTGGAGTGGTAGCACGAGAATCGTCCTCTGGGGGACAACTTTGCTCCTGTCACGGCTCCTTGTTGTTCTCGTGAAAGAAACCCTGAAAATCACGTGGCTTCGAGTGGTAGCGGTGCATGAGAACCGCATTTAAAGAGAAGATTTCAGTTTTGCTTTTCATGGTTCTCGTGAAGGGAATTGCAGAAATCATGTGACTCCCGCTGTAATGTCGCTCCGAATCTTACCATATACAAAGAGGCTCACCATTTTGTGCATATTTCAACACAGGCTTTTCATCCGGAGAAATTGACCTTCAAGTCTCAACTCTGATTCAAACAATGGGATTTCTTGGCCTAGGAGCAACAGAGAAGCCATGTCCTGTTAAAGCCGGAGCTCCCAATACTGAAGACAGAGCATCCTTGACTGAGGACTCGTACCTGTTCCAGGTGTCTCTTCCTGGGGTGAGAAGAGATCGATGTAAGTTCATACGAGCAAAGTTAATTTATGCTCTATATAACAGCTGCATATTTTTCCAGGTTTAACTCGGTTTTTAATGGGCTCGGAGGGTTTAATGTCTGCGTTCTGCGATGCGACAAAACTGTGGTGCAAAACTTCCATTTTGTGATATATCTCTTGTTTTAAGGAAGTGAGCTCATTTTGATATGCTGGTTCTTGCTCTGATATGAGCCATCTGACCATTTGATCTGCAAGTTATGCTTGAATGTCAATGACTATTTCTTAAGAGAAAGGATTTGCAGATTTAGCAACCTTGTTAGTTTTCTGCCCTAGTGATGGCAATTATGTGCCTAAGAGACAGGATTTCGGCAAGATATCTTTTTCTTTATGGTACTATTTCCTTTTTCCTACGAAAATTGATCCAACATGGTATCTGTGTTGATGTACTAATGGATCCTCGAAAACTTGCTCTTGATTGCTGCAGCATTCAGTTGTGAACTTGACATGAATGGCGAGGTTGTGATCTCAGGAATGATCGTGACGTGACGGGTGAGAAGATGATCCACAGGCTAGGGGAAGGATTTGTTAAAAAGATGGAAAACCTATATCAGCCCGGGCCCTTCTCTCTTTCCTTTCAGCTGCCCGGCCCCATTGATCCCACGCAGTCCCCATTGATCCCACGCAGTCGAACTTGAACTTTGGCAGAGATGCGACTTTCAAGGCAGTCGTGAAGAAGCGGATGAATGATTGATATGGAAAATAAAAAATCATTTAAAATGTCATGTCAGTATTTTTAACGGAAAAATGTTAACGGTGTTAATTTTAGGACTCGATTGAAACAATTTGACAAGTTTTAGGACTTGATTGCACTTTTGGCAAGTTTTAGGACTCAATTGCATTTTCGTGACAAGTTTTAGGATTTCTGCGGCACTTATCCCTATTTATTTTCTTTGTCAAGCTGTACTTATAAGATCAAAATTTAAAGAATTAGGCATAAACCCTAAGACACAATTTGCTGAATTTCTTGGTTCTCTTCATCAGGAAAAGGCTGAGATCCCCGATTCCATTAGAAAGATCATTATTTATTTTATTTTTGTTGCTTGGTTTGAGCACGAGAGCAATTCACTTATGTTTCAATGTGGATATTTTGTTCTTTACATTAGCTTGATGTAGGCTTCATATGCAAGTTACTGAAGGGAAATTACAGCAAAGCCACCTACTGTTTGTATCGCTATTTTCTCAATTCAAACTCGTTTTGCCTTAACATCTTCTCTCTAGCAAGTTCATATGTATGGATAGGGAGTGACATGGTTCTAGGGTAGAACTAAGAATCTGAAAATCCGGACCAATGGGAATCGGGTCGACATGGTTATTTCTGACCAACTATTACCTAGGATTGTATTGACTATGCTAAGGGTTGTAAAGCGTGTCAAAAGCGTGGCCATGTCCAACATGTGCCAGCCTCGATAATGAAGCCCATAATTAAACCTTGGCCATTTAGAGGATGGGCGATGGATATAATTGGGAAAATATATTTACCCTCATCTAAAAAGCCTAGTTTTATATTAGTGGTCACGGACTATTTCACAAAATGGGTAGAGGCCGCATCATATAATAATATCACACAAAAGACGGTTAAAGAGTTCATCGAGGAATATATTATTCATAGGTTTGGCATTACCGAGTTAATAACTGCAGATCAAGGGACAGTTTTTATTAGTTTTTTTTTTTTTTGGTCGGTAGTTTTTATTAGTTGAGAAGTGTTGGATTTTACTAAGTCAAGAAAGATTAAGACGGTACATTCGACGCCTTATTACGCTCAAGCCTATGCCTAGGCCGAAGCTTTCAATAAGGTAATTATTAATTTAATTAAGAAACATTTGAAAGACAACCCAAGGGAATGAGATTTTTTGTTATCGACGGTTTTATGAGCCTATCGAATATTTAAGAGATCTGCAGTGGGGTTAGTCCTTATATGTTGATATATAGTTAGGAGGCCGTATTGCCTTTTAAAATTACTGTCCAATCATTAAGGGTAAGACTCTAGGGAGAATTAGCCAAAAAACTACTTGACTTGATGTGTTTATGGATAACTTGAAGTTAAGCATGCATGGAAGTTACACCGAAGGGATACACATGGGTGGTCGATGTGAAGCGGTAATATTGCTATCAATCTGCCATCGACATTGTAATACTAGTACTCTCCATGCTAGATTTGATGACGAGTAGTCATCCTAGTAAAGGATTAGAGGTTTTTACTTGCAAAGTCATGAACTCACTCTTTATTTTTCAGACTTGTAGACATGAAAACATCATGTCGGTTTTGGAAGCCGCAATCGCGTTAGAGAAGATAGGAGTTTCCCCTTACCTATGTGGAAACTTATAGTATGGTGTAAAAAGGAAAAATGGCCTGTAGAAATAGGGCTTGTAAATGAACTATTGTAATATAAATTAACGTGTTGTGTGTGATATATGTCTTAGTCTTCCGGCTGTTATTTCTTTGAGAAGTTGTATGTTTACATTTTCACATGTGCATGATAACAAGATAAAAAGAATGGGGATGACAACGAATCTAATATGTCGTGAAAATAATCTTTGTTGCTCGTGACCCTAGAGATAGAGTTGGGGTCGTGGCACCTAAAACCTTAAAGTAATATCCATTTTGGATTTTTATTTGAAAGAATTATAAAAATTTCAAATAAAAGCCTGACGTGAACATTATTTCAAATAATGATTTGAAGTGCCCAAACCGTTTTAAATAAGAGCCTAAAATGATCAAATTATATCAAATAAAGACTTTTTGTCGGTCACTCGATTATTTCAACTATCAAAGATGGTTATTTTAGTAAAAAAATTATAAATATATTTTGTTGATTTTTCTTTTTCTTTGATATTTCTTTTCTATTTTATTTTTCTCTTCCTCCTTGACCATTGCCTACGTCACCTAGGCATTAAGGCTATGCATGACAACGTTTCTTGGCTGGGGAAGATTTTTTTTTTTTTTTTTTTTTTTTTTTTTTTTTTTCGAAATAGTTCTTTTCTATTTCTATTCCTAACAATCTCTCGAGTAAAAGAATCCGTTTGGTAACTACACAAAATTTCTACTCTTGGAATAGAAAAAGAATAGAAATGCGTTTGGTAACACAACGATTTTTTTTTTTTGTATTTATTTATTTTTTATTTTTGCTCACGGATCGCCGACCGTCAACCGTCACCCCCCGCCGCCGCTGCCCGTTTGCCGATCGCCGACCGTCATCGCCGACTGCCGCCACACAGCCCATCGGCTGCCGACTGGCGACTGAGGATCGGCGGCGGTGGCGTGGTCGGCGGCGGCAACTAGCGGTGGGAGGTGGCCGCAGCAAAAGAGAGGAATAAAAGAAAAATAAAAAAGAAAATTAGCTTATTTCTATAAGTTGTTACTCTTAACAAGAATTTTTTTTTTGCTTTCGTTTATTCCAAAACCATTCCCAAGCTAAGTTTTTATTCCTAACGTAAAAAATAACTTTGGCGTTACATAAACGGGTTTTCGTTCTTTTTTTCGTTACGAGGACAAAAGAAGTAAATTCAAAGCAAACGAAATGTTATTATGCGCTACGCTTAAGTGATCCCTCACCTAGGTTGTGCAGGCGAGGGTGACCCTCTCCCAATGCTAGCGAAGGCGGCCCTTGCTCAAGTTTAGCGACATCCACCATGGCTAGCAAAGGGAAGAGGGAAAAATAAAAAAAAAAAAAAAAGGGAAAAGGAAAAAAAAAAAAAAAAGGCAAAGTTTTTTAAAAATTGAAAGACGAATATGCCCTTAGACGAGCAAGATCATGGCCTTTTTCTAGACCGAACGACTGCTTAAGATCTTTATTTAAAAAAATAATGACATTTTAGACTTTTTTTTTAAACAAACTCCATTTTAAGTGAAGTGATTGTTTGAATTTTTCCCATTTTCCCATAATGCAAGCTAAAAATTTCTTGAGACGACCTAAATGATCGAAGGAGCGTGGCCGTTTGGGAAGAACACGCCCCTTTGCTTTTGTCACAACCGGCTAACCCAAATCGCGATTTCGACTTCTCTTCTTCGCTTTTTAGTGTACTTTAAGAGCACCATTGCAGGCGACATGCTACTGAGGAAACGAGGTGAACCTCGTTTACCCACCCATCATGATCTTGTCACGTCGCACCATATTATTGACATATCATTCGACTGTACTTATTTTTCCTTCCGATTCGTTCTTCTAATTCTGCAGGAACAGTTACGTGCTTGAGCTCTCAATGCAGTAAAGTTTATGATGCTTCCAAGAAGTTCTTGTCGTTGAATCAGCCTCCTCCATGGCACAGTGCAAATGCCGGTATGTCCTCTTTCGTTGAGGCTACGCATGAAGATGATTCAAGAAAACTTAACGATGTGGGAAAATCAGTGGACGGCATCTGCAGTATCTTGAAAAAGGGTCCTTGGGGACCTTCCGTAGAGAGTGCCCTTTCGATGCTCGACGAAATGCCGAAACCAGAATTGGTTATCGGGGTCTTGAGGAGAATGGAGGACTTCGATCTAGCTCTACATTTCTTTCGCTGGGTTGAGATGAAAACCGACCGAGCTCATTGCCCAGAGGCGTATGACATGCTCCTCATGGTAATTGCGAGGACAAGAAAGTTTGATAGAATGGAAGAGATATTGGAAGAAATGAGTCTTGCGGGATTCAGTCCATCTAACCGTGCGTGTGTTGAGTTAATCTCGATTCGTGTGAAGTCGCGGAAGCCCAGAGAAGCTTTTCAGCTGATTCAGATGATGAGGAAGTTCAACTTTCGGCCTGCATTTTCAGCGTATACCACCTTGATTGGTGCTCTTTCTGCTGTTCAGGAGTCTGATCTCATGCTTACTCTCCTTCACGAGTTGCAAGAGCTGGGTTATGAAGTGAGCTTACATTTGTTTACAACCGTTATCCGTGCATTTGCAAGGGAGGGGCGAGTTGATGCTGCCCTTTCTCTGTTGGATGAAATGAAGAGCAACTCTTTTCAAGCTGACATAGTTCTGTACAATGTCTGCATTGACTGCTTTGGTAAGGTTGGTAAGGTGGATATGGCATGGAAATTCTTTCATGAAATGAAAGTTCATGGTATAATGCCTGATGACGTGACGTATACCAGTATGATAGCGGTCCTCTGCAAAGTGAATAGATTGGATGAAGCTGTGGAGTTATTTGAAAAGATGGATCGCATCCGGGATGTCCCCTGTGTTTATGCCTATAATACATTGATCATGGGTTATGGATCAGCTGGGAAGTTTGAGGAAGCATACAGTTTACTCGAGAGACAGAAGGCAAAAGGGTGCATTCCAGGTGTGATAGCATATAATGGAATTCTTACTTGCCTAGGGAGGAAGGGTAGAGTGGAAGAGGCGTTGAGGATTTTTCATGAGATGAAAAAAGATGCGGCTCCTAATCTTATAACATATAATGTCCTGATAGACATGCTTTGCAAGGCAGGGAAACTTGAAGCTGCATCTGAAGTTAGGGATGCCATGAAGGAAGCTGGGTTGTTTCCTAATGTAATAACAGTTAACATAATGGTTGATCGCCTCTGTAAGGCTGAAAAGCTTGATGAGGCTTGTTCTATATTTGATGAAATGGATCGTATGGTCTGTACCCCCAATGCGTTTACATTTTGTTCGCTAATTGATGGCTTAGGAAGACATGGCAGAGTTGATGATGCCTATAGGCTTTACGAGAAGATGCTCGATTCAGGTCATGTTCCAGATGCAGTCATTTTTACCTCCCTCATTAAGAACTTCTTCAAGTCTGGCAGGAAGGAGGATGGACACAAGATATACAAGGAAATGGTCCGGAGGGGCTGTTCTCCTGATCTGACACTTTTTAATACCTACATGGATTGTGTGTTTAAAGCTGGTGAGACAGAGAAAGGAAGGTCTTTATTTGAGGAAATAAAAGCTCAGGGATTTACTCCAGATGCAACGAGTTATTCTGTTTTGATACATGGCCTTGTGAAAGCGGGTTTTGCCAATGAAACCTATCAATTGTTCTATGCAATGAAGGAGCAAGGTTGTGTTCTTGATACCCGTGCTTACAACGCTGTGATTGATGGATTCTGCAAGTCAGGTAAGGTTAACAAAGCTTATCAGCTACTGGAGGAAATGAAGTCCAAGGGTCACCAGCCCACGGTTGTTACCTATGGCTCTGTCATTGATGGGCTTGCCAAGATTGATAGGCTTGATGAGGCATACATGCTTTTTGAAGAGGCTAAAGCGCAAGGAGTGGAGTTAAATGTTGTAATTTATAGCAGTCTTATTGACGGCTTTGGTAAAGTGGGTAGAATCGATGAAGCATACTTAATCATGGAAGAGCTGTTGCAAAATGGTTTGACTCCCAATGTTTACACTTGGAATTGTTTACTTGATGCGTTGGTGAAAGCTGAGGAAATAGATGAAGCCCTAGTTTGCTTTCAATCCATGAAAGACCAAAACTGCGATCTCAACCATTTCACTTACAGCATTATCATAAATGGTCTCTGCAAAGTTAGAAAATTCAACAAAGCCTTTGTGCTTTGGCAGGAGATGCAGAAGAAAGGTCTGAAGCCAAATACGTTGACCTACACGACGATGATATCAGGACTTGCAAAAGCTGGGAACGTTGTGGATGCTAATGGGCTCTTTGAGAGATTTAAGGCTAGCGGCGGCATACCTGATTCTGCCACTTGTAATGCCATAATAGAAGGGTTAAGCAGTGCAAATAGGGCAATGGATGCATACTCACTATTTGAGGAAACTAGGTTAAAAGGTCATAAGATTCATACAAAAACATGTGTGGTTCTTTTAGATGCATTACATAAGGCTGAATGTCTTGAGCAGGCAGCAATCGTCGGTGCTGTTTTGAGAGAAATAGCAAAGTCTCAACATGCTTCTAAACACTGGTAACATGTTATAAGTTCATCCCATTGCAGAGGGAGGAGGTTCTGTGGTTTGCTAGAAATAGCTCCTTGAGCCTCAAGGTGACATCTCATCGTGTTGGAGTGAGAAATCGTCCCGCGGAATGTGCTTCAAGTGATTCCTTTTGATATAACCACTCGGGGTGACATAGATGGGTAGCCTGGTGGCATCTTCATCCAGAACAGATTCCTCCAACCTAGTGAAACCCTTAAGGCCACAATAACCTCTGGCCTGAGGTAAGAGATATTCAGGTTATCGATGAACACATTGTTATCAATTGCCATAAATCTCCCTTTGACAAATGAAGAAGGGTGCACATCAGGAGGAAAGCAGTCGATGAACTGAGGGAGGTTACTGCAAGGATCGAGCGTGTTGGCTGGAGAGTGGGATGCTGAGAAACTTAACCAACAAGATGGGTCAGTACATCGAATACCTTCCTGAGAATGTGATGGTGCACTTGCTCCATTTGCACCACCATCATCTGGGATCAAGTAGCTGATTGGGAAAATATCGGGACAATTCCTCAATTAACTCTACATTTTCTGAGTTTGGTGTAAACTGCTTTAAGGAAGTGATGAAGTAGGTTTCAACAAGAGGGGTCTTGAGGAAGCATTGACATCTCGGCCCATGACCGCGGCAGGTGACAGCTAACTTCATGTTATTCACAACCTGACAGCCAAACCTTCTCTTCTTGAACCAGAGCTTCTTGTCATTGGAGAATGGATTGACCTCTGCAATAAGAGATTTTTGTATTAGAACAACAGACGGATGACTTACACATCCTCTCTGCCAAAGATCAATTTCTAGACGACAGAGTTACCAAACAATAGGATATAAGCATTCAATGCATGGAGAATGAAACCTAACTTAGGAGAAAATTCCTCTACCATCAAGCACAAGTTTGAGACTTCCCAGTCAGTGTCTGGACTTGTCAGCATTTGAAAAGCATCCACTCACAGCTGCAGGAGTTTCAGCGCTCAATAACTTTTAGGCAAGTCACATCCTTAATCTTGGTTGGCTCAGCAGCTTTCTCTGCTTCAACCATTGTCGATGACAATCAGCAGAAGGTGGCACCAGGAGAGGCATAGGCGATATCAATAGAGCCCTAAGTTATGATGGAGCATGTGTCAGAAGAGCAGCCTGAAGTTCATGAAACTGAGAAAAGTAATAAACGCGAGATGCTTGGCTACCATTGAGGGACCATAGCCTTTCCCTTGCTAAGCAACACCACCTATAGTTCTTTTCTGGAGAAAAATGCTTCCGGGATGGTAACTTTGTCACTTGTGATGCATTATATAAGAAGTGATAGCATGAGAACTGCATTCTGAGGGACAATTTTAGTCCTTCCATCCCTCCTCACAGTTCTTGTGAAGGAAAATGCAGAAATCGTGTGGCTTGGAGTGGTAGCACGAGAATTGTCCTCTGGGGAACAACTTTGCTCCTTTCATGACTCCTCGTTGTTCTCGTGAAAGAAACCCCGAAAATCACATGTGGCTTCGAGTGGTAGCAGTGCATGAGAACCGCATTTAAAGAGAAGATTTCAGTTTTTCTTTTCATGGTTCTCGTGAAGGGAAATGCAGAAATCATGTGACTCCGGCCGTAATTCCGCTCCAAATCTTACCATATACAAAGAGGCTCACCATTTTGTGCATATTTCAACACAGGCTTTTTCATCTGGAGAAATTGACCTTCAAGTCTCAACTTTGATTCAAACAATGGGATTTCTTGGCCTAGGAGCAACAGAGAAGCCATGTCCTGTTAAAGCCGGAGCCCCGATACTGAAGATAGAGCATCCTTGAGTGCCACCATGCAAAGAATAGGACTGATTATCGGGACCATGGACATTGCTGAGTCTGAGGACTCGTACCTGTTCCAGGTGTCTCTTCCTGGGGTGAGAAGAGATCGATGTAAGTTCATACGAGCAAAGTTAATTTATGCTAACAGCTGTGTATTTTTCCAGGTTTAACTCGGTTTTTAATGGGCTTGGAGGGTTTAATTTATGTGTTCTGCGATGCGACAAAACTGTAGTGCAAAACTTCCATTTTGTGATATATCTCTTGTTTTAAGGAAGTGAGCTCTTGATCTGCTGGTTCTTGCTCTGATATGAGCCATTTGACTGTTTGATCTGCAAGTTATGCTTGGATGTCAATGACTATTTCTTAAGAGAAAGGATTTGCAGATTTAGCAACCTTGTTAGTTTTCTGCTCTAGTGATGGCAATTATGTGCCCAAGAGACAGGACTTCGGCAAGATATCTTTTTCTTTATGGTACTATTTCCTTTTTCCTACAAAAATTGATCCAACATGGTATCTGTGTTGATGTACTAATTAATCCTCGAAAACTTGCTCTTGATTACTGCAGCATTCAGTTGTGAACTTGACATGAATGGCGAGGTTGTGATCTCAGGAATGATCGTGACGGGTGAGAAGATGATCCACAGGCTAGGGGAAGTATTTGTTAGGAAGACAGAAAACCTATATCAGCTTGGCCCCTTCTCTCTCTCCTTTCAGCTGCCCGGCCCCATTGATCCCCTGCAGTCGAACTTGAACTTTGGCAGAGATGCGATTTTCGAGTGAGTCATGAAGAAGCAGATGAATGATTGATCTGGAAGCTTGGATTTCATAGTAGATGTTAGCTTGATGATGGAAGAACTGTTTGTGTTTTAGGAGCTTGTTGAGGGAGGCTCTTCACTTATGTTTTGAAAGATGCAAACTTCCTTAACCGCATATCTGCCGCTCTTTCTGTGTTGTCGTTCATCGTGTTAATTACCAACAATTTTCTTTTGAAGTACTGGATACTCCAGTTATTTCCTTAATTGAATATGTTGCCTTTCACAGAAAATCGGATTGCACAAAGAGATTTCATCTGGTTTTGATCAGAGGTTAAGTCTTTCTATAACATGGCTTTTTTTGGTTGCATGGACGGGTCTTGACTGAGAATTGGCTCTAATCACTGTTACAGAATAGGGTTTGAGTCAACCTGCTTAGGACTTGGTAGGTGCTTAGGGTAACTAGGATTGCCTCTTACTAATACATAAATATGTCCTGGAGAAGTTCTGGATTCATCAAGCGACTTTCTGATATATAGAGGACTAGCCATGAATTTGATTTCGGTGTGCCTAAATGCATCAAGCAATTGCAGTGGAGAGACTAAGTAGAGGTGGATGACATTAAATCAAGCTGGATGAAAAGAAGTGAATGCAGCATCAATACCCTTGCTCTTTCTCTATGGAAAGCAGATACCGATCGACAGTAACTTCTATATTAAGCAATAAATATTTCAGTTTCTACCGAAAAAGAAAATATGGCCAGTCCCTAGGAAGAATCAAAACCGATTGGTTCCGGTCCCAGTTCCATTTTTCTAGAACTGGGGACTGCCAGCCCGGCTCCCAGTTCAGGGTAGGAAGCGATCACCTCTGGTCTAAACTAGTCAAACAGCACATGAGTTGATATAAGCTTAGGGCAATCAGGACTGGTCATTGACAAGTATGCGCTGCACATGATTGTTGGTGATGGATGGAGTATCTTATTAGTCTTATAGAGTGAATAATGAGAACATAACACCCGGGTCAATCAAAATTTTCTCTTTAACCTGTAAAAGGTGAGGCTCAAGCTACCTACTCTTTTTAGCTACTCTTGTCAATCCTGTGACAACAGAAACTTCACTTATTTCCAGAGAGGCATGACCATACCGATCACCATATCTACAATCACAAAGGACAAGGTCCATGGATTCCAATTTGTTTTAATGTACACAACAAAGGCGATGTGGAATTTTTATTAGTATTTTTTATTAGTATGATACTTGCCATTGCATATTTTCACAAGATAATGTAATGTATGGTAATTTATCTCACTCTATCAACCAGATAGAATGATATGAACTACAACAGAACACCAATGTTATGTGATTGTTATCAGAAAATGAAATTAGGACAAATCTAATGGTCGGAAAATCAGCGTGATATCCAACTCTATTGTGCCTCTAAGAAAACCTTTTATGTGAAGTCTCAGTATAACCCATTTGTTAGAATTTCTTTTTTTTTTTTTTTTTTTTTGGTCGGTCCCTTTTTTAGAACTTAGTAGAGAATTAGATCTCTCCATTAGAGTAACCACTATTTCAATTACAGACGATCTTACACACATTTAACCTAATCGATTGCAAGAAAGATTAGTATAAATTACTCTGTAGATAAGCACATCTAAGTTCTTATGAGGAAAAAGTAAGAGGCATCTTTCTGGAAGCATGTCGGGACTACACACAGTAGATCAAAGTCTGCTTTGAGAGATTTTATCACTATGCACAGTTGCCGTCAACAAATACAGAGATATGCTGAAATAGAACATCGTGTGAAACTAGTTAGGGTCCAAAAGCTGAAATACAGCTATTTCAATTATTCAGGACTTGAAAGAACATTCCATTGAGGTCATGAATAAAACTAGCAAAGTAAATCGCCTTCACCTCGAAATGGTTACTCAGGTAAGCACATCCAGACTCTAGCTTCAAAAAAGAGCTATGAAGGGGAAACAAACAAATGGGTGTATTGGTTCTACACAATGCCAATTGACTCCACTATGATCCGACTGATGAGGACTCATTTTTTAATACAAGCAGCATGTTAGCACGCTGATACACCTTTCAGATTGTTAGAACCCAGGCGCCTAAATTACCAAGCCTTTTCCGGATTAGAGCATCAGCATAAGTTGATCCCAATGAGACAGGCAGCAAGAACCTCCGAGAATCCTCAAGCCAAGGACAGGGTAAATAAACTCTTAAGTTCTTGAATCTCTTCAATCCTTTCCACAACACCTACACTCAAATACATCATGGTGATGGATAAAGATTGTTATACCAAACTTCCAATCCTTCTAATTTAAATATTAACACACCAAAAGGAAAAACTAATTTTCGGTGAGGTGAGCAGCAATATCTTGGTAATTTGACAACTATATACGAGTTGCTTAAAGTTCAGTAATATGATACAACTTAAAGTGAACTTAGACAGTTTTCCATGTATTAGCACCAATTTAAGGAGGAAAACAGATTTTAGTAAATAAAGCTAACATGTGGTAACTCTGAGCAAACTTAACTGTGCAAGTCTGAGTGCATTCACAAAATCGAAATTTCAGTGAGTTCTGTGAAAATATAGCCAATCAAGACAAATGAACTGAGTGCTATCCTACTTTAAATTCGAAATTACCTTTTGTATCTCTTCTTAGAACCACACGGGCACATTGCATTTCGGCTGATCTGTCCACTCTTAGCCAGATTAGACCTAGCAACATCTAATGGTGTTGACCCCATTAGTTTTTGAACCTGTAATACGGAACCCACAGGTCATGCTATTTCTCAGAAATCCTCTGTAAGGTAAAATAAAAAGGAAACAGTCGCTATAATTCAACTGATAAAAGGTAGCGTTTAATGCAAAATAGTTAGAAGAGATGACAAAATCAAATCACTAAACTGCAAGGCAAAGATCCAACAAAAAACAAAGATCTGCAGCGGAGTATCCCCTCCTTTTTTTCCCCCTACTTAAAAATCAATTAAATACACTCAAATAGAAGGTGAGGTTCGCTTGAAAGATGTCTCATTGTTTAGGTTGTCCAGCAAAAAAGTTTGAAAGGTATAAGTATTAAGATCACGCAATCATGAACACTTGTCTCATCTACAAAAACAAATATTCTAGACGTGGGACTCATTAATCCTCTCTCTCCATGATGAATCAGCTCAAGGCCTACCGACTGGGTTTTTTTTTTTTTTTTTTTTTTGTGGGGCAATTTACGAAAACAAAACCAAAAGAATACTCTCGAATATTAGGTGAAGCCCTCTCAAAACGCTCAAAATTGTGGGAATATAGATTTAATGAGCCCATTGCACCCAGTCCAAAAGAGCCAACCTCAAACACACACAATTGTTAAGCTACAGACTTAATGAGCCAATACCCAATCCAAAATACGCAGAGAATTCTGGTTATTCATTTGCCATCATATGCATGATAACTGACCTCAAAGTTAAGTTTTGTAAAGTTACAGGTGCGAAAAACACAGTCCATAATTGTGAGCATAGCTGTACTTCTCAAGTAAGCAGGGGTAGGTAGTGAGCAGGCATATAAGGTCTTAAAGCATTCATCCAAACCATTACCACTCAATTACAAGTCCATCTCTCAAAGCCTCTTCGACCAATAACAGATGTTGAGGAACAGAAAATCATTTACCTCAGCAAGGCTCTTTGGCATCGGTTTTCCTTCTTCCTTCAACTTCATTAACTTATTTTCTGCTTCCTTTGCCCAAGTGAATTTTGCAAGTGCATTCTCTACATCTGCTATCGAACACTTGCAATTCTTTGCTGCTTCTTGTTTTTGATTAGTTTGGAGATGCTGAAAATCATCATCTAAGGTCATATTAGGGGTGAGGTAGTTATCCACATAGTAAGTGTTTGCATGTCATCATATGTAAATTTTGTCCATGTGTTGATTATTGCTTTAATGAAAAATACAGAAAAGGTCATGACACACAATCAAAGCATCTGTCTATAGGGTAATGTATGACTACGGAACATGGAAAAAAAAAAATGGCAAGTCTTGAACTTGGCATTTGAACTCCAAATTTTGGATCCATGTTAGTCCTTCAAGGATTGCACTAGCCTATTAAAATAAATCCTCATACGGTCATACACTATAAACAATCACTTTCACAAGACGAAGCATTTTTCTGCACAACAAACCATACTATACAGATGGTCATCTACATTTTGTAGGAACCACTCTCATCTTTTCTTCCTAAAACTGTGCGAGAATCTACCTAGACAGACAAGTACACGAGCCTGAAACCTCAAAATAGACAGATCAACCATTCCCAAACTCCATTTCTCCACAACCCATCATGCTTTTGCGATCTTTCTTCCCCTCTTGAACTACTGCCATGAACATGATTCGCCCTCATATCATCTTCTCACCAAATATAAGTGTAACCTTTCAAAGTCAATATAATTATTTTTATACGTAAATTCCGCCTCTTTCGAGCATCCATTAATTCAAGCACTCAAAAACAAAATGCGACCAGGACCAACCTCCCCGGAAGGGTCCAAACCTCCTAGATATCGGAGAATCGCCTCCTGCTTCTCAAAAGAATCTGCAAACGTCGCTTCGCTGCTCCGCCCGACCATGTATTTCTTGAATGTTCCCAACCTCCTCGCGTTCTTCATCTGGTCGGCAAATCCTTCCCAACAAAATAAAATAAAATAAAAATAAAAAAAGACTCCCACCCATCACCACCATCGCCACAGCCACTATCGAAACACTGGCAGACGAAAAGACCCAAAAAAAAAAAAAGAAGCTTTCTCAAGCTCAACCGAATTCAAATGCGCGAATAAGGCCCGGCGGCGGCGGCGGCGGAGCTTACGGAGGAGCGTGAACGATTCGGCGGCGACCGGGGCCTCTTCCGGAGACGTCTTCTTCCCGGAGAAGACTCCTTTGATCTTGTCCATCCACGAGTTCTGAAGCAGCGCCGCCGTGGAGGAGATGGAGCGGCGCGACAGCGGTGGAACCGAGCGATGCGCATTGTAGCGGCTGAGACCGAACACAGAGCTCTCGTAGAGCGCTCTTACACTTCGCAGAGAACGCATGGTCCTCTCTCTCTCTCTTCTTTCTCTCTCTAGGTTTAAGCTCCGGGGTTTCTCTCCGAGAAGAAGACGGACGACGGCGAATTCCCCGAAACGCCCAAGGTTGAAGACGATTAGCAGGCTTTAGCTAATATTTTCCTTTTCTTGAAGGGTGGGGGCCCAATATGTACACGTGGCAACGAATAAATGGATGAATCAATGACAGAGATTATTCAATATTTTGATCTAACGTCATCTATAAATTTTGATTCAACATTGATTCGCCATGATCATTAAATTTTAGCATAATATGTAATACGGTTTCTGTACTTTCAATTTGTTCAATATAATCCATAACTTTTTTTTACATATTTGAACCGTTGTCCGTATAATTTCATATTCAAACTAAGTCATAAACTCTAAGAAAATATTTCATGTTCTCTTTCTACTAAAGGTTGGAAATAAGATCATATATTTTCACATAATTCAAAAACATTTTTATGGCTTCTAAAGCTCCTCTATATATCTCTTCTAAAAAAAATTGGAATAAGATCATATATTGAACGAATTAAAAATTCTAGAACTATATTGAATAAATTTAAAATTTAAGGATCACATCATATATTTCCCTCTCCTCGTTTGACAAACATGAACTCAAGAGAGAGATTTCCGAGACAGATCACAGAAAAGCCAGTAGCCAAGTTCAGCTCATCACATCATATGTGCTAGTGGAAAATCACATCTGGCATTGAACTCGGCAAATGGAATGTTTCCAACATCATTTGACAAGTCTTATGACAGTACAAGCCGCACCACGTCAGGCAACTAAACGGGTTAGGAATATCAGAGCCGATGATCGATCGGCTGGACTCACATCCAAAACAGCACCACGGTCGCCAGGATCGCATGAACAAATAATGGAGCGATCCCCACCTTATCTAAGCAAACGACCGCCCATGTCGACGGTGTAAATGCGCAGATCCTATAAACACCTCTCACACTCCACACAAGTATGTATGAACTAGTAAAACACACGCACACGCAGACAGGTGCACAAGCTAAAGATTACCCAGAAGCCTACAGAAAGCACACCAAAACGATCAGCAATCGAAACCATAGTCACGTCAGATCAGGTTCGACATCCTCCTCCTGTGACGGCAAAGTGTCGCCCTCACGTTCGGATCCGAAGACGTCACCATCTTGCTTCGCGGCAAGGAAGCGGGTTTTGAATCCAGGCCGACGCATTTGGGACTCTCGGTCAGGAGAGCCTTTGGTTCTGCATACCGCGATTTTCTGGTCGACTTCTCTAGCGTCACTTTCAAGTGCGGATCCGAATAGCTGAAGGACTGAGACCCTGAAAACTGGATCGAGCCTTTTGTCACCGATCTCCAGCTTTTTGTTCTCCCCACGATGTCTCTTTCCGAAGCGCTCTGCCTATGGCGGCTCGCCACCGTGGAGGTCATGAACCGAGGCAGAGAATTGCATGTCGTTTGCTTGACGACTTTGGCAGATGCCGGTGGAGTCCTGAGCACTTCCTTTAAATCCTTGGGGCTCGTGGGTTTCTCAACATCTTCAACAGGATCATATATGGATGAGAAGAGCTTTTTGTTCTCGCTTAGAAGAAATTCAGCTTTCAGCAACTGATCTGTGACAATCTGAGACTCTTCCTCAGCTTCTTTCATTTGCTTCTCAAGTTCTGCCAACTTTTTCTCCCTCAGCTTCTTCAAGTCCTACACAAAAGCGCATCCTTTCAGTACGCCTAATGGTTACCTTACACTTGCCGGCGAGGCTGCTCGTGAAAATTTCAGAATCCTCGCCAATGTTGGGCAAGATATATTCGAATGATCGTACCTCGGGTATTTCTCTAATGGACTCGACTGCTCTTGCTCTCTTGGCGAAACTCAGGGAACAAACGGTCTCTGCAACATCTTCTTCACAAGGACTAACATGCACAAGCATCAAGACCTTCGAACCATCACCTACAGTAACTACCATTTAGCATTGGTGATTTGAAAGACTTATAAGTTTGGAGAATCTACTTAAAAGGTTGGCGTAACTTACATAGAGAATCTTTGAGGATTTGCGTCAACTTGCTATTTCTGCAAGTGAAGAGAACCAAATAAAGAAGTTGGAAACACATTCATAAGGAGGAAGGAACTGAATTATTTCACTTCAGTACCAGAGACTCTGATGCTTAAATCAATTTATTGCAACGAGAAGTTAAAAATATGCAGCATGTTAAAACTTACCTGTAGGGGACATGACCTCTCTTCCTCCTGAGAGCTGCAATAACATCACCTAAAGCTGAAAGGGATAGATTTATGGCCCGTCCCTCGTCAAGTGTTTGTCCAGTGGCTCCTGTTTTCAGCAACCTCTCGCTTCCTCCGAGGTCGACCATCCACAGCTTGCTCGATTCTGTTTTGGCATCCAAATCCCATTTGCGGACGATGGAAATTCTTGTTAAGCTAGATACATAAAGCTAAACAGGTAATGTGAGCTTCCAACAAAAAAAACAAGAGGTAATCGTACACAATTTTGGGAAGCTTGTGTTAGAAGTCGAACCCACCAGTGTGATCTGCTAGAAGTCTCGTTCACATTCGTCCATGAGGTAGATCGAGACCGTCTCCCCTTGTTGTACCACCACTTCGCCTTCCCCAAATCGGGGATTTGAACTTCCATGAGGCCCTCAATTTCAACCAGACCCTTCGGATCTGTCTGAATGTTGAGGTTGCTGTTGTGGACATAATTACAGTGATCAATTTCCAGTTGTTGTGCTGTCATGGTAATTTAATTGTTTTAAATTGCTCAAGAAGTTCATGATATAATTACCACCGAGCCGAGGTTTCATGCGTCCTGCAGTTCGGTTTTGGAGCCAGCAGATCTCTTAGATTCCCCATATATACCTCCAACATGCTCATGGAAAATGTTAGAGAAGACGACTTGTCCCTAGAGGCGTGGCTGAAAAGCTTCTCGAGAGCTTGAGGGACAATTCCCGGGTTATCATTCACTCCATCCTGAAGAAAATATGATGTTTCTCGTTTACTTTCTTTTCTGTTAACACTGGAGTTAAAGAACAGTTGACACTGCCGAAACAAGAAATTTAGGTCACTGACCATTGTGTACGTCTTGCCGGTGCCGGTTTGTCCATAAGCTAACACACACACGTTGTGCCCGTCGAGTGCAGAAGTGAGAATCGGTTCCACCTCCGCGAAAATGTCTTCTACAGAGTTTTAAAGCAGGATAGATCTCTTTCAGAAGACCCGGAATAAAAGAAGACCCCATGCATGAAACAAGCCTCTGGCTGACCACACTAACCTTGGCTGGATTCTTGCTGGAACAGCTTATCAAACTCGAATTCCTTGGCCCCGCCAGACAATTTCACCACCATTTTATCCAAGCTGGTCGAAATGGGGTTTATGTTCTTTCTTCTGTTTCTCGATAGAAATGGCCCGACACGACAAAACACTCGAATGTTTCCTGCAAAATTCACATTTTTCTTTGTTTAGTCTTCATCTCCAAGAGATGATTCCGTCAAACAGACATATTGCCATAGCTTTTAATCTAGAGAAGTCGTAAACGAAGATTACAATAAAGCATCAAGAGTTTTTCACCTTTAATATCTATTATACTATTCAATGCCTCTCTCCGCTGCTCATTCAACAGCTTCTGCTTCTGCCGCAATTGCAGAATCTCTCCTACACAATCAAGTTCAGCACACAAAGCCTTCAGTTCAATAAGACCGACTTCAGTAATAAACCTTTCTTGTGCAAAATCAAAACGAAAAGGTAATAAGACCGTCACAATACCTTCAAGATTCGAGATTGTTTGCTCAAGCTCTTGCTTTTCATGCTCCGGGACGACGGTGACGTCAGTGTATCCATGGATCAGATGTGGCGAACCGGATGATTCAGAAGCAGGGGCATACCCATCTAAAGAATCCGAGTGTGATTCCATCGGGGTTGATTTCAAGGGCTCTCTCAAATCATCCAAAGGCAAAGACATATGCTCTTCTTTCTGACAAGAAATGAGCGTTCTTCAGTCAATTAAAGTAGAAGACGGACTGAGCAAGCCACCCTTTTGGAAGAGGTGCGATATGTATACGTAAGGAATACTTCTTTACAGATGGATTAAAAAAAAGCAAAATTCGTACTTGGAAACATTAAAAAGGGAGTCCTACAATGGAGCTACATGAGTTACAAGTCTAAATCAATGTGGTTAGAGATAAAAGCAAGTGCATTTAATACAAGAAAGGACGCAGAGATCTTAAAGTCTTAACTGATTTCTGAAAACAGAACAGACACACTAAAAGATGATACAAGGGCTATGAGATCTGCTCATCCTTACCAAGAATCGAAGGTCCCTCAAGCATAACAGAAGCAATCAGAGCTGATCCGTTTCAAGAAACTACAACATTCGCACCCAAAAGCAGAAAACTGAAAGAAAAGAGAACTTAAAAAGCCAAAAGTCACTGATGAAGTAGGATTCAAGTTAGTCCACACTCCCAAAGTACAGCTATTTCTCAGAAAGGGAAGGTTTTTGACAGAACCCAGTTTAAGAAAAGTGGAGGAGAAGCAAAGATCAGGCTCAGATTTTGATTGCAGAACGGCTGGAACAATGAAAGAAGAACCAGGAGACCCAAGAAGTCAAAAAGAACAGAGACCTGTCTTTCAAGAAGCCCTAGAAAACAGAGGAGAAGCCAGGAGCGCCTGGATGGGGGCGGAAACGAAAGTGGGTTGCTAGTCACTTTCAATGATTGAGCAGACTGTTTAATGCTCTGATTAAGAGAGCTGAACCTGCGATGCACAACAGCTCCGGGTCACTGAGATCGCAGGAGGGCAGGCAAAAGATAACAATGAATGCTTAGGAAAAAGAGTAAATGAATTTAAGAATCTTTTGGTTGGTCCAGATCTAAAGGTCTCCCAACTGTAAGAAAAGTCAGCTTTTTTTTTTTTTTTTTTTTTTTTTGCAGACAGGAGGAGCGTGAGGATCCGAGGGGCAAGAGTGGAATTCAATGCGGAAAAGGTGTGTACTTCCTTCGTCTTCACCAGATATGGTAGCAACATATTTTAATCTTGGATCGTGGCGATGCGTATGCAGATAACTCAATATTAGAAAATCGGTTGATAGAAGTTGTTATATTTTCTTATTTATTGCTTGAACAAGTGTTTCTAGAGCGCTCATAAATAAGTTCATTTTATATTAATCTATCCATCCCATTATTGAACGGTAAATTAGTTTAATTGATGAATATATGAGTATTAAGATTACACATGCTTAACAAAAGGAATATTAACCACCCGTGGGTGGCCGCGCTAGTTTGTGCCTGCATACCTCATCGTCGAGGTCCCAAGTTCAAATCATCGACGACTAACACGACTTAAATGGGGGCCTCGGGGAAGAAGCACAGCCAGCCCCGAGTGCTGACGTTTGGTTTGGGGTGCCCCGCGCACTCTACGAACCGTGGGCTGCTCGGCGTAAGCCCGACGGGCCCGGCGGATCCTTGATTATAAAAAAAAAAAAATAAAAGGAATGTCAAAGTGTTAGGATATTGTCTGCACTGCATGACACATCCGAATTAGCAAATATTAAAATTTGTAAAAGCCGGTGCATTAATAAGAAGCAAAAGTTAAGACCTTGAAGTTAAAATAAAATAAAATTATAGCCAATCTTCTAACAAAAGCACTTATTGATTGATCGTATCCGTAACAAATATTGTTTGATTAACAAGGCCAATGATGATCGAGATGGTGTAATTTATTTGTCGGAGGAAAAACGATTGCACTTGGGTAAGTGCATATGACTGGCATTTATAATGCTTATAAATTATTCTCTTCTTGATATGCGTATTTGTGACTTTAATAACATTGATCCCTCATTAAATTTCTGTGACGAACTACGCATCGAGCGAGAATCCCTAAACATTATTTTATTATACTTGGCCTGTACCTAAAAATAGCACATGATAATTTCGCATATATCTTAAAATTTCCATTCTTTAAAATTTGGTCAGTCTGCACCTTTTGATCAAGATAATATATACAATTATGAAAAAAATACTTTTGTCATTTATAGCTTTTTTTCATACATTTCGCTATGATTTCTTTCTTTCTTGTGTCCCTACAGCTATCATTTGTCTTGGTCGTGTCAGGACACCAGCTCACGTCTTTTCAAGTGGGCAACACTTGGCCCACTAAGTGCTTGTCCTGTTTGACGTGCCTCCCTTGTTTCATTTTCATAGGACAAAATCGACTGACTAGCATTAAATAATCAAAACCATTGTAGTATCATGTCTGAATTTACCATGCTTCTTTAGACAAACGTGACAAGCATGACTAATGAAATTTGACTAAATTTGTCGTTTGTCCAGTTGCCTATTGCCGAGTTTTATGTATTCAGGTGCCATTTAACAAATAGCATGACTCTTAGCCAGGACATTGCGCATCACTATTTCGTGGAATCCGAAAAAGTATTGAACTTTGGCAAATAATAAATCACTTGCAAGTGCACGTACAATTTAAGATCATGTAGTTATGTTACTCACCGTTGTTATTGTGCCCGTCACTTGATGAACCCGTCACTTGTGCCCAATTACGATAAGGGTGAGAAGCAGAAGAATGATGATACACCTAAGCTTGTATTTGCCATTTATTGTCTGTTTCACTTCTCACTTTTGTCAATATTTCCTCTATTTCTTTTTATATATGACGAGGAAATTGACTTTAGGTAGGTAAATTCTAAACTCATGAAATATCTCTCTAATTTCATTGGTCATGTAAGATACGATCTTTCTATTTATCTTACACTTGAAATTGCAAGACAATATACTCAAGCAAATAGATTCAAATTGTTGCATAGATGATTTCACATAAACATAATGGAAAGGGAAAAAGCCACCAAAAACCCCAAACTTTGTCCAAAGTAACAAATTTATCCCAAACTTTTTTTTTGAATGAAAACCCCAAACCTCGCAAATCATGACACATTTACCTCATTAAGGGCATTTTCGTCTTATTTTTTCTGCTTTTTTTTTTTTTAAATTTTCTTTTCTTTTCTCTTCCCTCCACCGGCCAAGGCGGAGCCCTCGCCCGACGCCAGCGAGGGCGGCCCTCATCGGACGCCGGTGGAGGGAAGAAAAAAAATAAAAAAAAAAAAAAAGTAAAAAAATAAAAAAAAAAAAAATAAAAAAAGTAAAAATAAAAATCAAAAAAACCAAAATGCGCCTCTATGATTTGGGGTAAATGTGTCACACAAATAAAAGTTCAGGATTTTTTATGTCGCAAATAAAAGTTTGGGGTAAATGTGTCATGGTTAGCAAACTTTATGATTTTTCATGTCACAAAAAAAAGTTTGGGGTAAATTTGTCACTTGGGCAAAGTTTGGGGTTTTTGGTGGCTTTTTCCCTAATGGAAACTAATAAGATGAGCATAAACACCAAAATGAATTTTATTTGTTAGACATAATCCCATGTTTTTTCACTAGGGTTTAACGAGGTCTTTGTACATGTAATCTCCCTCTATCTAATAATTTAAATTGAGTCAGACATTTTGAACTTAGAAAAAGAGCCGGGTGTTGCCCTTGATTATTCCATGATTGTGGCTCCTCCTTCATCAATTTCGCTTGCTATTGTCGACTCAATTTGCACATGTGAGGAGATGTTAAAAGTAGATCACTTATTTATGGAATCTACAAATATTAAGGTTTTATATGCAAGTAATCTCTTTCAATCAAGAAAATTTATGCTTTTGGTAACGGTATGTGTTCTTTACTTGGTGTTGAATAATGAAATCAATGGCTATTACCCTTTGTCAATTATAACCATAAAATCATGACAGACCGTAAAATCATAGCTATGCCTTTAACAAAGCATGGGTAGTTATATATCACCACGCTTCTCCCAAATTTCATCACCTCTCCGTTCATCCCATAACCACTTGCCATCGCTTGTTCTCTCTTATTTGCTCATTATTGTTAGTTTTTGTGAAAACACAAAATGACCTATTTTTTGTTTTTTGTCCAAATGACACTTGGCAGCTCCTGCTCGAAACTTGCAATTTGCACTTTAAATTTAGCTATGCAATTTAAAATGGCGTCAAGTTGCCACTTTTTTTTTTTTTTTTTAGAACACTTGGTATTTGAACCTTTCAACTCAATTAGTCTCTACAAGTGTGTGCAAGCCGCTTTATTTATGAGTCAAATAAGATTTCACCCATAGGAAAGTGGGCATGGCCACCTAAAATTTTTGAGTAAGACTATCACACCCCGATTTCTACCATAAAAGGGAATGACATGGCCCTTTTTTTGCCCAAATGACGCAATCTAAAACAAAAATCAACGTAAACCTACTATCATAATATAAATACATCCATATATCTAACAAAACGTGAAGTTGGTTTTGGGTCAAAATTTCTAAAATCCATCATAGAGAATGAGTACATCTTCAAATTCAAATAAATCCAACAACTGTCATCAAACATGTATCGTCCTACTAGCCACTAGCTAAAAGACTTGAAAAAATTAGGGTTGAAAGGAGTGAGTAATCACAGCGCAATGAGTAGTTTATATCTCCCACAAGCATATTGAACCCTCACTTTGCATATTTACAAAACCATATCAAAACTCATTTATTCGAATCTACAATATAGTGTTTGTACGAGACCAAAAACTAGTTTTATCTTTTCAACGAAACTTCATACATATAAAAAATACTCATTTCATCGATAATATCAAAGCAAACGTATCAAACTATCTCAACTCATACCCAAAATTCAATTGCCAAAATTTTCTGTCAATATCACTCTCACCTTACTAATCGGTAGCAAAAGGACATAAGAAAGATTGGGATGAAAGGGGTGAGCAATCACATATTATTATCTCTCCTAAGTAGATCGAACACTCACGATGTATATTTACAAAATCATATTGAAGCTCATTTAATTCAAATCCATAGTATAGCATATGTATGAGATCAAAAAAATAAACGTTTATCTTTTCAACAAAATTTTAAACATATAAAAAATGCTCATTTCATTGGTAATATCAAAGCAAATATCAATATTTCGGTCAATTGATCAATCTTATCAATTCATATATCAATGTTCTATTCCATTTCTATCTCACACCATGCACCAATAATCTATTTTATTGATCCATCTGATATCAAATCACATATCAATGGTCCATTCCATCAATCAATATATTATTCAATATCAAACCATGATAGTGACAAAATGACCAAGATTCTCCTCTTGGCAAAGTCTCAACCCATTATTAGCCGATAGTTCAACTCAAAAGGATATATTCAAACTAGCATGCATACCCATAAACCCCTAATTGAGTTCATGGTAATATTGAACATCAAACCATTGCCCTCAAATACTAGAAATCTAATCTAAAACCAATCTCATAATTAGAATAACATTTTATAATCAAAATATATGTTCTTTCATAACTCCGTTCATCAAAAGAATATATTTCACAAGAATTTATAAGATCATTTCAAAACTCATTTTATAAACTAGATTCACAAATAAATATGTATAAGCTTTCAATGTCTTTCATAAAAAGTTTCTCAAAATATTTTTCATAAAAACATTTTTCAAAACCATTCACAAATTACTAACAAGTAGTTAATGCCCGATTTAGATTTTATGCAACAAATATTTTTTTCATAACTCATATATTGAATCTCTATTGCTTTCAAGATATGAGTTTAGAAATTCATAAAGGGATAGCAATACTCACCAAAGAAATGCCTATGACCAAATAACAAAAATTACTCGAATCATCAAACTTGCAATCCTTTCAAATGAGAGGGAAATTACATTAAAGCCAAGTACAATGTTACCTCAACTATGAATAGGCTTAAACCAAGTTTAGTTGCTAACAAAATGACTACTACACGCTAACAAAACTCTTGTCCAAGGTGGATATTCAAAACTATTCACAATGCAAAGCTTGAGTGTGAAACTTTAGAATTTCTCTTTGACTAAACCACTGCTTCAAATCAACCCTTATCAAATTCCACGGCTCCATAAATGCCCTAATCCATGATTTCTATGGAAATTCCACACTTAACGATTCTAAAATTGGATTTTACAACTCAAATTTCACATAATTTCAAATATATTGCTTAACTCCGAAAACTACTCTAAATATAATAAAAGACTTGAATTTTTATGAGTGTTGCGAATTGAAGTAAATCCAACTTAAGGAGGGCCCAGTGGCATGTATGCGCAAATCTCCTATTTCCCTTTCTTCTTCTGTCCTTTTTCTTTCTTTTCTTTTTCCTTTCTCTTCCCCTTTCCTTTTTCATTCGTGCGTGGCTTTTCCCTTTTTAGGGTAAACGGCTACCTTTTACTCTTCCTTTGATTAACCAGCTTTTTACTCTTTTATTTCTTAATTTTTTTGCTTTTGGCTTTTGACCGGACATATATTACGGAGATAACGTCATTCCAACACGCATCACAACTTCCTTTAGAAATGTCCATAGTATTTCTTTAACCCTGCAGTGTATTTTCATTATTGGACAAAGGAAAAATGGCGAACTCATGACACATGATTCTCAGAGGATAACCACTGTGCATCCACTATGTTTGAACAAATAAGTTTGTATCCTCGCTTAAACAAGACTATTAGTCTATTTTCAATTTTGTCATTTTCTTTTTAAAGAATTACCCCTACCATTTCCTCATCACACCCATCAACACACGATTCTAACTCACATGATCCTAATCTCAATACCTAGCGTAAGACCCCGTCGCCGCCGCCAGTAGCCAAGGGACCTATAGTTGTTGACACCACCTTGAAGAACCCACCACATAAGCTCTCTCTCTCTCTCTCTCTCCTCGAGGGCATCTGCAAAGGCAGCTAGAGGCGATCGAGGGTGGCAGCATAATGGCAAAGGATGGTGACAATGCCATAGACTTAATTAAGGAGGGTTAGTATGAGTGGGTGGTTTGAGACTAAAATTATTTCTCGAATGAAGGTATTTCTGTCATATAAGTTTCACAGAATAGATTTAACCATTTATTTATCTATAATAAATAGTAGTTTGGTTTTCTAGATTAGGCTAAGATGCCAATAAGAGATGCATAAAAGTGTGATGATATAAAGTGAGTTGCTAGTGTGACAGTGACGAGGGCATGAAGTGCTCTCCTTAATTTTCGGCAAATTGGTCGTTGTTTACTTTAACCACGACATCATTCTCCGGAGAAAACGTGGAGTAAGCGCAACGCGTTGATGCCAGCCTTGGTTGCGGTTGGCTTCATTCCATTTTCTGCCACGTCATGTTGGACCTTCAACGGTCAGCCCGTGCCAATGACATGTCGGGATTCGATTGGATCTAAGGTTTTTCTAATGGATTTTCGAAGTGGGACAGAAAAAATGGACATTACCGGTAAAAAGCTGTCATCGTTGGTGGGTCAAGGATGACGACTTATGGGGAGGCCGTACAATAACTGGTATGGTGTGTTGACAAGTGATGTCCAAAGAGCTATCGGTGCTACAATTTGCACTTTTTTTTTTTTTTTCAATTTGCACTTTAACGATTCCATTTATTTTATGAAAAATAAATTATTTAAAATTAAATAAATAATAAATATTTTTATTGTCCATAAAAATATTTGAATATAAATAATTATCAATAATAAAAATATTTTTCATTAACTAATTATTTCAAACGGTCATTTTAAAATATGTTTTCCAAATTATTCATTTTCAACGAAACAAATAGCCTAAGATATATATATATATATATATATATATATATTATTAAATGTTAATTGTATATAATTATGTAAAGTGTCAGGATAAAAGAATTGTATAGCCGTAGATGTGTTCACATGTCTTGATCTTAAGAGCATCGGGATAAAAGAATTTAAGCATACACCCACTGTAAAAAAAAAAATCGTAATGGTTATTAATTTTACCAATGTTCATGGTGTAAAAACCATAAAGCTGCATTTGACAATTATGATAAAATTTAGGATATGATAACATTTATTTCATCCTATATTTGGTGTCTGTTTAAGATAAAGTAAAGTTAGATATAATAGGGATACACGTTGAAAAATTCTCTTATGGAAAAAGTGAGATAAATGTAGATAGGATTTCTAATATCCATAATAGAAAATTTATTTTTTAAATAATATATTTCTTAAATTTATAAAATTAAAATTATATTTCAATATAAGTAGTATTTGAATTCTAATTCAAAATAACAAAAATTAACAATTTGATTTTTAATATAATATTATTTATATATATTTGAATTTAATTTATTTTATAATATAAAATACATAATAAATATCTATATTATTACATATTTTAGGCAATTTAGTATTTTATATATATTAGTATAGTTTATTGTTTAATAAAATTTTATTAAAGAATGATCGAAGAGGAAAAAGAAATAAACAAGAAATTATTTAAATAGAGAGGAAAAATAAAATAAAAAAGCATATAAAAAAAAAGGCAAAAGTGTCGTGAGAGATTTTTCTCATCTCCCGTTGTGAACTTTAAGGTTCGTTTATACCGATATGCTGCTCATATCAAATAATGACATGATATAATGTGAATATATCTAATTTTATTACTACAATAACCAAATAGTGGATGAGAAATAACAAAATTCATGGATTTTATATCAAATCCTATATTAATTAGAAATTCAGACAATCAAATGTAACCTAAAGGTTTTTTAGATTCCACCTTGACTTAATTTCCCAAACTCAACTTCCTAGGTGATGATATTTAAGTTTAGGCATATGTATTTAAGTTTCACAGACTTTAGCCATATAGTTCACATTTCATGACAGTCGATCACGATATAACAAAAGTCAAGGTTCTCTTTCTCGTGTAAAGGGCCAATGAAAAGAGCAAAATATATAGTCATCATTTCAGCTTTTGGGTGAGGAATATTGTCCCACATCCGTATTCTTTTCCAATTCTATCTCACATCCGTATTTCTATTTAGGTTTTACTATCTCCACCTATTCATCTGTCATATTTGTGTTGTGTGTCCTATGTTAGGACATAGGTGTGTTGGTTGTCGAAACGACATCTCAGGATCAACATAGCTAGAAACTTGAACATATTAGAGGAGAACACGAAGATTTGTGCACATAATTTGGAATCCATCGTTCTTTATGAGGAATGACGACGATTTGACGCTCAAGTTCTTCTCCTCTATGGTCCTCAAATCCTGGCATGATGAGACTGCCCCTCACAACTTTCTTATGTGAGCTGAGAGAATGTTCATGGAAGAATGAGGGTTGGAGGAAGAACCTTAGTACTATTCATAAAGTTTTCACCCAGACCCTCTCATCATGGGCCGAGCCCAACTCGGCTCACATAAGCCGGGCCCATATTCGACTATTAAGAAAACCTTATATCTTATCTTATTAAATTAATCCCGTAAAATGGTAAATTACAATCTCAATTAATGTAGCCCACATAAGAAAACTTCTTACATTCTCTCACTTGGGCTATGTTAATTGAGACCGTACTATATGTGCGCATCTTTATGTTGGTCTAGTGATAATTCTTAATAGTCAATTATATCCCATAAAGTCTCAAACATCAAATCATAGCGATAACTACGTGTACACACACAAAGTCTTTCATGGTCATGAGTGCTTTCAATTTTACCGATATATATATATATATATATATATATATATATATATATATATTATATGGTTGTATGGCAAATGGATAACACCTCATAAAGAGCAATACCTTATGTGTCATCCCCTTTGTCGGTCACTATTCTCTTACCTTAAGTGTCACAAGAAATTGGATATGCCACTAGAGAATCTTTATGATTTTAATGAACCCATATATGTCTTATCTTTATGGTTAAACTTTCTTTATGTGTGATCAAGACATATGCTCAAGGCTGATAATTAGATGCCCCCAGCCTTCACTCAAGGCTTACATAATATCTTGAGATTTCTATTACATGTAATCAACTCAATATGGTGACAACACATTCATGAACACTTTATTGAATATGTAATACATATATAAACTTGATTAGAGCAAAATCAAAATAACTCCAAGTAAACAGCAGCATCTAGCAACTCATATTCATGACATGTCATTCAAGTACACAAGGGAAAAAGTCTTTAATTAGTGGGTCTATAACTACATCATTTGTGGAAATATACTCTATTGTCGCGTCACCATTCTATATCGTTTTTTTATAGTCAAAAACTTGACCGCCATATGTCTAGACTTCTCGAGACCTTTATTATTGTTGATAAATAATATTGACGAGTTATTATCTCGATACAACCGTATGGGTCTATTCACAAAATCAAATATGTCAACTCCTTAATGAGGTTCCAAAGTCAAATATCTTGAGTAACAGTTGAAAAGCATGTTACAGACTCCGTTTATATGGTATATGATGACATAGAATTATGTTTATCGCTTTGTCATAATACTGCATCTTTTGGTAATATAAAAATATATTATGTTGTCGACTTCTTGTCATCATGACAGCTAGTAAGGTCTGCATTTGGATACCCTACTAGCTCTAGATCTTGAACATGTTTGCTGGCAAATAGTTTTCTTGTCCTTTTCAGTATCTTAAAACCTTACTAGCAGCAATCTAGTGATCATGTCTTAGACTTGACTAATATCTGCTTAGAAGTTTTGTCGCAAAAGCAATATATAGCCTAGTGCAAACTTGAGTATAGTTGACACTTCTAAGTATACTAGCATAAAGTATATCCCTCATTTGGTTTTTCCCAAAATTTGAATGAAGACATTGCAATAGACTCACTTTATTTCCCTTAATAATAAGAGTAATTTCTAGTTTACAATATTGCATATTGAGTCTTTTTAAAACACGATCAACATATGCAATTTAAGATAAATCTAACATATGACAAGGATTCCTATGGATCTTAATGCCAATGACAAAAGATATCTTATCAAGATCTTTCAAGTCAAAATTCCTTGACAACACCTACTTTGTCTTATGTAATAATTCAATATCACTACTCTTAAGCAAGATATCATTTACATAAAATGCGAGAAAACTAAATTTTCTCCCACCGACCTTCCAATATATACACCGATCTAGGGATAAGTACACTATCAGTGCCAAAAGTTGTGTACGGCGCTCACTTTGGTGCCAAAAGTTTCCGTCGGATCACTTGAGTGCCAAAAAATTTGAAAAACGATCGCTTTGGTGCCAACTCTGATCAGATTGACCGGAAATCCGATGTGGCACTTTTTTATTAATTTTTTAGGTTGACGTGGCTCGCCGGAGAGCACGGTCGGCATCTAAACCACAAAAATGACGTCGTTTGGCTTATCTCCCCCAAAATGAAACCCTAAATCCCCAAATTGAAAGAGAGAGAGAGAGAGGGAGAGAGAGAGGAGGCATGTCGTCTTCTTCCCCGAAGAACGACACCAGTAGCAAACGGCACCAGCAGCAGCACCAACAACATCATCGGCGGCGGCGGCGGCACACCAGTAGCGGCACCTTCGACCCCTCTTCTTCCTCCTCCTCCTCCGCCCTCGCCTCCTATTCTTCCTGCCACTTCTTGCTTGAGCAACAATCTCATTCTCTCCTCGCTCACCTGGTCGAGCATCTACAATGGTGGCCGAGCGACGGTGGCCGAGCGTTGGCGAGCGAACAACGGTGGTTGAGCGGCAAGGAAGAAACCCTAACCCTAATTTCAATCCACGAATGAGCTATACGGCGTCGTTTTTGCGAAGATGTCCACGTATAAGGGCAAAACGACGTCGTTTCTTGAAGAGGATGGAAAACAACGTTGTTTAAAAGCCGAGCAACTTTTTTTTTTTTTAAATATAAAAGCCACGTAATTAATTTGGCCGGAATTTTTCGCCGGTGGCACCAAAGTGATCGTTTTTTCTCCTATTTGGCACTTAAGTGATCCGACGGAAACTTTTGGCACCAAAGTGAGCGCCATACACAACTTTTGGCACTGATAGTGTACTTATCCCCACCGATCTACTTTATTCTCAATAAAACTGAACGAAATGACAACACTATGAAGCTTCAAGTACCATTGTCTACAAACTTGCTCAAGACCGTAAATAAGACTTTTTAGTTTACACACAAGCTTACGTAAATCATCTATTGCAAAACTTTCGGGTTATATGATATAGACTTCTTTATCAAGGTATCTATTGAGAAACGGAGTTTTAATATTCATTTAATGTAACTATATGCAAAAAATGAGCTACTAATACCATATTCACTCTGAAATAGTCTTTAGAAAAGACTATGTTTCGTTCTGAGTGAAACCTTTCTTTACTAGCTTGAGTTTTAATATATATTTTTTTGTTAATATTTCCATTAAAATTTCTTTTAGTCTTGTACACCCATTTGTTGCAAGTGGTTTTGCGACCTTCAGCCAATTTAATAGGCTCCCAAACACTATCATGTTTCATAGATTGCATCTCATTTTTCATCGCATCTAACCACAAATCTAATTGAGGATAAGAAACAACATTTATATAAGTAACTAAATCGACCACACAACATAAATTATAGTCATGCTCTCACAGATAGACTATATAGTCTGGTAATATAATTGAACGTCTTTCCCTAGTAGATCTCTTAAGTGGAGCTATTGCAATCACTTCATTTTGCACATGAGAGGTTTGACAAACTTTATCAGGAATTGTATCAATAACAATATCTCGAACCTCAATAGGTTTAGTCTGTGGTATTGAAAACTCCGCAATTGTTCGTATAGCCAAAGACAAAGACATAGTGGTCCCATCATACTATTATCTTTAATAGTTTAAGAGCAGATATTCTCTACAGCTACATCGAATTCCAGAAACTTTGTTGTTTATGATTCCACAATTCTTGTATCTTCATTAGAATCATAAAACCAATATTCCTTCAAATGACTTGGGTAAGATATGAAATAATATCGAGTGGTTCTGCAATCTAACTTACTTAAGTCGGATTATATGACCTCACTTTTATAGGACACTCCAAACCTTAAAATGATTCAACTCAGTTTATGTCTAGTTTATAACTCAAAACAAGTTAGTGTAACATATTTGATAGAAATTCAGTTTAATGTATATTGGGCTATTTCGCCTCATAGAAAACTTGATAAATTGGTCATAATAATCAGACTCATTATCATGTCCATTATAATGCAATTACGCCTTTTAGCCACATCAATTTGTTCAAGATTTTCGGGCATAGTAAACTAAGTTATCATCCCAGATCTTCCAAGTATTTGACAAATGACTCTTTAAGCTATCCAACATTGCCATATTTATCAAAATAATCATTACTGCGGTCATATCTGGCAATATTTAAGTCTTATCACAACTGTTTCTTGACTTTAGTCCGAAAGAACTTGAATCTATCCAAAGATTCATACTTTTCTCAAGTATAAAAGAAATAGTCATCAATGACTATGTTGAAATGAAAAATTCTATACAAGGTTATCATATATGATCCATTAATATCAATGTGAATGACCTCTAAAGGTCAGGACTTCAGATTGCAGTTTTATTATTTATATTAATCATTTTACTTTTACAATAGTCTATACAAGTTTTTAGATAATTTTTAAGAGTAAACAAAGTGTCAATATTATCAGTCTTTCTACTCTTTTCTAGATATTTGATTAAGACGTTTATTATTCAATACATAAGATTGTTCCTTAAGTAAAGGTCTATTGCAAACAATCTTTTCAACTATATAAGTGATGTACATAACGTTTAGGAGATTAGCACAATTGGTACAATCCATTTAACATATTACAACACCCAACTTTATTTGAATTGGAAAACATAAAAATAACACTTGTTTTTTTATTACAAAAGAGTAGCCACACACTTCCAAGTATAAATGAAAATTAAGTTCCGTTTAAAGGAAGGTACAGTGTTTCTCAATATCAAATGCAAACTAGAATCCAAAATATATATCAAAACAACATCTTCCACCATATTGACATTAAATATTGTTTTCCATTATGAGTTATGATTTATCCTAATTTGGCTTCCTTAGATTTATGAATTCCCTTATGGTAAATAACATAATTTGTTGTATCGCTATCTAACCACCAAAAATTGGATGAGGCTTTTGATAGGAATTGGATTCATAAACGAATGCTAATGAATCACTAACTTTAAACTCACATTTGGACAACCAAGCTTTATATTCATTATGGTGCTCTTTATGTATCATTTCTTCCCAAAAAAAAAGTAGAAAATGACACGATTTCTCTTAAAGGGTACTATCTTGAAACCAGATTATCAAAATGATTGGTGCTTTCATGAGTTCCTTTATGAGTATGATTTTGAACTTCAAATCTACCATCCTTAAGACATAATCCTTAACATTATCACAATCATCAAACCTTATGTTGAAGAATCCTTACATTTATCCCAATCTCGATATTATATAAGACACAATTTCAAACTACCAAGGCCTCCATCATCCTTTTAGCACTGTGGTCAGTCAATAAACTATTTTCAAGTGTTCCTAAATGGAACACCTCATGGACAACCTTTTCCCAAGTAGCAAAAAGTGCTTTATAGTTCTATATTACTAATAGTGAGATTGCTAACTTGTCCTTAGTAAGAATAATATAAACATATACTAGCTTCATCCCAAAAAGAAAATTCTCCTTTTACTACTTAAAATTTGACCTCGTAAGAATCTCAGTCATAATAAAGTTGCCATTACAAAGAATGTGACTTAATAAAAATGTGAGTACTATGTAACTTCAAACTTTATAAGTACACATCCTGATAGCTACATGCATCATCTTATAAATACCTTTAGGCACTTGCAATTGCACACTTTTTCACATGACAACGATCATGAGAATATATTCTAACTTTTTGCGAATTCACCACCTTCAAGTGTATGAATCACTAGGGTCAATTACTCATCCATTATATGTTGTACATGTATCCCTCCATGCACTAACACACAATCACCTCCTTTAAGAGTATGAACACGCATTAGAACATGAGACATTCCATCATAATATGAGACTAATATTTCTCAAATCCAATTAAGTGTGCCATTTTACCGGTCACAACCCAATTGAATCATTGAAACTCTATCATATCGGGATATAAATTTTATGACTCACATTTTCCTTATATATGTAATTTTAGACCTGATGACGGGGTAATCTGTCACTAAAATTGTCATGCTCCAAGCCTCGAGCGCGCACACATCCCTCGGCGGTCGACTAAAATTGTGATGTTCTTAGGATGCGTTGCCGACCCATTCATTTTATGCACATGCGGAAGCGAAGTAATAAACCCTAAACAACGATCAAACACAGGGATAGTAAAAACACATGCCAATGCTTTATATACCAACTACTATTTATATACACTAGGTCAACCCTACAAGCATGTACACATAAGTCTAGTTCCAAAAGAACTATTGAGCCACCCAAGCTCTTGGCCTTGCCGTCTCGGGCTGCGGATCCTCTACGACACCACCGGGGATGTCGATGTCCAAAGGATCAACTACCTCTGTTCCGGGCCCTTCAACCTCGGGTCCCGAGTTCGCCATGATATCATCCAATATATCGATATCCATGGGGTGAAGTACCTCTTCATACTCGCTTTCGACAGCAGGCCCATCAAAACCCTCCAAAGGACCCTCCCGAACCCCGTTAGGCTTGATAATGAACCACGCTTTGAAGTGATGAGGTATCAAGTGAGGTAGGCCCTCATCGACCCAAATAGTGGTCACCACAAGCTCACGATTCCAGGTGGTCCCGAGGATGGGGAGAAGGGTAGACTCGGTCTCCACCTCCCATGGACACCCAAAATGGACGTGATGAACCTCCATTTAAGGACCTGAAAAAGGGTTAACCACGACGGGGTGAGATAAATCTCAACAAGTCTACACCCTAAACCCCGATTAGGACGAGAATTCACTCAGAGGCATCCTAAACATACGTCACACACAAACTTACCTCGCCTCAGCACCTCCCTACATGTAAGTACATCACATATGTATTTATAAACACAGCAAGCGTAACTCAATAACTGGAACACCTCATATCATTCTGCAAACAATAATAGGAGTCTCGATTATAAAGCCAAATCGTTATGACACATCACATTTCGTGCCACACAATTTCGTCCCATTATCAGGCACAGCTATCTCAATCACTCAAGCGTGTCCCAATTATTTACGACCTAACGGCCACGGCCAACTCAACAGTCGGCGGTCATCCGGCATAACCGGGCGTTGTCCCGCTCCGTCGGGCACGGCAACATTTACATCTAGACGTCATTCCATAAAAAAGTATCGGTCCAGCCTCCATTATGACTATCATCCGTTGACAATGGGCATCTAAACTTAATCATGCATCGTCTTGCGTGAACGCATCAAGACGGGTTCCAATAGTGATCACACGCACATCCATATTTGGCCAAGAACACTGTGCTTTGCACTCAAATGCCACAATTTCAAATAATGGACTTGGCCAATTTTCTTCGTATTAAAAATCATCCTAGTAAAATAATTGTGTGTGGTCACACCTTTAAACACGATACGCTCTCATTTCAAAGTCCCACGATTTTATATAGTACATAAAATATTTTTCTAATTAAATACCATAAAATTAATTTTTGGCAATAATAATTCAAAAATCATCACCAAGCACCCAATTGCATAATTTAGCAATTAAATTCACAAATCAATTCAACCACGACGATCAACGTAAAATTCCATTAACCGGTTATTCGGTACAATTTACGCTAATTATAATTAATTAAATAAATTATAATTAATTAAGTAAATTGCAAATTATTTAAACTAATTCACTTAATTAATTTAAATAGGCTAACCGAACTAACCTAATTGAGCTAACTAAACTAATCTAGCTAGGCTAACTACATTCATCTAATTAAGCTAACTAATCTAACTAACCACCTAACTAATTAGTCTAGGTAACTAAGGCTGCGCATGATAAAATTTCTGAAACAGAAATTTATTTCTAGCCAGAAATCAATTTCTCAATTTCTATTCCCCGGACAAGTTTCTGAGTAAAAAGAAACCCGTTTGATAACGACTCAAAATTTTCTATTTCCTCAAACAAACCGTTTGATAACAAAACAAAATTTCTATTTCTATGAATCATGATGTCCTCATCCTTTTAGCTCACTCTTCTTGGTGCTTGTGATGGTAATTTAATTTAATAAAAGTTGGTAAATCGCTTTAATTTATATTGGTAATTTGATAGAGTAGTTAGGAACTTCAAAACATTAGCAATTTATGTAAATAAAAGCTAGTAATTAGTATAAAAATGCTAATATGCAAACTATAAAAGATTTGGTATTTTCAAATGCTAATATGCGAATAGTGAATGTATTTATGCTCCTCATTCAAGATTCGGGTTCAAGTCACTACGTTTTTTGCGCGACTCGTGAACATCATTTTCATATATAATTGCAATCGTGGAACTATTGTTACTATACTTTTTCTTTTTCATCAGCTCATGGCCATGGTGGTTCGAGACAGAATAGTATCAGATTTTCAGATATAATTGCAACATAAACGTTTCGGTAAACTATGCTGGAACTATTCAGCTGCAGCTGCAGAATGTTCAGCTACAATTTCACAGAACTTGGGCGCAATTGAAGTTGGACATCTTTCTCATAAACTGCAAAGACTTTTTAAGACTTTTAAGTGGAATTGGATTAAATGAATCATGAAACCACATTCGTTACCTTCTAACCATCAGTTTCCAGTGGTGCTTTGCTAAGCACATGATACAAGTGAAGGTGCCAACAAACTTCCTAGGTCTGCCGCTATTAATAAAAATGTATATAACTGGCCAAAAAGAAACAAAAATTAACAAAAAAAAGGGCAATATTTTTACATTCCGAGAACATGTCAAGGGATGCCAGCACCCTCCCTGGCCTTCATAACAACCTCCTCTGCAGTGGTGCAGATGATCTTGTTAGCATGTTTCAACTCTACGCAGGAATAATTTCCATCTGCATCCCGAGTCGGTTATTCTCTTATCAAAATTTGAAGAAATGTTGAACAAAGAGTTTATTTTTTTCTTACTGTTAGACAAGCATCGAACAGACAGTCTTATTGCTTACTTCCTGTTGGATCATGTCGTCACACAAATGAAGAAGGGTGCCTCTTCCACTATCAAGTTGTTTGTCATAAACAGAACGGGCAATTAGGTTCTGATATGCAACCACATTTTTCTGAAACCTGCATGAAGTCCAGAATATACTATTATGGTGCAGTTATAGAAGTCGAGATAGAAAGTGAATAAAGAAGAAAGGAGTAACAATTGCTGCAAGCAATTAATACGTGAAAATAGAATCATGATGGTTTATCACCATCTTATTTGAAAAGAGAACCAACTATCCACGTACATAAATCATTGCTATAAGGAGAGGAAGTTGTAAACCTGTAAGTTCTCTCGTGTGTACAGTGAACCACTGGATGTATCAGAACTTCTGAAAGGGAAGAGGAACCACATAACAAATTTATCATCATCCATGTTGGGGACGAGTTAGGTTTTGCAAAATGGAACTTAAGTGAGGTATGTTTTTACGCAATATCCAACAAGTGCAGGTAGGATGCCGGAAATGATCCGAATGTCAGCTTTTGGCATTTGAAGGGAAGTCAAGACAGTAACCTGGAGAGAGAGAGAGAGAGAGAGAGAGAGAGAGAGAGAGAGAGATGGAGTTGGGTGTATGTATAATAGAAAAAAATGTCAACTATTGCATGAATTTGCTACAACTCACCAGACCAATCACAGCAGAAACAACAAATTTGACCCAGTCCACTGGTGTTAAGCTTGGAATTTGCTTCTCTGGCTATCAAACAAAATCTTCAGACACAGCTTACAGAATGATGTTGGAGCAATAAGAAGACACACCTTGATCAAAACAGAAGTTCTAGCTCGCATGCATGAGAGAGGGAAAAAGTACAACTCACAAGTACAATCTCCATATCTGCCATTGGAATGTTCTTGAAATGCTTCAGATATATTCCCCTATCCATATCTGCTTTGTCGCTTGCTTGCCTGTAAATTCACATTCTTGTTTTATGTTTGTAGACAACCAGGAAACTTCCAAATGCCTCAGTCTAGCAAAGGATAGTCTCTCCTTCAATATACAATAAAATATTATTTCACAGCATGCTGTGATGAGTACATAATCTACTCAATCTTTTAGAGACAAAACATGCACATTTTGTCTACAATAACACTTGAGTCCAGAAACATTATATATACCTGTAAAGAACAATTATCCTCTCAAAGGTAGGTTCTTGGATAGTGTTCTTGCTGAGCAGATTAGAAATACTGGTGGCATGCAAATGAAGAATAACATCAGCTGCAAAAGGTTGGGGCATTGTGCATGCAAAGCCAGGAAGAAAGACAGCAACGAAAAGGTATTTATCTCCTCAGTCTAAGCCTCCATTGAACTATAAATGGATAGGGCCACCAAATTGTTAAGAAAGTAGCTCCAAGCACTTGACACATTCGACTATCAGACAAAATAAAACCGCCTACCAATGAACTACTAATGTTACTGGAACTAGTAGTGACCTACCTTGTGGGTTTTAACCATAAGATAATTTAAGCTAAATAAGATATTAAAGCTACCTATCACGTCCACTGATGAGACAATTCCCTCCCTCCCTCCCTCTCTCAATGAGATGATTTTAAGCTACTTATCATGTTCACCAATGAGACAATCTCACTTCTCAGAAAATGTGAACTCTCTCTCTCTCATAATTTGAGATCAACTAAAAAAGCACAAGGAATTCAGCAAACTGTCAAGTTTGAGTCTGGTAATCAATGTCACATTATTTAAAGTTAATGCATGCTTAGTGTGGTTCATTTATGCATTAACAGTTTCTTAAGGTGAACATAATTTACGAAAACAAGAATCAGAAGCTACATTCTAAAGATATATTCAAACTAGACTACAAATACAAAGGAGAGAAGATGTTCAATCACCGCAATGATATGGAACAATTCGATATTCACAATTTTCCAGCGAGCAACAATGTCAAAGACAAAGAAAATCTGAATTTCTCTGATTCTTTTATTACAATTGACAATGTAAACAAATTCAATGCAACCAATAGAATTGCCCTAATCTTTGTCTAATGGAAGCTTTCTTCCTTTTAATGGGGAAAAGAGCAGATAACCAGAGGAAAAGAGCGGACGCGGACGAAAGCCAACACATGAAAAGAGAGGCGAGAAGGGAAGGATTGATTGAACCTCGTGAGGAATCGCGGGGGAAGTTCCAGAGAAGGCCACGAACGAACGCCGACGTGAGCGGATTGAATAACGACGGAGATGGGTGACGGCACTGGAGTTGCGGAATCGAGAGCGGAAAGGGGACGCGGACAGAGGAGGCGGGTCCGACGGGACGATCGGAGCAAATTGGACGGTCTGTGGACGGCGACGGCGAGCTGAGCGACGATCTAACCGGCAATAGGACGGCGACGGCGACTGGAGTTGCGGAATCGAGAGCGGAAAGGGGATGCGGACAGAGGAGGCGGGTCCGACGGGACGACCGGAGCAAATTGGTCGGTCTGAGGACGGCGACGGTGAGATGAGCGGCGACTGCGTCAGAGTCGACGGCGAGGATGAACAGCTTCGGAGTCGTAGGGTTTTTGGTTGAGGTGAGGAGAAGGGATGGGAAAGCAAGGGTAGTGAGGAGAGGAGTCGACGTTCTCTGTTGAAGGAAGAAGGATGGATAGAAAGAGAAACGATTTCTATTTCTATTTCAGAAATAGAGAAGCTAAAATTTTTAGCTTCTGATTTCTCCTCCAAAACAATTTCTGAAACAGATTTTTGTTCCAAACCTGTTTCGGGGAACAGAGAAATAGAGAAATTGAGAAACAAAAATTTTACCATGCGTAGCCTAACTAACCTAACTAACTTAGTTACACAAACTAACTAACCACTAATCCTTAATTAAGCCTAAACCAATCCACTAAGTGCAATTAACTTCATAATCTAAGATTAGGGCGTTAACTCACCCGATTAGTGAGTGACGGGTCCACGGCGACGGCGGCGCAAAGACGGTGAAGACTCATGCCTACGGCATCTCCAATGGAGGCTTTGAAGAGGCTAAAATCAGCCTATGGGTCTCACGGCTTGGTTGGAAGAATCGGTTCTGCTTGGTTTTGGATTGAGGGGCTGAGGTGGCCGATCGGGCTGAGTGGCGAGCTGGATGAGCAGGGGTGGCGAGCTGGCGGTTTGGTCGTTGGCTGGAGGCTAGAGCGGGCGGTGGTGTGGCCTAGTTGGGGACTAGCGGTAGCAACGGCACGGGGACGGCTGAGGTGTGGAGTTGCTGAGGCGGTCTGGCATTGGGGCTGGGCTAGATGGATAGGGCGGCTAGCGGTGGTTGGACGGTGACTCGGTTGGCTGTCGCTGGCGCTTTGGGTTGTGCTAGACGGTTCGGTTGAGTGGAGGTGAGTGGCAGCATCAACAATGGAAGAAAATGAAGATTTGAGGAAGAAGCAAGAAGAAGAAGGAGAAGTTGCAGTAGGGGAGGGGCAAGTCTTGAAAGTCTAGCATGCAACTAATTGGAAGCCAAGCACAAATATCTTGCACTTAAGTGTAATGACCTCCAAAGTCTTCAGCCACCATGGTTAAGGCATCATCCAATGGTTGTTTTCTCTTCAAATCTTCACAAAATAGGCCTACTTGGTGGCCAAAAATGCCAATAACTCAGCCTATATGAATTTCTTCTCATTTTCCTTCAATTCCTCACCAAATCAAGTCATTTTCATGGCCAAAAAGTCCATGGCAGCAGCCCATACAAATTTCCCTTCAACTCTTCACATAACAATTCAAATTTGTGGCCAAAATTCCAACTAAAGGTTTTCCCCTCCGAATTTCCTTGATTTTAATTTGCCGAAATTGATTTTCCGTAAAAATTCTGGGCTTAACGGAAATTTCTTCGAAAGATGAGATGAGATCCTAAAAATAAATCGTGACACGCTCGAATGTTCGATCCCCAAAATCGAATTTAATTTCGTGGTTAAAATCGACCAAACATGATTTTAGCGTTACCTAACCTACTAGGTAGCTTTTAGGGATTTTATCGCATTTGACCCGTGGTCGATAATTTTTTATCCATGTTTGTGCATCTTCAACTCGTTGATGACTCTCGGTTGTCGTAAAAATCTCAAGGTTTCAATTACGGGTACCGAATAGAATCGACAGAAAATTAGGTTAGTGCCGTTCGACGTGAATTTTGCGATCAGGTGGAATCACCCACCATTCAATTGCGCATTTTCGTTGAATTGACCTATATCCAATCACTAATCGATTATAATGGTGCCGTATTGACCCTTGCCGATTATCATGGTCGAGCGATCGATTTCTGATTGAATTCTCAAGTCTGCCGCGTTTATATTCCTTAACGGCTTCACTTAATAGGTTAGTTAACTCGTGAGTGATTAGCTTAGAGAAAAAGGACCATAGGCGCGTTGACAAAAAGCCTATTTCATATAATCGAGACGGGGTCGAAATTCAGGATGTCACAACTCTTCCTCTCTTATAAAAATTTCGTTCTCAAAATTTAAACCATTACAATTCTTCTTAAAAAAGGTGGGGGTATTTACGTCTCATCGATTCTTCGCTTTCCCATGTTACTCCTTTTATTCCATGATATTGCCAAACCACTTTAACCAAAGAGATCGTCTTGGTACACAGAACTTGCTCCTTTCTATCCATTATCCAAACTGGTTTCTTCATGTACGACACTCTCTCATCCACGTATAATTCTTCAAAATTCAGCACATGGATCGGGTCAGGTTCATACTTCCTCAACATTTACACATGGAAGATATCATGCACTTGAGCAAGTCTTGGCGGCAACGCAAGACGATACGCCAAAGTCCCTATTCGCTCCATAATTTCAAAGGGATCGACGTACCTCGGACTTAGCTTCCCTTTCTTACCGAAGCGCGAGGTACCTCTCATTGGTGACACTTTAAGGAATACATGCTCACCAACTTGGAATTTCAATGGTCTCCGCCGCTTATCTGCATAATTTTTCTGGCGACTCTGAACGGTCTTTAGCCTTTCTTGAATGACCTTGATGACGTCCATTGATTGCTGAACCAACTCAGGGCCCGTAATCTTCCGTTCTCTAACTTTGTCCCAACAAATTGGAGTTTTGCAAGCTCTGCCATACAACGCTTCAAATAGTGTCATCTGGATGCTCTGCTGATAACTGTTGTTGTAGGAAAACTCGACTAGATGAAGCTATTCCTCCCAGCTTCCCTTGAAGTCCAACACACAAGTTCGCAGCATGTCCTCGAGGGTTTGAATCGTCCTCTTAGACTAGCCATCCGTCTGCGGATGATAGGCCTTGCTGTACTGCAGCTTCGTTCCCAAGACAGTATGTAAACTTTTCCAAAAAGCTGCTGTGAATTTCGGGTCTCGATTTCACGTAATTGTCACTGGAACTCCATGTAGACGAACTATTTGTCGTACATACAACTTAGCATATCTGTCCAATGCAAAATCCTTTCGTACAGCAATGAAGTGAGCAAACTTCGTCAATCTGTCAACTATAGCCCATATGGAATCATTACATCTCTGACTCATTAGTAAGCCCATCACAAAATCCATTGTGATATATTCCCACTTCCACTCAGGAATCTCAAGAAGTTGCAACAACCCTCTAGGCTTACAATGCTGTGCTTTTACTTGCTGACACGTTAGACACTTGGCGACATGTCTGGCGATATCCGCCTTCATACCGGTCCACCAATAGTGTTGACACAGGTTCTGATACATCTTCCGTACTGCCTAGATGAATGCTGTAACTACTACGATGCGCTTCTGACAATATCTCCTCCTTAAACTCTGTATCATCAAGTACACATAATCTTCCACGAAACTTTAGTATCCCGTCTTCATAAACTTGAAAATAAGCCTTTCTCTTTTCTGCATCCTTTTGTAGAATTTTCTAGATCTCAAGATCTATCAATTGCAATGTCCTGATCCTTAATCGAAGACTTTTGACTCAACGCATCTACAACTTTGTTGGCTTTTCCGAGATGATACAGGATGTCATAGTCATAGTCCTTGAGAATTTCCATCCAACGATGCTGTCTCATGTTCAACTCATTCTAAGAGAATAAGTACTTGAGGCTCTTGTGGTTTGTAAAGATCTAGAACTTTTCTCCACACAAGTAATGTCTCCAAATCTTCAGAGCAAAGATGATCACTTTGAGTTCCAAACCATGGGTCAGATAGTTTAACTCATAAGGCCTCAATTGATGGGACGCGTATGCAACAACTTTGCCATGTTACATCAAAATGCAACCCAGTCTTTTGTACGACACATCACTAAAGATCTTGTATCATCCAGGACCAAACGAAATTGTTAGCACGGGTGCCGTAATCAGCTTCTGCTTAAACTCTTGAAAACTACGCTCGCACTTATTCATCCATATGAACTTCTCTTCCTTTTTCAGCAATTGAGTCAAAGGCATGGCTATTGTAGAAAACCTTTCCACGAATGATTTGTAATAACCTGCCAATCCCAAGAAACTTCTGATCTCTATCACTGTCGTCGATCTTGGCCAATTGATAACTGCTTCGATCTTAGTCGGGTCCACGGAAATCCCTTCACCAAAAATCACGTGACCTAAGAAAGCTACACGAGTCAGCCAAAACTCGTACTTACTGAACTTGACGTACAGTCCATGTTCTCATAGAGTTTGAAGCACCGTCCTTAGATGTCTTTCATGCTCCTCTGGACTTCTCAAGTACACCAGGATGTTGTTGATAAACACTATCACGAACTGATCCGGATACTCATTGAATACTCGATTCATCAGATCCATGAAAGCAGCTGGGGCACTGATCAAACCAAACGGCATTACGGTAAATTCATAATGGCCGTAACGTGTACGAAAAGCTGTCTTTGGTATGTCTTCCTTCTTGATCCTCAGCTGATGGTACCCTGTCTTAAGGTAGATCTTAGAAAATATCGACGCTCCTTGCAATTGATCAAACAGGTCGTCAATCCTTGGCAACGGATACTTATTATTGATTGTCACCTGATTGAGTTGTCGATAGTCGATGCAAAGACGCAACAAACCATCTTTCTTCCTCACAAACAGGACTGGTACTCCCCAAGGTGATGCACTAGGACGTATAAATGCTTTATCCAACAACTCCTGCATCTGCACTTTCAATTCCTTCAATTCTGACAGCGCCATGCGGTAAGGAGCCTTAGAGATTAGCTCTGTCCCATGGGCCAACTCAATCATGAACTTGATCTCCCTTTCTAGGGGCAAACTAGGTAATTTTTGAAGAAACACATCAGAAAACTCTCGTACCACAACAATGCTCTCCATCTTCGGCTCCTCAACTGTCGTATCCACTACAGTTGCCAAATAGCCTTGGCAACCTACTTCTAACAAACGGGTTGCCTCAAGGGATGAGATTAAGGTAATTGAGGGTCCTCAACTTTCAATAAACTCGAAACTTTCACTTGCTAACGGGTTAAATTGAATCGATTTACGATAATAGTCTACATTAGCTCGTTACTTGGTGAGTCAATCCATGCCAATGATCACATCAAAATCATACATGGCCAACACAATCAAATCTATCCTTTCCTCTCACTCATCAATAACTAACTTGCAATCAGGACACCCTACTGCAGACAACACTTTATCCTTTAATGGGGTGGATATACTAATGACTGACCCCAATGGTTCCGGACTCAACCTTACCAACTTAACGTACTGCTCAGCAATAAATGAAAACGTAGCTTTAGGGTCAAATAAAGCATAAGCAGCATGGTCATTCAGTGAGATCATACTTATGACCACGTCTGGTGAGTCCTCTGCCTCCCGTCGGGTGACAGCATACACCCTTCCTTGCATTGGAGGCCTGTTCATCCTACCCTACGGTGTGTTTTGAGACACATTTCCTCAGTTTTGTCCCATCGGCGGTAGTGGTGGTTGTGATCCCATCGGTATGTGCGGATAGTCCCTAATATGGTGGCCGTGCTGCTACATCCAAAGCAAGCTCCCGCTCTTGTGAAACATGGGGTTGATCCATGTCGTCTTCCACAGAAACAACACACATTGTTCTGGTTGGGCGCCAACTTTCCAATCCCACATTTCCTGTTGGGTGGAATGGGATATCTTCCACCTGTCATCGGCTTCTTCCCGTACCGATTGCCATCTCTGTTTGACCCGAACCGTGACCCAGATGCAGTGGCTCGTTCGTTCAAGTTCCTCTCTATCAGTTGTGCCCTCTCATATAGATCACTGTAATACTTCAAATTCAGCAGCAAGAGCGGATCTTTGATCTCCGGTCAAAGGCCATCTCTGAACCTCCTTGCTCTGTCTATTGGATCCTCGATCAGTCTTGGCGCGTACTTGGCTAGCTCGGCGAACTTCGCCTCATACTAGTCTACCAACATAAGACCTTGACAAAGGCGTTGAAACTTTGCCATCTTCTGCTCTCTGGCACAATTAGAGCAAGTACTTTCTATTAAAAACTTCCATGAAGGCGTTCCACACCGGAACTGTGCCTTCTGGAAACACCCTTCCTTTGGTGGCTTCCCACCACGTGCTAGCTTTCCCTTGCACCTGCTAGACCGTCGGGACTACCTTGTCTTCATCAGAGCACCTCAACAATGCGAAGACCTTTTCTAACTCACGAATCCAGAGGGTTGCAGCCTCGGGTTCGCCTGCTCCACTGAACCTCGGCGGGTTCAACTTCATAAACTGCTCTACCAGCTTGTGCATCGGTCGCTCTCCAATCACATTCTCAGGCTGGACTTCAACAGGTGCAGCTGCAACAGCGGCAATGATATTAGCAACAACAGTGGCGACGGTAGCTTGATTTTGCGTTTGTTGTCTCATCATGTTACCTAACATCTCAAGCGCCTGCACAATACCATCAATTCTAGGATCGTCGAGTGCTGCTACACCGGTATCGGCCTGCGGCGGTACTCTTTCTCTTGCGCTGGCCTAATCTGGCGCTCTACCTTGGGTACCGACCCTAGTCGACATCCTACCTCGAGTGACAGACACAACAGTCCTCTTTCGAGGAGTCCTTTGCTCAGGATCACTCATAATACAGACTCTTTATAGAAACCTGCTTTCCAATTCCAACACTGAATTAGAAAATTGAGCGACCCACACAACCAATCTATCAATAAGCTAATCAATCACATGCATCAACATAAGGAAACGCCTTTCCTACTAACTATCCCAAGACCTATCGCACCTTATCACTCCAGACACTGACCAGCTCCAATACCACTTCGGGCAAGAATGTCACGCCCCGAGCTTCGAGTGCGCGCACATCTCTCATCGGTCGACTAAAATTGTGATGTTCTTAGGATGAGTCACCGACCCATTCGTTTTATGCACATGCGGAAGTGAAGTAATAAACCCCAAACAACGATCAAACACAGGGATAGTAAAAACACATGCCAACGCTTTATATACCAACTACTATTTATATACACTAGGTCAACCCTACAAGCATGTACACAAAAGTCTAGTTCCAAAAAGAACTAATGAGCCACCCAAGCTCCTGGCCCTGCCGTCTCGGGCTGCAGATCCTCTACGACACCACCGGAGATGTCGATGTCCAAAGGATCAACTACCTCTGTTCTGGGCCCTTCAACCTCGGGCCCCGAGTTCGCCATGATATCATCCAGTATATTGATATCCATGGGGTGAAGTGCCTCTTCATACTTGGTTTCGACGGCAAGCCCGTCAAAACCCTCCAAAGGACCCTCCCGAATCCCGTTAGGCTTGATAATGAACCATGTTTTGAAGTGATGAGGTATCTGTTAGAGAAATCCTCTTAATGTGTTTTGAAGTCGACAAAACATTTCCATCAGTCTAGTCTGAAGACTTGCAGACTCTACTGACAAAGTCTGAAGACCTCCAGACTCAAGTTTCAAAGTCTACTCTCATGGACAGTTTCCAGACCGACGAAGTTAAAGTCCTATTATGATCAATTCAAGTATGGTTTTGATTCTAACGGTTATGGAATATCTCACGACTGGAATTAGCACTTCAAGATCTTTTATTTGTATTCGAATAAACTAGATTCTCTAGATTCGTAATTTATACTTGGAAGGTTCTACTTATGGAAACCGAGAACCTGATTTTATGGGCGAGCAAGATTGATGGGCTATCGTCATTTTCCTTGAGGAGCTCGACATCTCTCTAAATTGATTATGTCCAACGGGTTGATTGGAAGAATTTCTTTGGAATGTGCCAACGGTAATGAAGGCATGAAGAAGTATTTAAGGGAGACGCTCAAGTTGTTCAAGAGGGGCAGATAGAAGAATTTCAAAGTCTGAATCTCTTTGTTCTTTTGTGATCTTATTCTTCGAGCTATACTTGTAATCAAAAGAGAGACTGAATTTTGGTGAGACCTTGAGGAAGTGTAGTAGGTCTCTACACTGTGGAATCAAGGGCGTGAGATTGTAAATTCTCTTTTTGATTCTTAGTGAAATCCAACTAGTGGGCTGTCCGTGCAGGAGAGTGGACGTAGACTTGATCTAAGCCGAACCACTATAAACTTGGAGTCTTGATTCTCTATCCCTAATCCTTTTACTTTACATTGCATTCTCATACATCGATTAGTGTTTTCAATCTCTTAGTCTATCATCTAATAAAAAGTCTATATATTCTGTTACGTTTTATAAAAATCATTTTAATCACCTATTCACCCCCCTCTAGGTGCTCGTACTAGTTCTATCAATTGGTATAAGAGCTTGTGTACTCATTCATTAGAAGTGTCTTTACTTCTGAGTTAAAGATCTATGGCTAGTATGTTGCCTACAGGGTTGGTTGAAGGTCAAAGCAACACCAGACCTCCATACTTTGATGGAAAAGACTATAGCATATGGAAAAACAAAATGAAAGCATTCCTAAGATCGAAAGATCCCTTGGAATGGGAAGTAGTAGAAAAAGGAATCATTCCTACTGCGCCGCTTCGGTATCGAAAGAGGAAAAGAAGTTGCCGCTATCGAGATGACTCAAGAAGAAATAACCAAGAGACAAGCTCTTGATGCTAAAGCTATTTATTCTTTATATTGTGCTTTATCTCCTACTGAGTATAACAGAATATCCTCTTGTGATACAGCAAAAGAAGTTTGGGATATGCTACACATTACCTATGAAGGAACTGATCGAGTGAAAGAGACAAGGATCAATATTTTTTTGGGACAATATGAAGTTTTTAAGATGAGATCAGGAGAATCAATATCTGATATGTTTAGCCGTTTTACTAAAATAGTAAATGGTCTAGAATATCAGGGACATCCAATCTCAGGACATATGAAGGTCAACAAACTGCTGCGTGGACTCTCTAAGGACTAGAATTATATAAAGACTTCGATAAGGGAAACACAAAGGATTGCACCACTTTCTGTAGACGAATTGATTGGAACTCTTCAGTCTTACGAAGTAAAGCACACCAATGAAGAAGAAAATTCAAAAGGTAAGAAGTTTATTGCTTTAAAGTCTAATGACTATTCTGATGTTACAGACTCCGAAGAAGATCTAGATGATGAAGAACTGGCACTTATGATAAAAAGATTCAGAAAACTGAACAAAAAGGGAAGAAAATTCAATTGGAAAAAACAAAGCTCACAAAGATTTCAGAACAAATCAACTGAGGAAGATGATTCCAACAAAGAAGTGACTTGCTTCGAATGCAAGAAAAAAGGGACACATCATACCCAACTGTCCTTTGTTAAGGAAAAGGAAAGGAAAGGCTGAGAAATACAGAAAAGCACTCAAAGCAGAAACTTGGAGTGATATTGAATGTGAGGAAAGTGGTGATGATTATGCCAATATTTGTTTAATGGCAAAATCTGATTCGACTGCACTCGGACAGAGACATGACAGTCTGACTCGAACGGTGAGCTTGAGGTAAGTAATCTAAAAATTCCTGTCAAAGTCTCGAAATATATTGATAAACTATGTCTTGGTCTTAAAACCTCTCTTAAGAGGATCTCCGAATTAAAAAGGAGAATTCTACCTTGAAGCAACATGAAGAAATTTTGGAAGGAAAAGTTTGAAAATTTAGATAAGAACTTTACTATTTTGAAAGAAAACTCAGACTCTGTTTCCAAAGAAAATACCTATTTGAAAAATGATATTTCAAACGTCTCAAAAAGGTTTTCAAATGGTTCTGAAAAATTGGATAAGATTCTTTCTATACAAAGACCCTACTTTGATAAATTAGGTCTCGGTATGACTTCTGAAACTATTCCACTAATTGATTTTCCAAATGTGAAGGAAAGAATCAAACAAAGACCAACAAAAGTTATTTATAAAAATCATTTTCAGAAAATCTTTGTAAAACCCGTTGGTCGAAATGCTCTCAAATGTTCAAAGTGTCAAAGCTCGAACATTTTGAGAAAGAATGCCCTTTTGGTTTGGAGACTGTTAAAAGGGATTGAGCAAAGACTGTTTATTGCTCTAACTCAACTGGACCCAGGATGATATGGGTACCAAAGAAAGCTTGAATTTTCTCTTAATTGTAGGTCACTATCAAGAGGAAGATTAAATGGTATTTGGATAGTGGCTGCTCAAGACATATGACAGGAGATTCAGGTTACTTCATAAAACTTGTCCAGATAGATGGAGAAAAAGTTTCTTTTGGTGGTAACAACAAAGGAAGGATTATTGGTCGCGGTACAGTAAAAATTTGAAGTCTATCAATCAATAATGTCTCCTTGGTGGAAGGATTAAATTATAATTTGCTCAGCATAAGCCAATTGTGCGATACTGGATTCAAGATCAACTTTCAGGAAGGAACGTGCTCGGAATCGAAGATTTCTCTCAATCTTTTACCGGACGAAGACATGGGAATATCTATCTTCGGATGTGAATCAAGAAAGATCACAATGCTTAATATCAGTACAAGATGAAGCTAATCTATGGCACAGAAAGCTTGGTCATATTAACATGAAGTAGATTGCCAAAATCTCTTCAAAGAAGCTTGTTCGAGGATTACCTATTCTCAATTACCTAAAGTCTGATCTATGCACACCATGCGTACTGGGAAAACATGTTCGAAATTCTTTTAAACCAATAAATAAAGTTTCCACTAATCGTGTACTGCGGCTTCTGCATATGGATCTTTTTGGACCCACAAGAACTCAAAGCATTAGTGGAAAAATGTTTTGCCTAGTAATAGTGAATGATTATTTACGATTTACTTGGGTCTACTTTCTTGCAAGTAAGTCTGAGACTTTCTCTCACTTTTCAAAATTTGCTAAGAAAGTGCAGAATGAAAAAGGTCATACTATTTCAAGCATTCGTACAGACCATAGAGGTGAGTTTGAAAATCAAGACTTTGCTAAATTTTGTGATGAATCTGGTTTTCAGCATAAATTATCCTCTCCATATACACCAAAATAGAATGGGGTTGTGGAAAGGAAGAATAGATTTTTACAAGAAATGGCAATGACTATTCTAATTGAAAGTAATATTTCTTCACGGTTTTGGGCTGAAGCTATTTTTACTGCTTGCTATATTATTAACAAAGTATTTTTAAGGCCAATTCTTGAGAAAACTCCTTATGAAATTTTTAAAGGTAAGAAACCAATTGTTTCATATTTTCAAGTATTTGGTTGTAAATGCTTTATCCTAAAAAATGCAAATGATCGAGTTGGTAAATTTGAAGAAAAATCAGATGAAGGATTCTTTCTTGGGTACTCAACTTCAAGCAAAGCCTACACAGTATTCAACAAGAAGACTCAGACTGTGGAAGAATCAATGAATGTCAAATTTCAAGACTCTTCACAAATTTAGCCAAATCAGACTAAAGAATCAGAATCTGCTCTTGACTCCATAAGGTCTACCTCCTTTGAAGCAGTTCAAAATCCAGAAGCAGTACAACAAGTTGTTGATGAAGAATCAACTCAAGAATAAGATCAACAACCTATTAGACTGACCAGTAATTGGAAGCATAAGTCTAGTCATCCTGAAGAACTCATTATTGGAAACGTTAATGAGGGAATTCGAACAAGATCCAAAAGGCGAGAAGAGTCTAGTGCTGTGGCACTTATTTCTGAAATAGAACCCAAAAATATAGAAGAAGCTTTAGCTGATAAAAGCTGGATTGAAGCAATGCAAGAAGAACTCAGACAATTCAGCATTAACGACATTTGGGAATTAACTCCTAAACCAAAAGGTAAATATGTTATTGGAGCTAAATGGGTTTTCAGGAACAAAGTCGATGAAAAAGGCAAAGTGACAAGAAACAAAGCAAGACTTGTGGCTAAAGGATACATGCAAGAAGAATGGATAGACTATGATGAGACTTACGCTCCTGTAGCAAGGTTAAAAGCAATTAGATTATTACTTGCTTTTGCATGCTATAAGAATTTCAGGTTATTCCAAATGGACGTCAAAAGTGCATTTCTGAATGGATTTATCCAAGAAGAAGTCTATGTGGAACAACCTCCTGGGTTTGAAGATTCAAAGAAACCAGACTCAGTGTTCAAACTGAAAAAGGCTTTATATGATTTAAAACAAGCTCCTCGAGCTTCATATGAAAGGTTAAGTAACTTTTTAATTCAAAGTGGTTTCATTAAGGGAAATGTAGATACTACATTATTTATTAAAAATGAAGGTAAAATCTTTTTACTTGTTCAAATTTATGTTGATGATATTATATTTGGATCATCTAATGAGATTTTGTGCAAGAAATTTTCTAAGTCTATGCAGGATGAATTCGAGATGAGCATGATGGGTGAACTATCCTTCTTCCTTGGTTTACAAGTGAAACAACTGAAAGAAGGAATCTTTATTCATCAAGAAAAATATGCAAAAGAACTTGTTAAAAAGTTCGGTTTGGAGAATTGCGAAAAGACTGACATACCTATGTCAAACTCTTCGAAGGTAGACAAAGATGAAGGAGGAAAGAAAGTCGACCATAAACTATACAGGAGTATCATTGGTTCACTTCTTTATTTTACTGCATCAAGACCTGACATATTATTTAGTGTTTGCATTTGTGCTAGGTTTTAATCGGATCCTAAAGAATCTCATCTAAGTGCTGCGAAACGTATCATTAAATATGTTGCAACTACTGCTAAGCTTGGTCTATGGTATCCTAAAGAAGGACACTTTACTCTTCTTAGATATTCGACGTAGATCTTGCAGGTTGCAAAGTTGATAGAAAGAGCACATCTGGCACTTGTCAATTACTTGGTAACAGGGCAGTATCTTAGTTTTCAAGGAAGCAAAGCACCGTAACTCTATCAACAATTGAAGCAGAATGTGTAGCTCTTGGAAGTTGTTGTTCTCAAATACTTTGGATAAAACAACAACTATGAGACTTTGGTATCGAAGACTTTTGTACCGAGATCAAATGTGACAATACCAGTGCAATCAATCTTACAAAGAATCCAATTTTACACTCAAGAACAAAACATATAGAGATTCGACATCATTTTATTAGAGATCATGTTCAAAATGGAGAAGTCTTGATACATTTTCACAAAGCCGCTTGAGAAAAGTTTATTTGAGTTTATTCGCTCAAGACTCAACATTTTATCTCTTGAAAACGATGAAGCTCGGACTCGGAACTAAATCTGAAAAGAATCAGACTCAAAAGTTCAGACTCAGAAGACCAAAGGTTACGACTGTTCAATAACAGTACATTTATTCATTTAACCTGACATCTTGAAAAGGTAAGACTGCTTGTTAATCTCTGATTGATATTATTAAGGTAGTTATCTTTTTGAAAAAGATGGTTATCCATTTTTAAAAAATGCAGTTATTTTGAAAAGGTATTTTTATTTTTTCCTTTTCGTGACGTTTCAAATACCCCGTATCGATTGCCTTTTATACAATTCTTCTTCCTCTTCTCTTTTTACCTAAAAACCCTAGAGCACAAATTTTCACTCTCTGAAAGTTTCTTTCGAAGTTCAACTCTTAAAGCTTTCACCTTTCTCGCGATACGAGTGTGAAAATTCTCTCAAAGACAGTGACAATGTCGCATCAAAGAAAGTCATCGAGAATTGCAAGCAGGGGACCACAATGTTTGCGCGAGGGGCCTACGCATTTTGATCTTACAGAAGAAGGAGACTCTCCAAGTGGACAGGTCCATCAACATTCTCAACCGCGCACTTCCTCTCCTGCTAGATCACATGATCGTAACTCTCAACATGCAGAGAAAAACATCATCGAGGATATAGAACCAATAAGATCTCTTAAGCTCGCATTCACTTACAGGCTTTACTCTGCTCTGAAAGAAGGGGGTTTTGCAATGACGTTTATTGATGAGTTTCTAAAAGAAAATGGCTATAAGAATGAGACTCATTTTCTAAGTGTGATGGATGTTCGGGTGTTGTTCCTGTTGGAACAACGGTAAAGACTTTTGCTAACTTTTCAAGTGATCCACGATTTGGTGGTGTAAATCAGCCTGAAGGAAAAGATGATGATGAGAAAATGTTCGTGCATTTTAAGCCAAGAATGGGCGTGGCTACAAATCTTCGAGGAAAGAAGGAAGAATTATTTCGGTCAGAGGAACATAAAAAAGTTTATTCCAAATTGTTGAAGCGAGGGGTTATGAACCCAAGAACTGTGGACTTTGATTTTCTCAATCTGTTAAACATCAATCTGAGAGAGAAGTTTGAGAAATTTCAACTTGATCGATTTTGTACTGAGATAGAGACTGCTCATTCTGAACTGACTGCATATTTCAACTCAAATCTTAGTTTCCTTGATGCAAACAGCTTTTCATTCAGCGTGAGAGATAATGAGTATGTGGTTGATGTAGATACTCTTACTGACATTATTGGTGTGGAAAGAGGAGTTTTCCAATCTATTTCTGTGTCTGTTAGCCATGCAACCTTGGAGCTTGCAAAAGATAGAATTGCAGAAGGACGCCTCTCGTATCTGAGAATGAGTGCATCAAACATTCTACTTCATAAGATTGTGATTAACTGTCTCAGACCCAAGTCAACATCAAAGACAGATGTCTCTATTTTTGAAGCAAAATTGATGTACGCCATCAAGATCGGTCATAAGTTTTCCTTGCCTCATATCATCATGTTTCACATGTATAGGTCCATGGCAAATGACAAGGGCAAACTTCCTTATTCTGCTCTCATCTCTCATTTATTCAGACATCTGAATATTCAGCCTCCTACAATTCTATGTGTGAGAACCATTGATCAAATGGTAATTGGGCTGAAAATGATTACAAAGATGCGTCTGAAAGAACTCAGCAAGAAGCTAGAGCGGTTCAAGAAGAAAACCCCTGTCAAAGTCAGACAAGACTCAAACTGCTGCAAAGAGAAAAGGAAAAGATCCCATGACTGGTCCTACCAAAAGAAGGCGAGCAATCATCTTACAAGATGAAGATGATGAGGATGACATTCCTATCTTTGCTTTTGTTTCCCAGCATTTTGTTCCTGAGTCAGCAGAACAAGAACATCAAGTCGGAGGAGAGACTGAGAAAGGGAATCAGGAGAAGGAATCCTTGCGGACACAAGAAGAAGAAGACACAGCCAGAACAGACTCACAGAAGTAGACAGAAGAACAACCTAGAGAAGAAGGTCGTGGAGATTCTCCAGCAGAAAAGGAGGCTCAAGAACATCATGACACTGAAGAAGCATCTCGACAAGAAGAATACTTCTCTCCACCAGAAGGCATTGAAACAGGGCGAGATGTTCCTAGAGAAAGTATTCATCTTTTAACTTTTACAAGTGCAAGTGCCAGTTGTTCTCCTACTGGTGCAGAGGATGTCTATGCCTCTCAATTTCATGAAGAAGACCTTGAGGCATCATCTCCAAATGTTGATCTTCCTGCTGATGTTCGCTCAACTGGCTTTACTCCACAATCTGACCATGTTGAAGCAAGCACATAGACTGAAAAATCAAGAGACTTTGGAAGACTACTTGAAATTCTTTTGGAGCTTAAAGGCCAGGTCTATGCATTAGGATGCGAATTTCAGACTCTGCAGAATGAGAATTGTGCCATGTCCATCTCTTTGCAAGATCAAATTCAAAATATTCATCTTCAGATTCAGGCAACTGCCAAATGCACGGCTTTAGCACAACCGGAGAGGATTTGAAGAAGTTGGATGACACCGGTCAAGTCAATGGGAGATTTTCAGCTCGTGCGCATTCCTAGAGCATCTTGACTTTTTCACCTTTTTATACTGACAAAAAGGGGGAGAAGTTTTTGCAGATTTTTCAACTTTCATCTTTTGAACATACTTTGGATAGTTTTCAATATTTTGATGTGGTTGTGATTGACTTTATCTTTTGTTTGGATTTTTGGACTGACTTGAACTTTGGATTGCTTGCTTATTATTGCAGTACTTTAAGCTATGCTATTAATTTAGATAAAGATAACTGATAAATATCTGTACAGGACTAACTTGTTTTCTGTGGATGCAGATCTGTCATTATCTTTATCCTAACCTATTATGAGATATCATTGCTAGCTTAAATGTTGCAGGACGATAGTATCCAAATCTGCAGGAAAGTTTTGTCACCATCAAAAAGGGGGAGATTGTTAGAGAAATCCTCTTAAAGTGTTTTGAAGTCGACAAAACATTTCCATCAGTCTAGTCTGAAGACTTGTAGACTCTACTGACAAAGTCTGAAGACCTCCAGACTCAAGTTTCAAAGTCTACTCTTATGGACAGTTTCTAGACCAACAAAGTTAAAGTCCTATTCTGATCAATTCAAGTATGGTTTTGATTCTAACGGTTATGGAATATCTTACGACTGGAATTAGCACTTCAAGATCTTTTATTCGTATTCGAATAAACTAGATTCTCTAGATTCGCAATTTATACTTGGAAGGTTCTACTTATGGAAACCGAGATCCTGATTGTATGAGCAAGCAGGATTGATGGACTATCGTCATTTTCCTTGAGGAGCTCGAGATCTCTCTAAATTGATTATGTCCAATGGGTTGATTGGAAGAACTTCTTTGGAAGGCGCGAATGGTAATGAAGGCATGAAGAAGTATTTAAGGGAGACGCTCAAGTTGTTCAAGAGGGGCAGATAGAAGAATTTCAAAGTCTGAATCTCTTTGTTCTTTTGTGATCTTATTCTTCGAATTATACTTGTAATCAAAAGAGAGACTGAATTTTGGTGAGACCTTGAGGAAGTGTAGTAGAGTCTCTACACTGTGGAATCAAAGGCGTGAGACTTGGAGTCTTGATTCTCTATCCCTAATCCTTTTACTTTACATTGCATTCTCATACATCGATTAGTGTTTTCAATCTCTTAGTCTATCATCCAATAAAAAGTCTATATATTCTGTTACGTTTTATAAAAATCACTTTAATCACCTATTCACCTCCCTCTAGGTGCTCGTACTAGTTGTACAAAGTCGTAATCAACTGCATCCAACCAAAGTCAACTTCAAAGATAGATGTTTCTCGATCTGAAGCGAAACTAATGTTTGCCATCAGTAATGGAATGAAGTTCTCTCTGCCTCATACAATCCTAATGCATATGTACAGGACTATTGCAAAGGATAAGGGACAACTCCCTTAATTAGCGCTAGTCTCACAACTGTTCAGACATTTTCACATTCAGCTTTCAGCCTCTCTATGTGTTCGAACCATTGCTCTTATGGTTATAGGATTGAAGATGGTGTCCAAGATGAGGTTGAAGGAATTGAACAAAGCCCTAGAGCGCTTAAAGGAAAAGTCCCACAGCAAAACCAAACAAGACTCTGCTGCACAGAAAAGGAAAGGCAAGGAGCTCATGCTTGAACCTGCTAAGAAGAGAAGATCTCTTATCTTACAAGATGAAGAGGATGATAAGGATGATCTTACCATCTCTGTCTTTGCATTGAAGAATCTTAAGAGCTTCGTCAGCTTTGAGCAGCAACGGGACAAAGAAGAAAGAGAAAGAGGAGAAACTAAGCAAAGAAGAGAAGGAAGAGAAGACAGAGAAGGAATAGAGGAAAGAGAAGAAGTAGGAAGAGAAGCTGAAGAAGACAAGGGTAAGGATGACTCCATTGAACCAACTTTGGCAATATCCTTATCTGAGTATTCGGAGAAGACAAGGAGTGGAACTGTAGGAGCTCGAACTGAAAAAGATCATCACTCTGGAACTGAAAAAGATCATCACTCTGGTGCTAAAACTGAGGAGGAACAAGAAGAAGAATTCCTTTCTCCACCTGTAGCCATAGAAATAGGGAGAGTTCGTGAGCAAATAGATACTTCTTCTTCTGCTATCTTTATGGGTGATGATGTTTGTAGATCTCCTGCCGATCCAGAGGATGTCTATGCTTCACATTTTCCTAAAGTTGATCTTGAGGAGTCCTCTCCAAGTCATGGTGTTCGACTTGCTGATGTTCCCTCAAATCTCAACACTCCTCGAACTCATTTCGTTGAGGCTAGTGCGCACACCGAATCAACTGCTGATTATGGAAGGTTGATGGAACTCCTTTTGGAGGTAAAAGCCCAGCAATACGCTATGGAGTATGAGATACGGAAACTTCAGGCTGCCATCAAATTGTCTTCTAAATCTCACACTAGGATAGTACAGTCTTTGACCACGTAGGTACAATCTTTGGACACATAGGTTCAGACTTTGAATCAACAAGTGGTCAAGCGTGATGAAAATGCTCAGATGTTGAAGACCGTTTAGATTGCAGTTCATAATGTTTTTCTCTAGTGCCAGAAGATTGAGGAGGCAGTTAAGTCGATGGGAGATTTCCAGCTCGTTTGAATTCCAAAACAAACCTGATTTCATTTGACTTTTGTCTATTTTTGACTTTCTCCACTTTTTACTGTTGACAAAAAGGGGGAGAATCGTGCATATTTGACTTTGACTCATTTGAACTTGTTTGAACACGTTTGACTTTAAATTTTGTTGGTTGTTGAACTCTTGACTTTTGTTCTGTTTGAACTTTGCAGGCAACTTACTTTTGTGGTAATGATTATGGTTGGATAGTTGTTTAAGTCTTGATGTTTGTCTTATCTCTTCAAGATTAACATGTTATCTGTGGTTGCAGAATCGGCGCTATCTAGATCTTAATCAACTTATTTTTATAAGATATCATGTTCTGTTTAAGAGTTGTTTTGTTGGCAAAAGTTCTTGAATCTGCAAGAAAGTTTTGTCATAATAAAAAAATGAAAAGATTGTTGGAGAAAACTCCTTTAATGTTTTGAAGTTGACAAAACTTATTCAAAGTCTATTTTGAAGAATTCCATAATTTTGTGTCAAAGTCTGAAGACGCCTAGACTCTATGTCAAAGTCTGAAGACTCCCAGACTTTTAGTTCAAAGTTTGCCCACACTAACAAATTCCAGACTAAATGCCACTGAAGAATGAAGACTTATCCAGATGCGAGATCTTGTGTGTTTCTTCAGGAGTTCGATTAGTATGGCGTATGGATGGCTTTCTGGATGGATATATCATCTACATGATTGATTATCTTTATTGGAATCAATTTAGATAAATCAAATCTTTTTGGATTGCAAGTAAATAAGGAAAGAATCTACTTATGGAAACCAAGATCCTGATTGTATGGGCGAATATGATTGACAGGCTTTCATCTCAATTATCAAACGACTTGAGATCTCCTTGATTGATTATGTCCAACGGGTTGATTGGAAGAATTCATTTGGAAAGTGCCAACAGTCGAGAAGGCATGAAGGAGTATTTAAGGTGGACTCTCCAGTTGTTCGAAAGTGTGCGTGAAAGAGAAATTTCAAAGTCTAAAGATTTCCATTTCCTTGTTACTCCAAATACTAAGCTCAAAGTTATAAACAAAAGAGAGAAACTCTTGTGAGAGACCAGTAGAGACTCTTTACTGAAGGCAAAGAACAAAAGGCTGTAAAATCTCTTTTGATTCTTAGTGAAATCCAGCTAGTAGGTTGTTAGCGTGGAAAGTGGATGTAGACTTGATCTAAGCCGAATCACTATAAACTTTGTGTTATTATTCTCTTCCTTAAACTCCTTTATTTTGTTTATTGTCTAAATTCGTTCAAAGTTTGTCATTTTCTAAAAGCAAATTACTTTTACTGATCTTTGAGAAAATTTTACTTCACACCTATTCACCCCCCTCTAGGTGTTGTTACTAGCCCTTTCAATATCCTTTAACGGCTTCACCTAATAGTTAGTTAACTTGTGAGTGATTAGCTCAGAGAAAAATTATCATAGGCGCGCCAACGAAAAGCCCATTTCATATAATCGAGACGGGGTTGAAATTCAGGATGTCACAAAAATCACATGTTATGCCAATCACATTGCTCAATTCATTGATACATGTTGAAGCTTATACATGTTATTAATGAATCAATGCTCTACACATTTCTTATGTGATGATATACATGTAAGCTCACAACATATTTCCAAAAACATAGGTAAATAGATGAAAAATAAGCAAAAAATACCCCTAAAATCCATGTATTTGGGGTTCCACATGCATTTTTATATCTTTAAAAGCATCAAACATGTAAAAAAAAAAAATACACCACAATGTAGAGAATCTTCATATGAGCATGCCGGTGCCATCCACGTGCCAATCCGATGTCGCACGAGCCCTCATGTGTTGCTAGAATGCGCAGCGCGTGAGTTGCACGTGCTCACTGTTGAGCTGGTTAGGAAACCGGTTTGACCGGTTCGATTAGTCAACGGTCCGACCAGTACCTAGGTTGAGTCAACCCGGTCAACGATCCACTAGGTCGGGTTGACTCAATCAACCTAGGTCGGGTCAATCCGTCGTGAATGACATCATCGATGACGTCATGACGTTGTGATATCATCATCGTCATGGCGGTGCGGTGAGTTGGTGGGCGACGTCATTAATGACGTCCCCCTCCACCTTAGGGAGTTGTGCGCCCGCATGTGCAGGCGCGTGAGCGCTCTTGTTGACGTGTGGCCTCCCCAGGAGGCATGTGAGCCACCAAAACGCTCGTCTCGATGAGTAGAATCCAAATATATGTTCAAAACTCACTTTCACTAGACCAAAAATCACGACAACAGGCAAAATAGTCCAAAACTTGCTCAAATTCGAAATGTTCATGGGTGACACATTTGGCCTCTACTAGAGGCGTGCCACCCACTGAAATGCTCGTCTCAACAAGACGAGTCTGAATATATGTTCAAAATCAAATTTTAACGGATAAAATTTCTGAAAACGAGTTAAATGCAACAGTTTGAGTTCTAGGCTACAAGGCTCTGATATCAAATGTTGGCCATAGAAACGGTATCTCGGGATCAACATAGCTAGAAACTCGAACATGTTGGAGGAGAACACGAAGATTTGCATACTTGATTTGGAATCCATCGTTTGTTATGCGAAATGGCGACAATTTGACGCTAAGGTTCTTTTCTTTTATGGTCCTTAGATCTTGGTGTGATGAAATTGCCCCTCTCGACTTCCTTATGTGAGGTGAGAGAATGTTCATGAAAGAATGAGGGTTAGAGGACAAACCTTAACTCTATTTATAGAGTTTTTAGCTGGGCCCTCTCATCATGGGGGCCAGCCTAACTCAGGCCACACAAACCAAACTCATATTCGACTATTAAGAAAATCTTTATATCTTACCTTATTAGACTAACCCTGTAAAACGATAAATTACAATCTCAATTAATGTAGCCTATATTAGTAAAATTCTTACAAGGTGTGCTTCTGCAGATGGTGTATGGGAGATGAATCCTCAACCTCTTGCAATGGGTAGGTTTTCCTATTAGATGCTCTAACAAGTTCGTTTCCCTCGTTAAGCATAAAGCTACAATTGTTTTAATTCATCCCGAGATCGGTTTAGTAGTTAAAAAATGGACATTGGATTAAGAAACGTGTTTAATAAGCACACAACCCTATCGCATTCCTTATGCTACAAGCCATAACAACCTCATTAGTCAGGTTTTGGCTCGTGTATTACGTGATATGCTAGAAGATAGAGTTCCCTTTATTCTCTCACAGCATCTTTGCTAAGGGAGGTCGACCTCATTGGATCTTTCTCCTAGCTCTTGCTCAATGACGCATAGACGATACCGTGCGATATGCCAGAAGAGAAAGTTCGCTTTATTCTCTTGCATTATTTTTTATAATGGACGTCACCATCCTGTGGAAGAATCTGATCTTGATCTCCTCTTCTGTCAATATGCCATTTCCACGGACATGATCAAAATAAAAACCAACGTCAGCATCTCAAACTAGTGCTGCCCCAAAACTTTTCAATAAAGGTAAGCATAAGATCCTCTCACGCTTCACGTTAATGTAATTTTATGAATTGGATAAATCTCATTCCATCACTTTCACACCAACGAAAAAGTAAATTAACTACGTATCTTTTATATTTTTGTCCCATTATATAAGTCCTAGCTTCCTTCAACATTTCAAACAGGAAGGGTTGTGAAGAACATCTAATATAGTTCTTCATAAATCACAGTCCTTCCTCATCAAGCACATCACTCGAGAAGCAATAATGGAGAGGTATGTCAATTCTGGCTACCGGACGCCGTACGGAGGTGCCACCACTCCGCCGACGTCTGACAGCTATGACAGGAGCTACGGCTCTTACTCTGCCAAAGGAGGAGTCGTCGGCACCAATAATTATAAGCGTGATGAAATTGGTGGCACCAATAACTATAAGCGTGATGAAATTGGTGGGTATGTCGAAAAGCCGTACCCGAGCCCGGCTGCCACCCCCGGCTATGGCTCTTCGGGGCAATTGTACCAGCCAAGCGAGTATGGCCACTACAGCGGCAATAAGGATTGGCGGAAGTCGGGCGGCGACAATTACCTGGGCGAGAAGGACGAGTTCCATTACAGGAAAGAGATTGCCATGGTGGTCCCCACTGTCATCGATGGCTACGCCGTGCCGAGGCCTGGTCATGAGACCGGATCGCTATCTAAGCCAACGAATGACATCGGTGCGGCAATGGAGCTTTTGAAGGACGCTGCAACGCATTCCTCGGCCTTGGGCAGTTACCCTCATCAGCACCAGGCGGAAGCAAAGTATGCGGAGTCGGTCTCGACAGCGTATTATTACCCGGAGATAATGCCTCCCACCATGGATCCAACGAAGAGATATGGAAACATCAATTTGGGGTCTCGGAGGCCTGCAGTAGCCGAAATTGGGAGGAACTATTACTGATTTCATCGTTGGAAATCGTAGTCTGAAGACATGTCTGCTTAAGCTAATGCTATTTCATCAAGTTATATATTGGATTCGCCTGTTTGGACTTGGGGTCATGTACGAAGAATAATACATAGCATGTAATAATGATCATTTCGGTGTCGACGTATATGTTGTATGACGTATCAAGGGATTGTTATATCAGATAACATAAATAATTCCCTTTCTTTCGTTCGAGCTAGTAAGGAGGCCTTGTCTTTGTTTCTGCTGCTCCATCCCTTGCAGAAATAGGATTGAATAAATTTTGCGCGATGAAGTGTGGACGTCCGAGTAAGTCATTGCTAGCTCGCCACAGAGGATAGACGCATCCGTTCCCGGCGAGTTTCGACGACACTGCTCTGGAACTGAGTCCTTCAGCATGCAGAGTTATCCATTGAAATTCAACAGCCCAATCTCCTGGAACTCTATCGACTTAACATAGCAATACACGTGTTTGCCAAACCCCAGAAGCGAATCCACTCTCAAAGAACAAATGAGCTCGAGATTAAATAGCCCGCTTGCATATATCAAATGCATAGCGATTTACTACGTGTTTCGCTTCACGCTTTTGTTATATATGATGAAAAAATTTACTTTAAATAGGTAAATTTCGAGGACACGAAATATCTCTCTAATCTCATGGATCATGTAAGACACGACACTTCTTCTATTTATCTTACACTTGAAATCGCAATACAATATACTCGAGGAAATAGATTCATATTGTTGCGTAAGATGATTTCACAAAAAAATAAAGGAAACTAATAAAACGAGCATAAACACCAAAATGAATCTTGTTAGATATGATCCCATATTGTTTGACAACAGTTTGATTGGGTGTTTATACATGTAGTCTTAACTACTTAATGGTTCAAATTGCGTCGGAATTTCCAACTTGGAAAAAGGGCTAGGTGTCACCCCTGATCATTCCATGCATGTGGCTCCCCATTCGTCAATTTCTTGTGATGTTGTTGACCCTATTTGCACTACAATGCTTGTTTATGCCGTCTACAAATATTGAGGTCTCGTACGCGAGTAATCTCCTTCGACTAAAAAAATTAAGCTTTTGGTAACAGGTGCGCCTTCTTTACTTGTGTTGATTAATGAAACTGATGGCTATAATCCTTTGTCAAGTATAACCATAAAATCATAGTTATGCCTTTAAATAAAGCATGGGTAGCTATATACCACCACGCTTCTTCAAATTTCTCTCTCCATTCATTCCATAACCCCTTGCCATCACTTCTTCTCTCTAATTTACACATTATTATTAGTCCGTGAAACACAAAATATCCTACTTTTTGTTTTTGTCCAAATGACACTTTGCATCTTCTACTCAAAAACTTCAACTTGCACTTTAAGTTTAGCTATAAACTTTTAAACTGCATCAAGTTGCCAATTTTTTATAACACATTGTATTTGAACCTTTCAACTTTATTGATCTGCATATATGTGCGCAAGCCACTTTATTCACATGACTTGAATAAGATTTCACCCATAGAAAAGTAGAGGGAGAAGTGCCAAAAAAGTCCTAAACCTTTTGCATTTGTGCCGATTTAGTCCTAAACCTTTTTTTGGTGCCGATTCAGTCCTAAATCTTTTTACGTTGTGCCGATTCAGTCATTTCCGGCCAATTTTGGCCGGATTTTGCTTTAGCCGGCCGGCTGACGTGGCATTATCGGTGCTGACGTGGACAACTTTTAATAATATTTTAATATTTTTGAATTTTTTTTGAATTTTTTTTTGAATTTTTTTTATTTTTTGAATTTTTTTTTTTTTTTTGTCTTCTTCCTCCGGCCGGTCACCGAGGTCCGGCGACCGGCCAGAGCCGGAGGCCGGCGAGGGCGAGACCGACCTCGCCGGCCACCTTGCGGGCGAGGGTCGAGCCTCGCCGGCCATGGGCGAGCTCGCCTCGTCAAATCCGGCGAGGGGGAGCCTCGCCCATGGCCGGCGAGGCTCGACCTCGCCAGATCCGGCGAGGGCGAGCCTCGCCCATGGCCGGCGAGGCTCGACCCTCGCCCGCGAGGTGGCCGGCGAGGTCGGCCTCGCCCTCGCCGGCCTCCGGCTCTGGCCGGTCGCCGGACCTCGGTGACCGGCCGGAGGAAGAAGACAAAAATAAAATAAAAATAAAAATAAAAATAAAAAATAAAAAATATTCAAAAAAATTCAAAAAAAAATTCTAAAATATTAAAATATTATTAAAAGTTGTCCACGTCAGCGCCGATAATGCCACGTCGCCGGCCGGCGTCCGTCAAAATCCGGCCAAAATTGGCCGGAAAGGACTGAATTGGCACAACGTAAAAAGGTTTAGGGACTGAATCGGCACCAAAAAAAGGTTTAGGACTAAATCAGCACAAAGGCAAAAGGTTTAGGACTTTTTTGGCACTTCTCCCGAAAAGTAGACATGGCCGCCTAAAATTATTGAGTGAGAGACACTGTTATTCGAACACGTGTCACAATTTCTTTTAGAAATGTCCATGTTATTTCTCTAACCCTCCATTGTATTTTCTTTGTTGGATAAAAGAGAAATGGCAATACACGGTTTTCATAAGATTACCTCTACGCATCAACTACGTTTGAGCAAACAAGTTTGTATCCTATCTTAAACAGAATTGTTCATCTATTTCAAAATTTGTGATTTTCATTCTAAGGAATTACCCCTACTATTTCCTCGTCACACCCACCAACACACAATCCTAACTCACATAATCCTAGTCTTAGTAACTAGCTCAAGACCCCGCCGCACCGCCGCCGGTACCAAAGGACCTTGAAGAACCCACCACATAAGCTCTCTCTCTCTCACTCTCGGGGGCATTCTCAAAGTCAGCCAGAGGCGGCCAAGGGGGTGGCTTAATGGCAAAGGATGTTTGGCAATGCAATAGACTTGGTTAATGAGGGTAAGTGTGAATGGGTGGTTCGAGACCGCAGTTGTTTCTCGAGGAAAGGTATTCCGATCATTTTACTTTCGTAGAATAGGTTTGAAGACGCAAACTTATATTTGCAAACATAGTGAAAAACAAGAAAAGAATACTAGAAGTGTCTTAACTTGTGTACAACACTCACTTTAGTGCCATAACTTTTTACCGGCTCACTTAAATACCACTTTAAAAAAAAAAAATCACTTAAGTGCCAACTCTCATTTGAATCGCCGGAAATCTAACGTGATAATATTTTATTAATTTCTCAATCCTACATGGCTTGCTAACGTACCTAATCAGTATATGATCTCTAAACGATGTTGTGTCACAAGTTAAAAAGTGATCACTTCAGTACCGGTCGTTGTAAAAATATTATCACTCCAATGCCAATTGTTGTTAAAAAGTGATCACTTTAAAGCCAAAAAACCCCTAAATAACATTGTATAGTAAGTTAAAAAGTGATTATTTCAATGCTAATCATTGTAAGAAAAAAATCATTTCAGCATCAATCATTGTTAAAAAGTGATCACATGAAAAAGCGATCACTTTAGTGCTAAAAAATGCCACACTTAGATAAAATTTTTTATTATAAAGTGAGTGCCGTACACAAATTAAGACACTTTTAGTGTTTTTCTCCATTTTCTTTGTTGCTATTTTATCTTGAATAAATGGTAATTTGCTTCTCAAGACTAGTTTAAGATGCTAATGAGATACATACAAAAGTGGGATAATATAATGGGAAGTGCGAGAGTGACGGGGAAGAGAGCATGAAATGCTCTCCTTATTTTTCGGAAATTGGTCGTTGAATACTTTAACCATAACAACATTCTCCGGAAAAACGTGGAGTAAAAGCAACATGTTGGTGCCTGCCTTTTTTTTTTTTTTTGGTCGAATAGTGCCTGCCTTCGTTGCGGCGGTTGGTTTCATTCCATCTTCTGCCACGTAATGCGGGACCTTCGTCGGTCCGCTGTGCCGATGACGTGTCAGAAACCGTTTGGTTCTAAGGTTTTTTGTAATTGATATTTTGAAGTGGGAGTGAAGGGTTGACGTACCAGTCATCGAAGGCCGGATGATAACTGGTGTTTTGTACAATGAGTAGGACGAAAAGTGACGTCGTAGAGTTGTCGTTATTACATTACCACTTCTGAATTTTAGATACAGATCTATGATGATTGCCATGTTAATCATATGGCCGCCTTGATCTTGAGAGCACCTGTGTGAAAAAATTTATAGCATACGTCCCCCGTATAAGAATCGTAAAAGTTATTAATGGTACCATACATGCATGGTATAGAAACCCTGAAGGTTGTTTAGATTCCACCTATTGGAAGTATGATTTGATATTAAAGGTGCAATCCAGGATTTGGCTCGATTGATCAAATCAATCAATGATTTAAATTGATTATGCATCTTTCATTATTTCCTTTAATTATCCATACTTTGTACTATAAATACATGTAAAAGAATGTATGGAAATCAAGTAGTAGAGAGTATAAAATTCATCTCCGATTTCTATCAGTCTTCCAATCTCTCAGCCTTCTAATTTGTGCGATCCTCAGATTCGTGTCATGGTATCAAAGCTCCTAGTTTAACTTCTTGATTCTGGTATAGCTTCTGCAAGCCCTCTATTGCCTACCATTTTTTTTTCTCTATCCTCATTGTTGTGGAAAAACACTAATCTGCAAAATAAGGTTAGTACTTTGGTGTAGGAATTAGTTTTTGAGCAAATTCAAAAAAGAGATACAATACTTTCTTACCAATACCATGTCAAGGTCTAAGGAGAATCAAACTCCATAAGACATTCAAGAGGAGACACATCAATTGGCATCATGTGTCGAGCGAACATCATAAAGCGCTTCTGAAGTGATTCTAGGCCAGGAATCTATTCGGCCCCATCAACGGCAACTTATCCAGGCCCAACCCATCCAGGGGCAACCCATTTCGGGTCGACATACCTAGTGGTTGCCCATACAAGGTCCATTGAATCCATTTCGGTATGGGCCAAATTCATGGTACAATATCCAAGGCCCAACCATTCAGTGCTGCCAAGAATAGAACCAAGGGAGCCCACCAACGAACGTTGGGGCAAGCTCAGTCCCTGGCCCAATAACACACTATGCAGATCAAATGCTAGGAATCGGGTTGACGGGTACGAATCCCTACCCAACTACAAAAGCCGAAATGCATTATCCAAGTCAATCATCAGAACCGGGGATCTCGGGTAGGGGTTCTGATCCCTACCCGATTCCTCAACCCAACATCTTGCCGTTTTCATTTCTTATTGTCCATGGTCACTCGGAGCCTTGCGACGCACTATACACGTCCACCCTCAACAGACCTGAGCTTCAACTAATTACCAAGCAACTTAGGTGCTGTTTGGTAACCATCCCAACAGTGATTGATTCTGATTTTTTGTTCCCGGAAGCAGTTTGGAAACAAAATCGCGTTTAGTAAAATTTTTGTTCCCGGTAACAAATTTATTCATGGGAACAGATTTGGAGTAGAATCAAGAATAAAAAAAAAAAGTTGATTATTGTTCCGGGAACAAATTTGAGAATCAAGTCTTCTTCCATTTCTTCTTCTTCTTCTTCTTCTTCTTCTTCTTCTTCTTCTTCTCTTTTCTTCTTCTTCATCTACCGTCATCCCGCGATTGTCGTCCGCCGCCGCCATCTGTGGTCCGCCATCCGCCATCCACCGTCGCCAGAGACTCGCCAGGCCAGGGCGAGGTCTGGCGAGTTCGTCGAAGGCCAGGCGGGCCTCGTCGAGGTGCCGGCGATGCTCGGTCGATGAGGGCCAGCCTTATCGAGGGCCGGCGATGCTCCGATGAGGTCGCCGGCCCTCATCTAGCCGATTGCCGAAGAAGAAGAATAGGAGAAAAAAAAAAAAAAAAGGAAAAAAGAAAAAAAGAAAAAAAGGAAAAATTATAAAAATTATTTAAAAATTAAAAGAAATTAATTTGGAACATAATCAATGAGTATGGTACCAAATGCAATTCTATTCCAGAATCAAAAATTTTGGACAGTTACCAAATGGCTTAAAATGCTTATAATATGTTCCCGGGATCATAATAAAAAAGAATCATTTCTGATCAAAATCTATTTCCGAGAACAAAATCGTTACCAAACGCACCCTTATTAGTCCCAAAAATTACTCATGGTGGTCTCAAGAATTCTGGCAAGCCTTGGTAACGAAGGACAAAGATGGTTTCCTTGACGAAATTGTCCTAATTCCCTCCGACAAGCGTTTGGTGCAACATTGGAAAAAATGCAATTAACTCGTTTGAACTTAGGTAGGAAATTGCATCTCTCCAGAAATCGCGGCTGGACTTCCCCATGACGGAGGACTCAAAGAGCATATGAGAAAACATTAAAGAAATGTACAGCAAATTAGATCATGCAAAAAAAATTTCACTCATTGGAGCATTAACTGAATTGAAGTAAGGGAATATGTTTATGACCACTTGTTTCAACAAGCTCTTAGCACTTTGGAACAAGTTAGAAGCCACTGAGAAAATGCTTGTAGGGCCGGAGGTCACATTGCAGCAATACCAAAACATACGAGAGAGGGAAAAGGTGACTCGTTTTTAGCTAATTTTGAACAAGACTTACCTTTTGTTTTGCTCACAAATCTTAGCCATGGAATCGGTACCATTTCTCGAGCGGATCTTCTAGCTAGCTATCCAAGAAGAGAATTAGCGTCTGGCTTCGTCGAAGTACGTCAAGATCGGAGAAACGGTTGTTCTCGTGGCTCAGGCAAGGCTTTAACAAAAAGGGTCGATTGGGTGCGTGAAAACAGAGCCATGGAAGTCTTCCACAACACTAGGGTTTTCTGGTGGGGAAGAACAAAAGACAACTAAAGGAATGGATGGCTAAGATTGAAGGGCATGATCGAATGGCTCACAATCATCAGTGCCAATGGTCAGATCAGACTCTCCCTATGAGGCCACGTCAGCGCAAATTTTTGCATGATAAATGGCCCATCTTTTGCCACGTCATCTCAAAGAAGAAATGGACAAAATGACTAAAGTAAATTATATTGTGATTATTCTAATCATTCGCACCATATCATAGATATTTGTTGGAAATTGCATGGAAAGCCTAGAGAAAAGGGGAATAAAGAAAGGGATTCTTTGGTTTTTCAGGTCATAGGCAACATATTAACAAAGGAAATCAAACAATTACCAATGACCAATTGCAGTAACTCATGAAGGCTTTGAAACAAATGAATATTTTCGAGAAATCTAAGATTTTTCCAAGTACTTCCTATTGTTTTATGAACTCTATTGCACATGATGCATAAATAATTAATTCAGGTTCTAGTGACCACATTATCTGTGATAAAAGTTTTTTTGAGGTCCATGAAAATCTAAATTCACCTATCATTATTCGTCTCTCATATGGGAATGTCACCTATGTTACATGTGTTGGCACAATAAATCTCACCCCTTCCATTACATTGAAAAATGTCCTCTACATTCCTTAATTTTAATTTAATCACATTTCTGTCTCCAAAGTTTGCAAGGACAATTCTTACCATGTTCTTTTCAATCATGACAATTGTTTCTTTAAGGTCCTTTCGATTGGAAAACTTATGGGCTTGGATAGTCTTTGTGATATTCCCGAAATTTGGCCCTATTTTGAAATATATGAAGTGGTTATTTCATCGATGCACTTATGTTTATTTTACTATGAATTAATCACTTATGAGTTAACTAATCTATTAAGTGATGCCGTAAAGGATTAAAACGCGAAAGATTAGAGAATTCGATCAAAGATCGGCCGCTCGACCAAAAGGATTGACAATGGTCAATACTACACTGTTATAAGTCAATTAGCAAACAAATATAAATCAATTCGATGAAAGTACGTAGTCAGTTAGCAAGTAATTCCACATGATTATGATATTCCCGTTGAATGACGATAAATTGATTTTTCTATTGATCTTATATTCAAGGTACGTAATTGAACTCTCATGATTACATGATAACCGAGGGTCGTTCATGATTAGAAGAGGCACAAACATGGATCGAAAATTATCGACCACGGGTCAACCACGCGAGAACCCCTAAAAGCAATCCAATAGATTAGGTAGTACTAAAGTCACGTTCGATCGATTTTTAATTACGAAATTTAATTTGACTTTGGATATCGAACTTTCGAAGATTTCGAGATTAAATTATTGGACATTGTCTTATCGTTCATCGAATTATCGGCAAATCCGAAATTTTTGGAAAAGGAATTATCGGACGAAAAAATGGAGACTAGAAAAAAAAAAAAAAAATTCGGATCAAGTGGCAAAATTAAAATTTTTGGACAAAAACTTATTTTTAAGAAAATAGAAATAAAAAGAAATAAAGGGGACAAGAGGCTTGATGAAAAGGAAATTGAGGAAGAGTTGATGTGAAGAAATTATTGATTTTTGGGAAAAATCCTAAAGTATCTAATCCTCTCTCTCCTCCCCCTCCCCTCACATCCATCCTCCCCTCCTTCTGCCAAAACTCACACACTCCCCTTTTCCTCCTCCCTCTCTCCGCCCGCCCCCGGCCATTCGCCTGAGCTGCCATCGCCGGCTCATCACCATCGAACCCTCTCTTTTTGGCCTTGAGCCTTAAAAGGCTTTGCCGCCGCCGTTCGAGTTCCCGTTCGGGCTAGGAATGCCGTACCCTCGATGCTGTCGCATTGCCGTCATCGTGAGCTCGCCGTCGCCGAGAAATCCGTGAGTTAATTTTCTAATCATGGATTAGGGTGTTAATTACGTTTATGGGTAGATTAGTTAATGATAATGTAGTTAATATTAGTTAATTTTGGTTTAGCCTTAATTGCGATTGAGGACGGTTTAGATTAAATTTAAGTGCGATTAGTTTAAGAAATTACGATTAGATTAATTAATTGTGGTTAGATTAATTAATTGTTATTTATTTAATTAATAGTAATTTATTTATTTAATCGTAATTATTTTAATTAATGACGATTAATTTTAATTAAGTATAGTTATGTTAATTAATCGAGTTTAGTTTGATTAATTGTAATTAGCCTAATTAATAGTAATCAGCCTAATTAATCATGATTATCTTAATTAATCACAATTAGTGTAATTAATGATGGATTAGCCGTTAAGTATAATTTTATGCCCGTTATTCTGATGAGTTTGTACATAATTATGACCATTTGTACGTGTGATGCCATGTTATTGATTGCCCAATTATAAATTTTATTTATTATTTTCAAAAATAGTTTTATGGGCAGGAAAATAGAGAATTTTGAGGTGTCGGGTTTGGATGCCAAATTTTACATGCTAAATAAAACAATGATGTTTTAAAATAGAAGTGTGTAAAGTTTGATGGGTTGATTTCAAATGCATGACGAGGTACGAATATTTTACTGGGATTTTTAAATATAAAAAATTGCCAAAGTTAATTATTTGAAAACGAACTCTTTTGTTCTGAGCTAATTAATGGCAATAAGAATTAGTTTAATTGTTGGTGTGCCGTCTAGGCGGGGGTTCTAGATGATGATGTGCCCGATGGGGCAGGACAATGCTCGGTCATGCCAGAAGACCGCTGACTCTTGTGTTGGCTATGGCATGAGGGATCGTAATAATTGGAACACGTATGTTTGACGGTGCATTTGACTATCATGGATTGTGTTTTGATTATTATTTATGTTTAGGCTGTCCCCGAGGAAAATTAGCTTCCTAATCAAAGTTTAGGAAGTTGACTCACTGAGATTTTTCTCACCCCGTTGTTGTTAATTATTTTCAGGGTCGTAGCGTGGAGAACTACTAAGTACGATTGTGGTGAGTGCGAGATGCAACACTTTTTGGCTGGCTTTGTCGTTAGTGAAGTTTAAATTAACCCTAACATTTCTAACCCATTTTGCTTATAGGTCATGTAAGAGTTACCTTTTGTTATAGGCATGTACATGTTAAACTCCTAAGGTTAATAAGTTGATAAATAAATCGCCACTTTTGAAAATCGTCTATTGTGTTTTATTATCCCAACTACAATGATTGACTAGGTGTTGTTTATTTGAGTTGCTTCCGTATGCGTTTAATCAAAAGATAAAAAGAATGGGTTGGCGATGCGTCCTGGAATGTCGCAATTTAACCGACCGCCAATGGATGTTCGTGTGCTTGCTGTTTAGGGCATGACAGTGTTTGATAATGATTATACTTCTGGATTAATCTTCCAAAAAATCATGATTTATCATTGAATAACAATTCTTTTTGTAATGCTTCTTCCAATGCAAAATTAATTCTTTCTCATCAAAGATTGGGCCATAGTGCTTTCTTTCTTCAACCTCATTGTCCAATTTTTCCCGTGGCAAAACAATCACGTATTCCTTTTACTATTAGCAATTTGTGTGCTATTTTCCCCCTCATATATATTAGTATGTGGGGACCTTATCACACCCCACATCAAGATGGCTCTTGTTTCTTCCTTACTGTCATCGATGATTTCTCTCGTGCAACATGAGTCTTTCTTTTGCAATCAAAGAAACAAGTTTCTACCCAACTACAAGTTTTCCTCTTCTCATTAAATAACCATTTTAGAACTTTTATTCAACACATTCGCACTGACAATGAAAGTGAATTCATTAATACCGAATGTGCATCCTTTTTCTCTTCCCATGGAATTGTCCATGAACGTTTGTGCACATACACTTCACAATAAAATGGGGCTGTTAACGTAAACATCGTCACCTCTTGAAAGTTGCACGCGCCCTCAGGACAAAATGGGTCCTTGTGCCCGTCAATGCATTTTTATGGGCTATCCGACTACTCAAAAAGTTTATCATGTCTTTGAACCGTCCACAAGAAATTTCTTTGTCAGCAGGGATGTTGTATTTCATGAAGATGTATTTCCCTTTTAGGACGAAGCAACCTCACCTAAATATTCTAGATCCTCAACTAATCATGATTGTTTTTTCATTTGAAGAAGATCTATCTCCCAATCAATAGATTTTCTCTATTGCACCTCTAGGACACCCAATATCTCCTCTAGTCATGGAGACTACAAAGGATACTTCATCATCCATGAAATATTCACCTTAGCCCATTGAAGTATCACGTGAAGAGCACTCTGTCTCTCCTTCTAGCTATCATCTCTTGGTGAAAAGCCATATCTCCAGCAAAAACTATTGATGAGTCTATATCCCTTGCACCTATCCAAGATATTCAACCTCATTGTTCAGGCTGCACCACTCGGCCACCCACTTGGACTGAGGATTATATTTGCACTACTTCTACATCATCAAGTACTTGCTACCCAGTCCCTTCCTATGTTTCATTTAATCAGCTATGGTCGAAACATATGTGTTGCATTAGTCATATCTCCAAGGAACAAGAACCATCCTCTTACGATGAGGCAGTTAGTGATCCACAATGGCAAAAGATCATGGAAGCAAAATTGCATGCATTAATAGAGAACCAAACTTGGGATATTGTACCCCTACCTTCACATCGTAAACCAATTGCTTGTAAATGGGTGTACAAAATCAAATACAAAGCAGATGGATCCATTGAAAGCTATAAAGCTCGGTTGGTGGCCAAGGGCTTTACATAATGAGAGGGCTTCGATTATCATGAGACTTTCTCTCCAATGTCTCCGCAAATCCCTTTATGGTCTCAAACATGTTCTTGATAGTGTTATACGAAGTTTGCTATTGCACTCAAAGCGGCTGGTTTTAAACAGTCTAGACATGATTATGCACTCTTCACATGGACAAAAGGTGCATCATCTATCTATCTAATGATATATGTCGATGACGTACTTATTATGGGAAATGATAATTCTACGATTGAGAATCTCAAAGAACACTTGCATTATGCATTTCATATTAAAGATCCAAGACGTCCTAAATATTTTGGCATTGAGATTGCCCAATCAAACCCAAGAATATCTCTTAGCCAACGAAAATTTGTCTTGAAAATTATGTCAGAAGTAGGTTTATTGGGATGTAAACTGATAGCTATCCATATGTAGCAGAATACTAGAATAACCAGAGTCCATTATGATGCAGGAACTTTATCTTAAAGTGATTATCCATTACTCAAAGATCCATCTAGTTACCATAGACTTGTGGGGAAGCTCATCTACCTCACTATGACAAGGCCTGATATATGTTATGCAATACAGACACTTAGTCAATTTATGCATAAGTCAAAATAGTCTCATATGAATGCAGCACTGAAAGTTGTGAAGTATTTTAAGAAATGTCTAGTATTGGAATACTTCTTTCCTAAGCATGCAATATGGAGATGACGGCCTACTATGACATGAACTATGCTACCTATTTTATGACTAGAAGAAGCATTATTGGGTTTGGCATTAAATTTGGAGAATCACTACTCTCATGGAAGACAAAAAAGCAAACAATTGTATCCTTATCAATGGCTGAAGTTGATTACCGAGCCATGGCCAAAACTATTTGTGAAAACTTTTGGACCTAGAATAAAAGTTAAGGGACCCACTGCGCTGTTTTGCGATAATGATGCAACACTCAAGCTTGTAGTGAATCCTATAGTTCATGAAATGACAAAGCATATAGAAATTGATTCTCACTTCACTCTAGACAAGATTCAATAAGGGACTATCAAGACAAAAGGAATCGCAACCACAGAATAGCCTGAGAATATTTTCATCAAGTCCTTGTGTTAGAGTCAACACAAATATCTCTTAAATAAGCTAAGAAGCCACCGGCTTGAGGGGAAATATTAGTGATATGATTTGATATTAAAGATACAATCCAGGATTTGGCTCGATTGATCAAATCAATCAATGATTTATATTGATAGTGTATCTTTCATTATTTCCTTTTATTATCCATACTTTGTACTATAAATACAAGTAGAAGAATGTATCGAGATCAAGTAGAGAATTCAAAATTCTTCTCCTATTTCTATCAGTCTTTCCAATTCGTGTGATCCTCAAATTCTTGTCACCTCCTCCTCTTGATTTCCTAAACTCGACTTCCTAGGTGATGATATTTGAGTCTAGGCATATGTGTTAAAGGTTCACAAACTCTAGACGTATAGTTCATGTTTGGTGACAATCAATCGCAATATGACAAGAGTCAAGGTTCTCTTTCTCGTACCGACCTAAAAAAAAAAAAAGTTCTCTTTCTCGTGCGAAGTGCCGAAGAAAAGAGCGGAATAAAGGGTCATCATTTTGGATCGTTGGGTGAGGAATATCGTCCCGCACCCGTATTCCTATCCAATGTTTTGCCATCTCCCACCTATTCATCTGTCGGATTCGCGTCGCATATTCTAAGCAGGGGACATAGGTGTGCTTCTTCTACGGACATGAATCCTGGACATATCGCAAGGAATAGGTTTTCCCATTAGACGTTCTCCCAAACTCGTTTCCCTCGTCAAAGCGTCGAGTTACAACTGTTTTATTCGCCTCAAGATTGGTTTAATAGTTAAGAAACGGACATCAAATCAGAAGATGCGTTAACAAGCACAAGACTCCTATCGTGGCGCTCATGCTATGAACCTATAACAACCTTGTTAATTGGGTTTTGGCTCGTGTATTATGTGATATGTTGAAAGAGAGAGTTCCCTTTATTCTCTTACTATCATCTTTGCTAATGGAGGTCCCCAGAATCATCTGATCTTGATTTCCTCTGCTGTCAAGATGCCATTTCCACGGACATGATCAAAACGAAAACTAAAGTCAGCATCTCAAACTAGTGCTGCATCAGAACTTTTCAATAAAGATAGGCATAAGATCCTCTCACGCTTCCTGTTCACGTAATTTTGTGTATTAGATGAATCTCATTCCATCACTTTCACAATCTAACGAAAAAGTAACTTAATTAGCTGCGAATCTTTTGTGTTTTTTGCCCTTAAATAAGTCCTAGCTTCCTTCAACATTTTCAACAAGACGGTTGTGAAGAAACGTCTAAACCAAAGTCCTTCCCTCTTCAAGCACATCACTCAAGAAGCAATAATGGCGAGGTACGTCGATTCTGGCTATGGGACGCCGTACGGACGCACGGCCACTCCGCCGACGTACGACAGCTATGACAGGGGCTACGGCTCTTATTCTGCCAAAGAAGGAGTTGTCGGCGACACTTGGCGGGTTCCGCAAGGCCCGGTCATTGACGCCAATAATTACAGGCGCGATGAAATTGATGGGTATGTCAGAAAGCCATACTCGAGTCCGGCTGCCACCCGCGGATACGGCTCTTCGGGGCAATTGTACCAGCCTAGCGAGTATGGCGACTACAGCGGCAATAAGGATCGGAGGAAGTCGGGCGGCGAGAATTACCGGGGCGAGAAGGACGAGGTCCATTACAAGAAAGAGATCGCCATGGTGGTCCCCGCCGTCGTTGATGCTTACGTCGTGCAAAGGCCCAGTCATGGGACCGGATCGCTATCTACGCCAACAGCCATCGGCACGGCAATCGAGCTCTTGAAGGACCATTCGGAGTATTCCTCGGCCTCAGGCAGTTACCCTCATCAGCACCAGCCGGAAGCAAGGTACGCCGAGTCGGTCTCCGCCGTGCATTATTACCCGGAGATAATGCCTCACACCATGGATCCGACAAAGAGATATGGAAACATCAATTTGGGGTCTCGGAGGCCTACCGCAGGCGAAATTGGGAGGACTTACTACTGATTTCCGTCATCGGAAATCATAGTCTATAAGACATGTCTGCTGATGTGCCTAAGCTAATGCAATTTCATCATGTTATATGTTGGATTCGCTTGTTTGGAATTGAGGTTAAGTATGAATAATTATACATAGCATGTAATGATGATCGTTTCGGCGTCGACACATATGTTGTATGGCGTATTGAAGGATTATTATATGAGATAAATAATCTCCGTTCTCTCATTCAAGTTAGCAAGGAGGTCTTGTCTTTGTTTCTGTTTCTTAATCCATTGCAGAAAAAGGATTGATTACAGTTTGCGTGATGAAGTGGACTTTCCGAGTGTGAAGATGAACAGAATGAAAATAAGAGAAAGATGAAAATGAACAAGGAGCTTTGGATTCTCTTCTCTTCAAGGCACAACTGTTCATCTCAGAGCTCGCTTCAATGGCTTGCTCTGTTTTTCTCTTTATATTACATGAACTTGACGAAGAAGAGAAACTAACTAAAGAATGGAAAAAAATGACTAACAAAACAGAAAGGAAAGCTGTTGCTCAATCTGTTAAACAAGCGAAAATTGAATCAGCAAAGGATCTCCACTCAGAGTTGAACACGTGGAGCTTGAAAGTTTCATTGCCGATTTCGTGGCTTTCCCAGTTAATTGATCCTGAACATCATGCACATACGTGGCTGGCAATGTCAGTAACTTGTTTACTGACAGATTGTGCAGAGTATGCTCGTGTAGGCTGTGCTCTGAGATTCTTAACACCGAGTAAGTCGTTATCTGCTCGCCACAGATAACAGATGCATCCATTCCAGGCGAGTTTCTACAACACTGCTCTGGAACCAACTCCTTCACCATGCAGAGTTATCCATTGAAATCCAACATACCAATCTCCAGGAACTCTATCTACTGAGAATAGCAATGCCGAACCTCAGAAACGAATCCACACTAAAAGAACAGACTAGCTGGAGATTCAATAGCCCACTTGCATATAACACGTATAGGAGAGACCGGTGATGTAAAGCAGCATTCGATCGTGTCCAAAGTTGCAGTCCATTCAAGATAGTCAACCAGGAAATTAGAGCAAACTTAGGCACGTTTGGAGAGAACAAAATTAACCTATGCCAGTCAACTTTGTCGCTGCGGTTCTTTACAAGATTCCAAGAATCCAGGTTTCAAGACGGTGCAAATAATTCTGTCATCAGTTGGCAGCATTCAGTGCCATGGTACCACATAAGGCAGCTGGAATAGCCACCAACTCATGTGATCTTGCATTAGGCCCAGACAAATCGTTACCCTGCAAATTTCCAGCTACGAAGAGGCAGGACAGAATCATAGAGAACTCGCCTGGTGTAAGCGGCTAATGGCAAGGAATTTAGACATCCTTCTCTTAGTTCCTATTCTAAGGTCACATAAAATCTGGCTTTTCCTCACCTTACTAGAGCCCTTCAACAATAACTGGTTCCTGATATCTGTCCGCACATTCCTTCATGAGCACAACTTTTGGCGGAGGACCAAACAATTTGAGATCATTAAGTGAGACAATTTGTTGAAACAGGACCAAACTTTGCCGCACCAGAAAATTAAAAGAAGAGCTAACGCATGGCATGCCATACCTTTCCAGAACCAAAAGAGAAACTTTTCCTGATTCGCTGTTCCTGAAATAGATGAACCTCCCTTGTCCATCCGAGGTCATCATTTGTTAATACTTCAAGGTTGGCCTGGATCCTTCACCATGCTGTACTTCGTGCGCAAGCTCTCCAATGCTCCTATTTTCGAGCTTCTTTGCTCGAGCTTGTAACTTAGCATATCTTCCTCAAAAGAAATCGCCTTCATCCTTCGATTTAACTAGCAAACAATAAGGTCATTGAAAAGGAAACGCCTTCTCTTTCTTTTTGCTCCTTTCTCATAATCCAAGACCATAGATGGCGGTACCTGGTTCACAGTAACCATACCCATTAAGTACCAGATTGGCAACAATACTATCATAAGCAATAACAAAGCCATTTCTTTACCAAGTGAGATCCACCGTTAAAAACAAGATTTCTCAGGAAGACAAATTCCACTCAAACACTAATTATAGATTGATCATTATCGTATTACTTCACTAATTTTGATGCAAAGATCATAATCAAAAGAGGATTGTGCTCATTTATGGTAATCAACAAGACCGAACACTTTTTACCAAAAAAAAAACATGACCGAACACTACAAAATGTACTTCTTTAGTACAAAATGAATGATTTTCCCACACTTGAAGCAAAGATGAAAAAGAACACCCAACATATACATCCAGTGACCAGGCAAAAACAGAGATTATGAGCTTGACGCAGTAAGCTGTAAGCAGAACATATGCATCAATCTACCTGGCAAACCACTTTAAGCAACAACAAAAAGGAGCTTAATTAGGAGAATACGAACCAGTCAAAGAGGCACTAAACGCAGGGGTATGATAGGTATTATTTATGCTTGATGGTGTCTGGAAAATTATTAGAATACGGTACACATGAAGAAGGTGAGGACATGAAGGAAGTAAGCACGCACGTAAGAAGTACACTTCGCCTACAGTGGAGTTCTCACAACCGTCACAAGGGTATCTAACTCTCGGCTCTGACTTTACAAGGCTGAACACACGGCCACTGTCACGAAATATTCAAGCAGCATATTCTGATGATGAAAGAGTCAGAACAAATGAAACATCCAGGCAAGACTAGATCAATTCAGATTCGACATCACACTTACAAGCACCCGATCATGCAATATGATTTGGATAAAACGAGAATCACATGCTGGGATTCTGCAAACAGATGGAGATCGAGCTTCCGAAGTTCAATAATCCTGGGGCTACACGTGTTGCAAGCGCAACCATCATTGCTTCAACGCATATCGAGGGACCCCTCGACCAAGTTCTGAGATGGTCTATGCCTCCTTCGGGATACAGATTTTCATGGCCACTGCGACTTCTGTGATGATACTGATCATTATGCAGGGTCATTCGTCTGTGTAGTACCCAACTACGGTCATGGCCTGATATCAGCCATGCTTCGCTATCTCTGCCAGAAACCATTGAGCATAAGCATTACAGTCATTCGCTAATTCTTTCACATGATCTGGTTGGAATCGTGAAGACAGAACGAAAGAACATATAGTTGCTGAAGCAACCTGTTTATTACTGCAAGGAATGTGATTTCATCACCCAAATTGGTTGCTTCACCACTGATGTACGCGCATTGCAATGCCTTGGATCCCACTTTATTTGTTCAATATCAAAAGGCATAGAGTTTCCTTCCATTTCACTTATTTTAACGGCTGTGTATTGATATCTGCACTATCAGGTGTTTACCTTCCCCACTAGCTCGGTATGAGGCTATGTGAAAGCCGAGGGTCGGGTTTCAAATCTGTATCTTGAAAGAACAGACGAGGAGCTCAAGACCCTACAAGTATGGGAAGAGGAAGATGAACATGCTCGGTACATCGAATCTAGCATGGAGAGCTACTCGTCAGCGTGCTTGTCGAGCACGGTTGGATCAAACTTACTAGCCAAGATAATTCCCATGTTGTAGCGCATCGAAGTAGTCATAGAGTGCTGCCAATAGGTGTTCATGGCAACCGATACAGACATGGTACCACGAGCACTTCTAGTTGTTTCGCAAGTGCATGGCGAACGGAAGTCACGAAGCTGCGATGTTCGAGCTAAAGCCAGAGAATAGAAGGCGTCGATCAGGGCTCGAGTATATTCTACAAGCATAGGTTTAACTAGACATATAGCTTTTCCTAACCAGATCCACGAAATACTACTAAGAAGAATGCCAATGAAAGCAAGCACGCCCATAACCAGATTGAATCGCTTGCAAATCAATTTCAGTATGAGTTTGCGTTCGCCTGAGTCCCTTGGTCCCATTTTCTCAAGTATCACGTGCTGAGAAATTAAGTAAAAAGAACGGTCTACTTATGTGGCGTTTGTGACAAATCAAAAGCTGAGATAAAGGAAAACTTTAATTATAAAACTAATGGTAAATGGAGTAAAAAGTGCAAAAAGAGTGGAGTTGGTGGAATTCGAAAGCTCATGCATGTTTTGTGTGCTGTCTCTCTTGGTTTGAAAACCCTACATTCATAATTCCATTTATAGATAGATAATGTCACTTGTTGCTGCCGTACCACCAAAGGAGAATTTGTCAAATCAATCCTAAAATTGTTGTGCAAATACCAATTCGATTCTTAACTTTTTAATTTTGCCTAAACTTTTATTTGAGATTTCAATGTAATCCTTCTTACAAATTTTCATTGGAAATTATTGATGTAGGATGACCTACGATGACTAGACCACACGTCAGCGATTTTTAGTAAATTGACTAGAAGGAATATATTAGAATTCCACTAATATTTTACAACTAAATCAACAAAAATGGAAAATTTAGGATGAATTGGGTAATTTTGTCTAGTAACAATGGTAGTAGTAAAAGGAGCCGAGAAGGAGGAGTAACTAGAATTGGAAGGAGTAGTAATTCTTTAAAAAGAGCAATTTTGAAAAAGGAAAACACATTTCAATAACAATAATGATGACAACGGTCATGATAAAGTAACTAAGGGTTATCTTCACCATCATATGAGAGAGATGCATCGTCAATCGTTGGATCATGAATTAATTCCTTCGATTGGATAAAACTCGTCTCCATTGATAACCGGATTCAAGACAATAGGAACATCGGTACAAATGTTACTCATCATCATAATCTTCAGTCCTGTGGTGGGTGAAATGGTTTGGGAATGTTCTAACATAGAGAGGACACAAAATCAAAAGGTTTATACTTCACGTTATCTTGAAAGAAGTCAAGCTCCTAATAAATCTAGCATTTCTCTTGGGGGGAGCCCCCCTGGACCGCCCTATTCGATATCTAGGATTTGTAATTGTCTCTCCTTCCGGTGTACAATCCATCGAAGGGGGAACGCAGAGGGGGCTGGTACGGGCTATGGCTACCCTCGGCAACCCTATGTCCTTATCCTTGAGGTGAAGTATGGGCAACAGTCGAAAGCACTTTTGTTGGCCCTCTTCTATCAATTCTAGTGGACATGTGAAAAGTCAGCTCTCTCTTTCCACCATTATGGTTGGGAAATTATCCATTTATTCCTAAAATTATTGTATGAATATTAATTCAATACTAAACTTTTTAAATTTATCGATTTAGTTCTAAACTTTTGCGCAAAATTCTAATTTGGATGTTCCGGTTAATTTTTACTGAGAAGCTAACATGGCGATATGTCACAAGAAACTATTGGCATGACTGAACTTTTTTTTTTTTGGCAACCTAGGGAACCCCGTAAGTCGACAGCCGACGAGTAAACATTAGGAGAGTGACTGCAAGACCCACCACCACAGTACTCCAGGTAAGAATCCCCTGCATGACTGAACTTTTTTTTTTGACCCGAGAACCCCCGTACAGTCGGTAGCCGGCGAGATAAACCCGGGGGACACTAGCGGAGGACCCACCACCCCGACATCCACTTAAGACACCAAATGCCTCCACTGGGTTTCGAACTCCTCACTTTTGGGGAATGATCAATGGAGCTTTTATCCAATGGAGCCACCATGGCCGATGGTCTTGCATGACTGAACTTTTTTTTTTTTTTTTGACCTTGGAACCCCCGTATAGCCAATAGCCGATGAGGTAAACCAGGGATGGCGCTAGCCTATGACCCACCACTAGGGCGCCGCACTTAAGAATCCCTAATGACAGCATAGGGATTTGAACTCCTCCCATCCCGGATGAGGGTGAGAGCGCAAAGCCAGTGCTGCCGCTGCGGGCAATGGTCATGACTGAACTATTATGTTAGCTATTTCCAACAAAAATGGAACAACAAGATTGCATTGGAATTTTGCGCAAATATTTAGAGTTAAATTGGTAAAATTAAAAAGTGAATTATCATTCCATATAATATGTTTTGATTGGGTAATTTCCAACTTTATAAATGTTAAGATATTTTGCAGCTTCTATCACGTAATGCTAGCTGGAATTGGCTATTAAAGTGTCCGTTTTAAATTTACATCCAACTTCAGGGTTTTCTTCTTCTTCCTCTTCTTGTTCTTTTGCTTCAAAACTTTAGGTTTAAAATGAAAACAAACTTTCAAAAGACAATAAAAGTTTAGCTTTCTTAGGTTGCATTATGCAATTTGGACCAGTTCTTATTGCATGATAGTAGTAGTAGTAGTAATAATTATAATTATCTAGGGATAATTGTATAAGTTAATAATTTTAATTTATATCTCATAAATTTCAATTTTAAAATTAAATTTTTTTTATTTTACAATAAATCTTCATAAAAGAAATTCGAAACTTGCAATATTTTTTTTATTTCTACATTTATCTACAAACGATATTTTTGTATTGTGTAGTTTTATCCATCCATCATTTAGTGATTAAAAACTTTCTCATAGTAAGGCTACTTCTCTTAATATTGCATATGTCCATTTCGACGACGGCATGACATTGCGAAGGGATGAGCAGTGGAATGAAGGGCGAGCGAGATAGAGTGGGAGAGAAGACAACAACCGTCACCCAAGTGGTGGCGACCTTGTTGGCCCTTGTCGCCGCCCCACCAGCAATGGGCGGTGGCCATTGGTAGGAGGGCTCCCCTCCCGCCTATATTTTCCCCTTTTTTTTTAATTGTTAATTTTTTAAAATTTTTAATGTAATTCAATTTAAATCTAAATTGTGTTTTGACAAAAATATCCCTCGTTGGGTTGGAATATTTTGCCGATCGGTGAGCCATAAGACTAGACCCTTATTTAAAACAACCATAACTACTTCATGCATTTCTTTGGGATTAACATTGTTACTTTAAGCTTTTATTTGAAATAATGTCTACTTCATATCCTTATTTGATAAAATAAGAGCACTTTATGCTCTTATTTGAAATTTTCACTTTTCATTTTGTGAGGACTCCACAAACAATGTTGAATTTAGTGGCCTTGTGTCAAAGAAATACGATGCATGTCAATCTTTTCTCAATATCCAAAATGGATTCTAAAGTATATGTGTCAGCTCAATATCACTCGTATTTAGTGGTTTAGGGAAAGTGATTTCCTTCTTATTAGAATATGAAATCGTTTTCACAAATCTAAAAATGTTGTGAGCCTATTAAAAACGTTTCTCGTAAATCGATCATTTATCAATCGTCCAAACACCAAATAGTTGGAAATTTTTTTTTCATAAAAAACAGTATTCCTTCAAAGAAACGAACCCTTCTTTTCCACCTCGGCTCCTACTGCATCCATTCAAAACACTGATCCATGTGAAGAGCCCCCTCTCAGCCACCCTCGTAATCTGTCACCCCCCATCGACATGTTTTCTAGGGTTTATAACTGGGCGGCACGTCATAAATGCTTCTTGTAGAGGAAGGACCAGTTTCTTGATTCTCTTTCATTCAGATTTCTAAGCAACGCAAATGAAGGTGACGATAAGAGATCTACCCTGAATACCGAATCGGTTAATGGTTGGGATTTGTTGAGACATTCGAGCTGGACGCGGAGGATTCCTATCCTTTGCCATTTAGGGGTGATCAGTTCCCGGTTCGGTCTAGTTCCACTTTGGAACCGGGAACCGGACCGGGAGCACCGGTTCCCAAAATTGCGAACCGTGGACCGGACCGTTTGGTCCTAGGACCGGGAACCGGACCCGACCATTGGTTCCGGTCCGGTCCGGTCCAACAAAATCGGCTCTACTTTTTTGCACTAAAGAGTGACCGCGCTCCGGACTGATCAATCCAATTCGGTTCTCGAGCAATTCAACAAAACTAATCACACATGTTTCCACATGCAAAATATTCAAACTTCTTTTGTGTGATTCACACTTAAATTTAATAGGGGTGATCGGTTCCCAGTTCGGTCCAGTTCCACCTTGAAACCGAGAACCGGACCGGGAGCACCGGTTCCTAAAATTGCAAACTATGGACCGGACCGTTTGGTCTAAGGACCGGGAATCGGACTAGACCATCGGTTCCGGTCCGGTCCAACAAAATCGGCTCTACTTTTTTGCACTAAAGAGTGACCGCACTCCGGACCGATCAATCCAATTCGGTTCTCAAGCGATTCAACAAAACTAATCACACATGTTTCCTCGTGCAAAATATTCAAACTTCACTTGTGTGATTCACACTTCGCGTGTTTCACACTTAAATTTAACAATGAAGGCCATGAACAATTTGGCTAAAAGTTGTGCTTGGCTTAGATTTTATAGACAATCTCTCTTCTGCTCTTTGAATGTTTAGTCGATGTGGGACTCTTGGAGGCTTGAAGTGCTTTGTGGGTCTCTTGGATCCTTAGTCCCACATCGAGTAGAAGATGAAACTAACAAGGAGATTTTATCTATAAATAAAAGAGTAACAAAAAGGGTTTTAATGGTCTCTTGGCCACATAAAAGGTTGCTAACTCAAATTGGTTGCAATAAGTTATCATGTTTATATATTTTATTAATTTTATGTATATAAATTATATATAAAAAAATTTGTTTCAGTCCGGTTCCCGATAGAATCGGAAACAATGAACCGGCCACCGGTTCCAAGATTAGGAACCGGGAACCGGACCTCCGACCGTGGGAACCGCCCAAAACCGGCCGGTTCTTGGTTCGGGCGGTTCCCGTTGCACACCCCTAAAATTTAACCATAAAAGCCATGAACAATTTGGCTAAAGGTTGTGCTTGGCTTAGATTTTATAGACCATCTCTCTTCTGCTCTTTGAATGTTTAGTCGATATGGGACTCTTGGAGGCTTGAAGTGCTTTGTGGGTCTCTTGGAGCCTTAGGCCCCGTTTGGTTAAGCATTCCCGAGGGGTTTTCAGCCCCGAAAGCCCCTTGGGAAAGATTTTAGCCGTTTGGTTCAACATTTGGAGGTATCCTTGGCTAAATGCTAACATTTGGAATGTTGAAAGCCCAAAGGAGGTGGGGACTTGCTTTGGGCATTCAGCATTTTCGGAATGCTGAAGAGGGGTTTAATGAATTTTTTTTCTTCCAATATTGCCCTCATTGATAATTGCATTTTCCTGTTTTACCCTAAAAAACTACCGTTCATCATCTTCCTCGTTGGACTTGTTTCTTCAGGAGTGAAGCTCAGCCGGCCATCGCCGTCGCCATGCACCACCTTCGCGTGGGTCACGGCCTTAGGCGGCGTCGCTTGGGTCGCGTGACCCACGCGACGGGCTAAGCTTCGCTTAGCCGGCTAGATCTGGTCACCCACGCATCGCCATCGCTATGCACAACCGTCACGTGGGTCGTGGCCTCAGGCGGCGTCGCCTGAGGTGGCAACCCACTCAACCGGTGCGTGGGTCATGTGACCCTAGGTGACGTCACTTGAGGCCGTGCGACCCACACACAGCCGACGCCTAGGTTGTGCAGCCTCAGGCGGCGTTGCTTGAGGGTGTGCACCCACAAGACGGCGGTGCGTGGGTCGCGCGGCCTCGGCGGCGTCGCCTTAGGCCGCGCCACCCGCCGTCTCCCCATCACCATTGTCACCAGCCGCCTCCCCCACCAGCTCCAGCTGCCTCCCAATCGTTGCCCTCTGCTTCAACTTCTCCTCCTTCATTTTCCTTTTCTTTTTTTTTCTTTTTTTTTTTTTCACCTCAAAGCTATTTTGCAAAATACATCAAAATAAGAGTACCCAAACATTTCAGCATTCACTAAATGCCCATTCTTCTAAAGATACTTGGGGAAATGTAAAGCCATTTCCCCAAAGTTGAACCAAACGGGCCATTAGTCCCATGTTGAGTAGAAGATGAAACTAACAAAGAGATTTTTTCTATATTTTTTTCTATAAATAAAAGAGTAACAAAAAAGGCTTTAATGATCTCTTGGCCACATAAGAGGTTGCTAACTCAAATTGGTTACAATAAGTTATCATGTTTATATATTTTATTAATTTTATGTATATAAATTATATATAAAAAAAATTTGGTTCGGTCTGGTTCGGTTCGGTCCGGTCCGATTCCCACCTTAGAACCGAGAACCGGACTGACCGGCCACCAGTTCCAAGATTAGGAACCGGGAACCGGACCGCTGACCGTGAGAACCGCCCAAAACCGGCCGGTTCGGGCGGTTCCCGTTGCACACCCCTACTGCCATTAACCTCCCAAGACTGATGAAGAACACTATATAAAGGGCAGCTCCTCATGTTTACCAACCCATCCACAAACCAACTCTTAATCACTCATTTCTCAAACTCCACCTTTGATCTCTCAGCAACAGTGCAGAAGCCAACATGGATCCTAGCGAGACCCAATCGATCACGACGCCTGCTGAGGATGAGGAGCTCGTGGCTGCCTTCGAGACTTGCATCCTCACGTCCGTCCCCATGGTGTTCGCGTCCGCCGTCGAGCTTGGGATCATCGACTTGCTAGCCCAGGAAGGCGGGGCCTCCACCCGGCTCTCGCCGTCCCAGATCGCGGCCCGCCTCAGGATCACCAACCCAGATGCCCCACGCACCATCAACCGCATGCTGCGGCTCCTGGCGAGCTTCTCCTACTTGTCGTGCACTCTTCATGGCGATCAGAGTCTGTACGGCCTCGGGCCAAAGAGCAAGTACTTTGTGAGCAGCGAAGCCGGTTCTTTCGCGCCATTGCTGCGATTCCTCCAATATAAGACCGTCATGAACGGCTGGTTTGTGTTCATTCTTTCTTTCCGTCGAAGTTTTCAACTCGCTATAACTAAGCACGTATCACAAATTAAAAAACCACACTGATTACGTAACGCGAAGTTTTCCTCGCTTCTTCATGATGAACTAAACGTGTTTAATTATCTACGAGAAAAGGGACGGCAAGAGATACTTGCTGATTGCTCCATGAGCCTAAAATGCTTTGTTGGTGAAAGAGATGGCACAAAAAGATCATCAATCACGAATCATTCGGCGCCATAAGCGTCACAACCATGCTTCTTCATCTCGGTTCGCCTATCAGACAGTAGCTGCACCTCGACCATACTCATTTACAGTCCACACAATCTATCCTTTCAAAACAACCTCGCTTGCCAACTACATTTTTACACTTATATCATTGTGCAGGTATGGGTTGCAGGAAGCATTAAAAATGGAGGAAGCCCCTTCGAGAATGCAAACGGGACAAATATCTTCGAATACGCCGGGAAGGACCCGGCGCTCAATACGGTCTTCAACAACGCGATGAAATCCCCGACCCCGCTTTACATGAACAAGATCCTCGAGTCGTACCGTGGGTTTGAGGGCGCAAAGACGATTGCCGACGTAGGTGGCGGCATCGGCCAGAACCTTCGGCTCATAATGGACAAGTTCCCAAATCTCAGGGGCATACTCTATGATCTGCCTCATGTGATCAAAGAAGCACCTGCCCATCCTCGTAAAATCACTCTCTACACACATTTTTATTTTCGACTAAAGAGTGAAAAAAATTCTGATATTTGACGTTCTCCTTAAAAAAGCATACATATAAGTATGTATGTTTGTATTTATAATGCAATTTTTTTCTTGAACAGGTATGGAGCGTGTCGGAGGAGACATGTTGAAGTCTGTTCCGAAAGCAGATATACTCTTCATGAAGGTTATCTTCAAATCTTCCCACCCTTGAAGTTTACTCATCCTATCTTTTAGCTTAGCCCTCGGGGAATGATTGAGAAGATATCAAGGTCATATTTTCTTCATGCAAGTTTAGTGAAATTTCATGATCACAACTTAAATGTTAGAGAAATCTCACCTGCACGTTTTAGTATCTTGCTTAGGGTTTGGGTGATTTGATTGGGTTTTGAGGATTTTAGGTGGGTGCGAGAATTTTAGGATTTGGATATGAACAATTTTTAAAGGGGTAAGTGCATTGGACAGTGTAAAGTTATCTTCAAAGGTAAAATTTCATTTTGATATTTTGAAAAATATCATTTTTCAAAGGAACATTTTTGCAATGAACGACATAGCGATTGTTGATGTGACAATGTAAAGTTATCTTCAAAGGTAAAATTCATGCAGGGATTGGATATTTTGAAAAATAGAAGTACGTGGATGCTCATTGATTAGAAGTTTTATATGTTTTTGTTTTTTTTTTCCCTTTAAATGCCCCTAATACACAAACTCAGATTTCTTGTCAGGATTGGACGGTGATGATTATGTCGTCGTTTACAATGCATTTATCTATTTCGTTTTGTGAGGTCAATAGTGCATTTTATATGTTCTTGTAAACACTATGTTTAGGCTGTTATATTTTTGTTCTTGCGCAGTGGCTTTTCCATGGTCTACCAGACGATTTCTGCAAAATGCTACTCCAGAACTGTTACGAGGCGCTGCCACCAAATGGCAAGGTGGTCATGGTGGACCCGATCCTTCCCGAATACCCCGAGACCGACATAGTGTCGAGGAACTCGTTCACGTCCGACATGATCATGCTATACATGAACCCTGGAGGATTCGACCGGACGAGGAAAGAGCTGGAGGTGCTCGTGCTTTCGGCCGGATTTGACAAGCCAAGGATCGTGTGTCGAGCTTACAACATGTGGGTGACGGAGTTTCACAAAAAGAAGTGATCTCTCTCGAGTCGCTCATGGCGGTCGTTCCCTAATTCTAGGATTTTTCGTGTGTGGAAAAAGGAAAGAATTAAAAAGGAGTCACCCGTAAAATAAAAGCCATCTTCTCATGAAGAAGAATGTAGCACCATCCTTCAGATTCAATAAAAGAGAGCGTGATGGTTCACGTCTCCACGAGGCGGTTCCTCATTTCCTTCTCATTTTCATCCATTAATTGGGGCATCATAACACGATACAACGACGAGAAAAGACTACAAGCGAAATTTGAACAGCAAATGATGCATCGGCGAAGACGTTAAAGGCTCAATTTGTCGAAAACATAGTCAAAGACAGACAGAGAAGCTACTTCCCTTAAGCTCTTGAAGGAAACCTAGGAAGAGAATACTCATTAAAGGTGTTGCGTAGTTCCAAAGAGTGCAGAATTTACTCGTTCAATCTAAGATAGAGAAAATAGAGTTTCTATGCTTTGACAAGGATGAAGAATGGAAGAGCAAATGATCTTTGAATTAATGTTTTTCGAATTGGATTATTTAACATCCGAAATTGTGTCTATCAGAGAGATGATAAAGCTGGCGAGTCGTGTGACGAAGCTTGGGGAAAGAATAATCGAGCACGGGTTGAAGCTTGGGGAAAAACAACAGAGCATGGGTTAAGGCAAGAAACATGTATCAAAAAATAAATATTGGTCTGCCAAGAGGACCGTCGGATGCTCTCATAGAGAGATGTTGGGAGATCTAATAAAAAGATGTCATTCAAGATTAGGGAATAGCATGTGACAGACGATTTAAATCGAACAAAATCCTAGAAATTTAAAATCAAGGGGCAGCGAAAGACTAAAAAGATGTAAAGAAGACAATAAGGATAGATATGGAGCAATATGAACTTACAAAAGACATCGTAAGGAGGAAACATGCAAAGACCTAGGACTAATCAAAACAAGGGGTGTGCAATTAAACCGGGTTTATCCGGGAATCAGAGTGGACCACCCAAAAACAGGTCCGGGAATCAGTTCCTTGTTAAACCGGTCCAGGAACCGGTTGGAACCGGTTTGGGTGAAAACCCGCCCGGAATTGGACCGGTTTTGGAATAAGTTTTTAGAGCTTGTTTAAAATAGAAAACCTAAGTGCACAGAATCGTCTGTACACAGCAAGCATGCGCCCAATCCACCGAACCCTCACTAGCAACCCTCGATTCGCCGCTTCTAACATTTATTTCAAAATCAAATGTAACACACATGAAAAAGGCCAAAAAAGGAAAATAAGTGGGAAAGAAAGAAGTCATCTTTTGTCTATGTGTCCGGTGACGAAGAAAAAGGCTGTATGAAAATGAGTGCTTAGAGGGTATCAAGGGTTGAACCATCGACGAGTACCTTTTTTCAAAGCTTTTTCTTTTCGTTCATCCTTATTCTTCCATTTGTTCTCGTTCTCGTCATCTTCATCCATTTCATCTCTCCCATCATCTGCAATATCACTTTCACTGGCCGTCTCCCATTCGGAATCATTAGATTCTTGACCGTAGATGGCATGGGAATCACCCTCACCACGGACACCTTCATGTTTAGTCGCTGCCTCCCTAAATAGCCAAGCCGCACGCATCTGCTTCTTGACCAATCTCTCAGCATAGTCAGGAACCTCATTTGGCCTCAACGACAAATCTGGATCATTAGACTAGGAGCACTCATTTATGAACAAAATTGTATCTAGTAAGCTTTCTTTAGCTAAGCCAAGCATGTCATAAGCTCGCGCTCTTCTCCAGAGGCTTTTAGCATGACGATTAAGAGGGGTGTGAAGACCAAGTGCACGTGTTGCATCACTTATGGCAGCCAATGGTTGTTGCAACAGAAGATAACATTGCACTCGATTACTGGAAAGGACTGATCTCTCTCTCTCTTAGACCGCATTGGACATAGTTGCAATGCTTCTGAGTACTTTGAAGCTGCTCCAGCTATATCCCCTGACGAGAACAGTGAATTTCCTTCAAGCTTAACCACCAGACAGGCAGCTTGCTTAATATGGAGATCCTCTTTAGGCATATTTTTCTCCCATTTCAGTCTCTGTCGGGAACTTAAGAGATCATCAATGTGTTCCTTTGTGCGACTGTTGCGAGAATTGGGACCTGTGGCTTGCAATTGGATACATTCCTCAAGAACATTGACGATTGAATCTCCAAGCTTTTTGTGATTACCAAGAGCAGTAATTTCTGAAAGATCTACTAGAGCAGGTAGTGCTTCGTCAACCACCTACGCAACAGATCTTCCTTTGTGCGACTGTTGAGAGAATTGGGACCTGTGGCTTGCAATTGGATACATTCCTCAAGAACATTGACGATTGAATCTCCAAGCTTTTTGTGATCACCAAGAGCAGTAATTTCTGAAAGATCTACTAGAGCAGGTAGTGCTTCGTCAACCACCTACGCAACAGATCAGAAGAATTTAATAACAGAATTAAACAGGCATTCATAGATAATACATTTCTGGCGTATCCTACATTCAGGTAAATTCATACAGGACAAGAAGCAGAGTCTGATCAAGTTAGTGTATGTATGTGTATATATATATATATATATTTGATGAAAGGTAATTAATATATTGAAAAAAATCGATTGAATAAAAAGAACACGGTCATTAAAACCCACATTCAAAACAACGGATCATAATGAGTGGAGAGATGCTGAAAAAAAAAAAGCCATAGCCATAGCAACCCACTAACAATTAGAAAGGAAAAGCACGGCATGAACAACCGGCAAACAGATACAAAACACCATCAGGTAGGGAAGGAATCATCCTCAGAATTCCATAAGAATTGCTACACCGACTGCCTTAATCAAGACGCACCAGTTGAAAGGGAGGGAATTAACGCTCCTTAGAAAAGATGACCACGTCAATGCCCCAGCTCCGCTCCAACCTTCTATTCCTGATGTTATCTTCAACATTCCTAACAGTGATTACTTTATCTCTGACCACTTTAAATAGATAATTCTTCATAGCCGGGACAGAAATAGCTTGTTCTCTAAAGAGAATGTTGTTCATGTTGTTCCAAATAATATGACACAGCCCTCCGAAGGAGAAACAGCCTATGCACTTATAAAACTCCTTTCCCATAAGCATGGTGATGGCCCAACGGAGATTATCCTCCCATTCCCTATTACGCCAAGGCATATTACATTTGGTCGCCCAAAAGAAGGCAACCCCGGCTGTGACACGACACGTAAAAAACAGATGGTCAATAGAGTCCGGTACATTGTTGCAGAAGGCACAAGCACCATTATCTATTCTACCATGTGACAATAAAAGTGTCTGGATGGGTAGCCTATGCTTAGCTATAAGCCAAATGTTTACTTGATACCGTGGTGTAATTTCGTTGTTCCAGACGAACTTATGCCAAAAAACCTAAGTCATCTTTCGCTTGAAGGTCTCCCAAGCCGTCGCAACAGTGAAGCGTCCTGACGAATTCTCTCTCCAGCCAAAACAATCCGAATTCTGAGAGAGACTCGAGAGGGGATGATCCCAAGACTCAAGCACTAACTTGAGAGGTTGCCCAACATCAGAGAAGAGATTAGTCATTGTTGCCTGCCTAGAAAGCCCTAAACTGTATATGAACGAGTCCGAAAAAATTAAGTTCAAGGGGCCCCTAGGGTGCCAGTTGTCAAACCATAAGGAGGTAGAGAGGCCGTCGCCAATCCTCCAATAGAAGGCATTACGGACCTCGCTTATGAGGGATAGGATTTTTTTCCAAGCCCAAGAACAGCAAGTGGGTTTCTTAGCAACCCAAAAACCAGTTAATGTATAAATTTGCCACTAAAATTAAACATCATGCATGTCGGAAATTTTTGAAAACATGTCATGGTGATGTACTACTGACTTTTTGAGCCTCAATAGAGAGAGAAAAAAAGAAGAGCAAAACTAAGTTGAAAATGGATAGGAATAGAGGAAATATCTAAAAGCAAACTCAATTTCTATTTGAGTTAATTCTCAGAAATATGATGAATACAGTTAGCTTCCAAGGTCATGTATCTTTCACCTTAAGCCATACATCTGAGGGTCGAGCTATTTACTTCTCATAAAAAAGAAGAGGGGTAATTTCATACGAACAGAAAAAAGAGAGGCTTACTGTCAAATTGATCTTACAAAGTACATGAGTGGATAGTTCATTCAGATGAAAGAATTCCTATCTATTTCACATCTAGAATGTGAGTTCATATCGTTACAAGGGGACAGTTCAAGGATCCACGATTGCAAATTATAGTTTCAGGCAAGTAAGGCAGAAGCCCGCCCTAACTTACCAACTTATGACATTAGTACATAGAATTGTGCTAATTTAGTTTTTTTTTTTAAATAACTTTTAAATGTACGTGATTATACGTTTTTGAGGATTTGAAGTATTCAACATTAAAACTATTTGCAACAAATATAAGTTTTTAAAATGAAATTCAAATCTCAAGGGTCAAAAGTTTCAATGAAGGTCAAAAACTGAAGCCAAAAATTAACAACTCAAAACTAAAGTTACAGAAAGCGTAATACCTTCCTCCCAACACCCACCCACACAGAAAATGCTTCTAAAGAAGTACAAAATTTATTTCTTTTATACGGACAAAAGTGTTTTGAGTTTCACCGAAACTATATTTCACAAAACTACAAGAAGCACAAGGTGAACTTTATATGTACATAAAATAGTCATTCTGATCAACTTTCTGTTAACCTGATTATTCTTTGTCAAACAGAGCTAACTTGTCTTATTGTTCCAAAGCATATTCGTGACTAACAGTATAAAAATTTTCAAAATTGAGTCTTCACTGTAAATTGGTTTATCCCAAATAATTCTCAAAATTTAAAGACATCCACTCGGTTCAAAGACAATGTTCAGCTTATCGCTCTATAAACCAGTTCAAGATCACAGTTCACTAGATTCCTCTATCCATTGGACAATCAAGTCAGACCCAGAAAAGATAAAAGACTGTATTTACAGGAAATGAATGTATTTGTTCCCAAATTGGCAGAAGTAACGGCATGCAGTTTTGGCACTTTTCAAGTCTAAGTTGCTCTCTGCTGTCCCACATGCGGCACACAAGAGAAAGCCAGAGCAAAACAGGAGACCAAGCATCACAAAGGCTCGAAGAATAAAAGGAAGTTGAGAAAATACAAATGATCTCATAGTTGGACCAGTTAAGTCGAATTATTGTGTGTCACCTTGCAAACATATTTTTATATATATTACTAACAGGCTTCACGGATATAAAGAAAAGAGGTAGATTTGTTTTATAGAATGGGGACCATGTGACTTTAAATGTAGCTTAATTCAATTCTCTTATCAGAATACCGCCCATAGGGTGATTCCTTAAAAAAATCCATCACAAGTGAAGAAGATAAATCTGATGATACAACAATAATTTACAAATCTTCACAATCACAAAAGAAAGAAACATCTTAACGTCATAACCTCTTTGAGCATGAAAGCGCACAGGCAATTGAGAAAAGATGGAGATACAAATAAACGTGTGTCTTGAGCTAACAAGAAAACGAAAACATTACCTTGTGGGAAGTATTTGGGTCTTGGAGCAACCAGAGAAGACAGTCAATAGCCATATATTGCCAATCATCTGAAGAACGAGCAATGTTACGCAATGCTTCAACTATACCAGGACAACTAGCAACAGCTTCCCGACCAATCTTATGATGACAAATAGTTCTCAGTAATCCAATTCGAGCTGGCGAGTTCTCATTAACAAGTCCACCCCACATTCCAGGTAATTTCACCAAGAACTCTGGCTTACATATGGCAGGAAGAAATTCAGGCTTAGAAGCAAAACAATTTATGAGCTGAAGAGCCCAGCACTGCAGCTGACTAGCCCATTGCTCTGCTTTTCTAGATTCCATCTCAACACCGCCCATGCCACGCGCAAGGAGGTCGCAGTGATAGCTAAGTCTTCTGTCCATCGCTAGCTGAATGGAGAGCTCGAGGATTTCAACGTGGCTTGCAACCGTTGGGAAAGTGCTGGCATATGTAGCCCAGTGTCCCAGTGGTCGCAACGCCATCCGCTGCTCAACCCACGTCAATCTTCCCCTTAAAAGCTCTATTAGAGGTGGGATCACCCCAGCACGTACAGCTCTCTCAGCAAGTTCTTCCATGTTCATGGTGTACGATCCAATTATATGAGCTGCATAATAAGGGATGTAGATATTTTGGTCATGCGAAAGCCAGCGGCGGTTCTTGAGACCCTTCCATATAAGGGCGGCCATGCACTCGAAAATTCCCAATTCGATAAACTCTGGGTCATTAAGATGAGCCATTGCAGTGTTCCAAAGGCCACTGATAGGTAGGACCTGACCATTGTCATCTTGTGAAGGCAGTTCTCTAAAGAATTTCAGAATGCTTGCTCTACGCTTGCTTGGGTTTCCTCCTTCGTGACGCAAAAGAAGCATCCCGAATATGGACAATCCGTAGTTTTGTCCATCTTTACATCACACGTTATTAAGCAGGCTGCTTTCTGTTGCTACACGTTTACCAAGAAAACCTTAAATAGTAATTATTTACACATCAGCTCTACGCTTGAGGGCTCGCGGCCCTCGCCGCCGGTTAGCCAGGAGCTGGCCACCCCGGACAACCCTCCCCCCTCCGTCGCCGGCCCTTCCCAGCGGCGGTGGGGAGGCAGCGGCGGCGAGGGCCCAGGGCCCAACCGCTCAACCCCTCGCCTCCCTTCAGCCCCACCTTTTTTTTTTTTTTTTTTTTTTTTTTAAGTTTTTTTAGAATATTTTAAATAAATTTTAAGTTTAAATTTAATTTAATTAATTTTTATATTAATTATTTACACATTAGAGACAAAACGACATAGTTTGTGCAAAACAACGCCGTTTTGCACTCACCTCATTGGAAAATTGCCACGTCAGCAATTTGGCCAGATCACTTAAGTAATCTATTTTACTCCGATTTTGGCACTTAGATGTACCTTTCCAAAATTTTGGCACTTAAGTGTCATTCCATGCTAAGTTTTGGCACTTGGGCTGTACTTCTGCCACAAATTTTGTTTGATCTTAATTTGGATTATCAACCTATTAAAATTTTCACTAATTTATTGGAAAGAGTAAAAATTTGCACACTTCATTCAGAGCTAAAATTGTATACATCGGAGGAAAGTCTAATAAATAGCGTAGCCCCACCAATATCATTCTTAGGTCAAGCAATTTGCACTTTTTAATCTATTTATTGACACGCTACCTTGAAACCAAAATCTCATTTCCCCAATTTTCCATTTTCCAATTTGTTGCTTTTTTATTGTCATCCAGGCTGTGAAAATTGGACCGCACCTTTTGTTATATCCACGAAATATTTTTTAAAGAAAGAGATGGAAACGAAGACCAAATTAGAAAACGACACCACCTATCAAAAACGGCACGCCGGACATGTGTGGGTAGTAGTTGAGAGGATCAGAGTCATGTGTCACGGGCCGAAAGAAGACCAACCCAAGAGGTTCCCAGAGGACGACCGTGACGCAGCCTTGGAGGATCTCCTGCTCTCACTCGGGTTCTCGCCAAGTCTTCTCCCCGAAGTATCCAAGTGCGGCCGAAACCGTAATTAGACCCTATCTCTATTTATGTCGGTAGTTGATAGCTTTCATTTATGTCGGTGGTTAGTAGCCGCCATTAGTGTCGGTAATTGAGGCGGTGCGATCTCGTCCGCCGACTAAGATCTCAATCAACGGATGTAATCAGAGGGCCTTGAGTATAAGAAGGGGTGCCCTCCCCCTCATTTTGTATCCATCCAACTCTTTCAGTAATACAAGTTCACTTTCTCTCTAGAGCTCCTCTCTCTAGAAGCTTTCTCTCTCTACGATCCGGGTGTGCAAGCGAGTGTGTGAGCGTTGATCGAGCAAGGCTTGGCTTGGGTGATCCAAAGTTGCCCGAGTCGCCACGCGGTCACGATCCCAATCGATCGGCCCGTGACAAGTGGTATCAGAGCAAAGGAGAGATCCGCTTCCGAGATTGAAGAGCGCCAACCGTTCGAGAGAATGTCGAGCCAGGATGCTGTCATGGATGGAGAGGCCGTGCAAGTCAAGGAACCTCGCGGCCGAGCGAAGAAAAGAGATGCCTCGATGGATGCTGCAGCTGCGTTCGACGAGAAGATCGGGAAGATCCGGAGTGCGGTGCTCGAACTCATGGAAGGTCTTGACGAAGTAAGAGACCGGGTCATGGAGGTTGAGACGTCGCTCCGTGAAGACTTCACAACCGGCCTCAATGAAGCTACAGCCCCGTTGCACGACAAGGACGAAGCCCTTGAAGCATCGATCGATGTGTTGAAGGAGCGCGTCCAAGTGATCGAGGAGGTGAGCCCATGTAGGGACGAGGTCGAAGCCATGAAGGCGGAGATCCAAGAGCTCAAGACCGAGCTCGCCCTATGCAAGCTTAGCATCACCAACGGTGTGGCACCTACCCAAGCGGTGTCCAAAATTGAAGTGCCGAAGCCGAAGGAATTCAAAGGCGAACGATCCGCCAAGGAGGTGGACAACTTCGTCTGGAGCATGGAGCAATACTTTGGCGCCATCAACATACACGACGAGTCGATCAAGGTACGAACCACTTCTATGTTCCTTACTGATACAGCGATGCTTTGGTGGCGCAATAGGTGTGATGAGACTAGGCGCGGTGCCAATCCCGTGGACACATGGGATGACTTTGTAAGGGAGTTCTGGGACTACTTCTTCCCCGAGTTCGCGCAGCAAGAAGCCCGTAGCAAGCTCCATCGCCTCGAACAAAGAGGTACGGTCCGAGAGTACGTGAAAGAGTTCACGGAACTCAAACTCCAGATTCGCAACCTAAGCGAAGAGGAGGCCCTCGGAGCGTTCATGGATGGGTTGAAGCCATGGGCACTACTCGAGCTTAAGCGCCGGGACGTGAGTAGTCTTGGGAGAGCACTAAGCGTGGCCGAGTTGCTCGTCGACCTCACTAGAGCTGAACCAAGGAATAGAGCAAGAGAGTGGAGGTCGGATCGATCCTCCGAGGATGAATCTGGAGATGCTCCTCGTGCGCCGAAAGATCAAAACGGCCGAGTCAAGACATGGGGTGAATGTACTTCCAAGCCATCCTTCCAAAGGGGTCGACCACAAACGAACTACACGAGTAAGTTCGATCAACCCCCGCCTTCTCCTTGTTTCATTTGCCAAGGTCCACATTGGACCCAAAAGTGCCCGAAGAAGGGTCGAATCAATGCCCTCCTTGCCATCGAAGAGGAGGAAGAACCCAAAGAAGAGAAGAGGCAGATCCGGATTGGAGCGGTGAAGATGATCAATGCCATCCAAGCTCAGTCGCCAACCAAAGAAAAGGGGATTACCCCGAACACGGACATGTTCTTCGTGGAGGTCAAAGTATGTGGCCGAACGCTCTATGCTTTGGTCGACACGGGAGCATCAAACGTGTTCATGTCCACTGAGGCGGCAAAAGCCTTGGGTCTTCGCGTGGAGCCATCCGCGAAGTCCTACAAACCCATCAATTCGGGCGACTTCCGCGGCATAGGAGCGACTCCCGACGTGGATGTCAAGATTGGCGGATGGAGAGACAAGATGACCTTCGAGGTAATCCCACTTGACGACTATGATCTCATTTTGGGTATGCAATTCTTCGATAGTGTGGGAGCCATGATCGACATGAGGACCAAGTGCATCAAAGTTCCCGATCCAAAATGTCCATCAATGATCCCCATGATCAAAGGGGTGGTCGACACCAAGACCATCGCGTCAATCCGATGCCTCGACAAGAGCTTGAAGGCCGTGACGCGTATAAACAAGCTGACCGAGGTGAAGCCGAAGGTTGAGTTGGATCCTACTCCAACACGTGCCATGCCAATCTGAGTGCTCTTCCCCGAAGTTGAGTGCGCGCCACATGCTCCGTCCAAGCCGAAGATGGAACCATGCGCCAAGTCCGAGCTGATCATGGAAGGGTGTGGTCCTTCATACGTGAGCGTCCGCACCAAGCAGAATCAAAAGAAGAGAGCCCGTGCTCGTGCGAGGAAGGCTGCCCGTCGAGCTGTGAGCGACGAGGGCGTCACTCGATTGAGTGGGGGAGAATGTCACGGGCCGAAAGAAGGCCAACCCAAGAGGTTCCCAGAGGACGACCGTGACGCAGCCTTGGAGGATCTCCTGCTCTCACTCGGGTTCTTGCCAAGTCTTCTCCCCGAAGTATCCAAGTGCGGGCGAAACCGTAATTAGACCCTATATCTATTTATGTCGGTAGTTGATAGCTTTCATTTATGTCGGTGGTTAGTAGCCGCCATTAGTGTCGGTAGTTGAGGCGGTGCGATCTTGTCCGCCGACTAAGATCTCAATCAACGGATGTAATCAGAGGGCCTCGAGTATAAGAAGGGGTGCCCCCCTCATTTTGTATCCATCCAAGTAATACAAGTTCACTTTCTCTCCAGAGCTCCTCTCTTTAGAAGCTTTCTCTCTCTACAATCCGGGTGTGCAAGCGAGTGTGTGAGCGTTGATCGAATAAGGCTTGGCTTGGGTGATCCAAAGTTGCCCGAGTCGCCGCGCGGTCACGATCCCAATCGATCGGCCCGTGACACATGGATGGCTTTCTCTAGCTGGCCGGAGCTGACCCACGTTGCCGTCTCCTCCCATAAAAGAGTCGGATTTCCACCCAAAAAAAAAAAAAAAACCGTGTCTTTCTCCACGCATTTGCTGTGTTGTAGATTCTTTCCTCGCTACGTGTCGTTGTCTTTCAAGAAAGGGGTGCTCTGAGGTAGCTTCTTCCATTTTTCTGTCACTTAATTTCTGCTCTTTGAGATCACCATTACAGTGAATGATGCTGGGTCTGACATGCAGTGTTGGATCGTTCTTCCTTGACAATTTATTTGTTTCTTTTGATGCTTTGATCGGATGTGCTTGTTTTCGTTATGGGGTTCGATCAGTTTGGTCCTGAAAGATCTGGTCTTGATTGAGGAGCGAAGACTTCCCTTTTCTGATAGTTGCAAGTACTGCGAATCCGTCGCTACGGAAAAAGCTCAGAGTTGGGATATTGTCTCTTTGTTTATGTGTATCACCAGTTGACTAGGTTTTGAGTTCCTCTATCGAAGTGAGAGGAGATGCGTTTGCTCAGATATAGTTTAATTTGTTCTGATGGAGCAGCTTCTTGGAACATAAGATCTAAAATTTGCATATTACTGGAACTGGGTCATCAACGGGAGTTTGAAATTTCTTGTGTACTGTCAGTCTGTTGACTTTGCGGCTTCTTTAGAACCCACGTTCCTGCTTTAATTGTTGATTTCATCACAGTTTCTTTATGCTTCGTTTCTTTGTTTCTGGGGGTTAATTCATGTTTACCTTTCACCATTTCAGAACGACCATTTGTTCGTGTGGTGTTTCTTTCTTTGTTTAAGCTTGCATGATTGCTAAGTCTAACTAATTCTTGTTTTGTTTCTGTCTAGATCACAAGGAAAGATGGTGAAGGCTGTTGTCGTCCTTAAGAGCAGTGAGGGTGTCTGCGGAACTGTCTACTTCACTCAAGAAGGAGATGGTAATACAATGCTCTGATTATAGAATCTCGGGTATGTTTTCGTGTTCGAGGTCCAATTAATCTTTTTTTGTCTTACATTGTTCTTTTCAGGCCTAACCACAGTAACTGGAAGTCTGTCTGGCCTTAAGCCTGGACTTCATGGTTTCCATGTCCATGCTCTCGGAGACACCACAAATGGCTGTATGTCAACAGGTATCTTTTGATTACAGCGGTCCTTTTATTAATGAGAAAGCATATAGACTATTTCTTCATTTATATAAACCAAATCTCTAGTTTATTGACTGTTGTTATGATCTTTGAAAATGACATTCACAGGACCACACTTTAATCCTCGTGGCACAGAGCATGGAGCCCCTGAAGATGAGAACCGTCATGCAGGCGATTTGGGGAATGTGAATGTGGGTGATGATGGTAAGCTTTACACAGTCAACTGAACCTCCTTTACTACTAATATAAAAATTACAAATGCTGATGTTGAGATGAATGTTGATAGAAATACTTGAAGATGTTGTGACTTTACCCACCTGTTGGAATCTGCATTTTGTCAAGCATTACAGTTTTGCATATAATAGAAGCTGTGATTAACTTTGCTTTTCCTTGTGATTCAGGCACTGTTAGTTTCGCAATCATTGATAACCAGGTTCTCTACTATCCATCTATCCTTAGCAACTAGCATTATGTGTTGAATTACCATGTTTTATATTTTTCTGAAACCTAAAGCAGAATTTAGTTTGTTGACCCTCTTCTTTATCAGATTCCTCTTAGTGGACCAAACTCAGTTATTGGAAGGGCTGTCGTTGTTCATGGAGATCCCGATGATCTCGGCAAGGGTAATTTCTGAGAATTTAGGCTGTGTTTAATTCGTAAAAATCTCCACATTTGCTGTTTTCAGTTTGGTTTTTTTAATTAATAGAAAGGCATTGGAGAATGAAAATTGAGAATGACTCCTGTAGTTTGAGAACAGTTTTCAAAACAAAAATAAGAGAAATTGTCTTTTAACTAGAATAAAAAACTGAAGGCAACTTTCAATGCTTTTAGTATTTTCATTCCTGATGAAAGCGTGCAGGTTTGGAATACCTATGAAGTACAAGCACATAGCGAGCATATGAAGAGAATTTTACTTCCATGAACGAAACGTTTTGGAGTATACAGTAAAGGAAAGCTAAAAAAAATTTCTTGTTCCAAATGAAAGCATTTAGGTTTGGAATACAAATAGAATACAAGGATATTGTCACCGTCTAAAGAGAATTGCACTTGCACTATCAAAACATGTTTTGGACAACACAGAAAATGAAAGCCAAAAATGTTTTCTCATACCGAACAGGCCCTCAATGATCTTATAATGGTAGCTTCTCCAGCTACAAGAGTGATGATTAGTAGGCATCTTCCCTGGTTTATTTCAGCGCCACTGGGGTATCGGTTGTGTTTATCAGCATGCTATGGATTTCTTCTTGCTGTGGCAAATAGCTTGCAAGTCACACGGAAAATGCATATTCAACTTTACGTCTTTCTTCAATTGATTATTTGAACTATTCCCACCTCTCCACACAACGCAATTTTTCACGTAAGCCTTCTTTATATTTATAAAAAGTGCAACTTTGTTTCTTTTCCTATACCCAGGTGGGCATGAACTTAGCAAAACAACTGGGAATGCTGGTGGAAGAGTTGCTTGCGGTGAGCAATTTAGCTTTAACTTACTGCAGCGACATCTCGTAGAGATCCATATTATATGACATTTAGTATGCGGCTTTTAGTTGGCCCCAGGTTTAGCAGCTCACTTGTTGGTGGGCAGAGGGATGTCGGCTGATAGACGTCACTTGCCTCTATGTTGATCTTTTACAGCTCTTTTCTTTTCCATTGCTCGTTTAATTTCAGAGGTCGGTGCAGTACAGTAGGCAATCTGCAGATGAAGTCTATTTGATCTTTTCGTGAATTATACATTCCCACATCATCTTCAACATGTTCATCATACAGTGCACGCGCAAGCTCAGACAGCCGTGGGATTTTTATTTTTATTTTTTCCTCCACTTCTCATGGTCTGTTTGCTTCTCGCTCTTCATTATGGCAGGAGTTATTGGCCTTCAGAGATGAACTGCATCCTTCAACTACGGTCACTACAGTCGTGCACGCATGTACCCCTACCTTCACATCGTAAACCAATTGGTTGTACCGCTACCTTCACATCGTAAACCAATTGGTTGTAAATGGGTGTGCAAAATCAAATACAAGGCAGATGGATCCATTGAAAGCTATAAAGCTTGGTTGGTGGCCATGGGCTTTGCATAATGAGAGGCTTCAATTACGAGAGACTCTCTCCAATGGCAAAAGAAGTGACTATCTGATCTTTCTTGTCCGTTTCTGTTTTTTGTGATTGGAAATTACATCAAATAGATGTTCATAATGCTTGGTGACGTAGAAATTCTACATGGATCTTTGACAGGGTTTAAGGAGACAGGGAGAATCTAAGGTATATCGTCTCCGCAAATCCCTTTATAGTCTCAAAATCGTTCTCGATAGTGTTATGTGAAGTTTACTATTGCACTCACAACGGCTGCTTTTAAATAGTCCAGACATGATTATGCACTCTTCACATGGACAAAAGGTGCATCATCTATCTATTTAATGATATATGTCGATGACATACTTATTATGGGAAATAATGAATCTACAATTGGGAATCTCAAAGAATACTTGCATTTTGCAAAGATTGCCAGATCAAAGCTAAGAATATCTTTTAGCCAACGAAAATTTGTCTTGGAAATTATATTAGGTTTATTGGGGAGAAGTGCCAAAAAAGTCCTAAACCTTTTGTCTTTGTGTCAATTTAATCCTAAACCTTTTTTTTTGGTGCCGATTTAGTCCTAAACATTTTTACGTTGTGCAAATTTAGTAATTTCCGACCAATTTTGGCTGGATTTTGCTGACCGGACGTCGGCCGGCTGACGTGGCCTGATTGGCGCTAACATGGACAACTTTTAATAATATTTTAATATTATTTATTTTTTATTTTTCTGTTTTGATTTTTCTTTTTTTCTTTTTTTTTCTTTTTTTTTTTTCTTCCTCCAACCGGTTGCCGGAGCTCAACGACCGGCCGGGCGATGGCCGGCGAGGTCGACTCGACCTCGCCGGTCACCTCGCCAGTGGCCACGAGGGCAGCCTCGCGCGGGGTGGCGAGGCTCGCCCTCGCCCACTTGACGCAAGGCCGCCTCGAGGCCTGGGCGGCGAGGGCAAGGGCGAGGAGGCAGCCTCGCTGCAGTCGTGCCGTCCCCTGCTGGCGCGCCTGTCCGTGCGTCTTCACCTCTCGCGCTCGTCACTCGCGCCCTGCTCGCCGTTTGCCGGAGCTAATCCAACCACCTGCTATCGCCGTCAAGCTGGCCTCATGCTGAGCTGGCGAGGCTCACCCTTGCCGGCCATGGGCGAGGCTCGACCCTCGCCAGAGGGGACGATGCGACTGCAGTGAGGCCGCCTCCTCGCCCTCGCCCTCGCCAGATCTGATGAGGGCGAGCATCGCCCCCTAGGCCTCGAGGTGGCCTCGCGCTGGGCGGGCGAGGCTCGTCCTCACCGGATCGGGCGAGGTCGAGCCTCATCGGCCATGGGCGAGGCTCGACCCTCACCGGATTCGGCAAGGTCAAGCCTCGCCGGCCATGGGTGAGGCTCAACCCTCGCTAGATCCAACGAGGGCGAGCCTCGCCACCCCGCGCGAGGTCGCCCTCGCGGCCACTGGCGAGGTGGCCAACAAGGTCGAGGTTGACCTCGCCGGCCGTCGCCTCTAGCCAGTCGCCGAGCTCCGATAACAAGCTGGAGGAAGAAAAAAATAAAATAATAAAAATAAAAACAGAAAAAAAAAAAGAAAAAAATCAAAAAAATTAAAATATTATTAGAAGTTGTCTACATCGCCCGATCATGCTACATCACCGCCCGGCGGCGTCCGCCAAAAATCCGGCCAAAATTGGCCGGAAAGGACTAACTTGGCACAACGTAAAAAGGTTTAGGACTAAATCAACACAAAAAAAAAAGGTTTAGGACTAAATCGACATAAAAATTAAAGGTTTAGGATTTTTTTGGCACTTCTCCCAAGTTTATTGGGAAATTTTGTCTTGGAAATTATATTAGGTTTATTGGGATGTAAACCATCAGCTATCCCTATGGAGCAGAATACCATATTAACCAAAGTCGATTATGATGTAGGAACTTCATCTCAAAGTGATGTACCATCACTCAAAGATCCATCTAGTTATCATAGACTTGTGAGGAAACTCATCTATCTCACTATGACTAGACTTGATATATGTTATGCAATGCAGACACTTAGTCAATTTATTCATGAGCCAAAATAGTCTCATATGAATGCAGCATTAAAAGTTGTGAAATATTTAAAGAAATGTCCAATATTGGAATACTTCTTTGAGATGACAGCCTACTATGATGCGAACTATGTTACTTGTCTTATGACGAAGAAGCATTATGAGGTTTGGCATTAAATTTGGAGAATCACTATTTTCATAGAAGACAAAAAAACAAACAACTATATCGTTATCGATAGCTAAAGTTGAATATCGAGCCATAGCCAAAACTATTTGTGAAATAGTCTAGATGCGAGGCTTACTTCTAGACCTAGCATATAAGTTAAGGGATCCACTGTGCTGTTTTGCGATACTGATGCAACACTCAAGGTTGCAGTGAATCTTATAGTTCATGAAATGACAAAACATATAGAAATTGATTATCACTTCACTTAGACAAAATTCAATAAGGGACTATCAAGACAAAGGGAATCACAACCAAAGAACGGCTTGTGAATATTTTCATCAAGCCATTATGTCAAAGACAAAACACATATTTTAAATAAGCTAAGAAGCCACTGGCTTGAGGGGGAGTGTTGGAGATATTATTTGATATGCAATCCAGGATTTGGCTCAATTGATCAAATCAATCAGTGGTTTATATTAATTGTGTATCTTTCATTATTTCCTTTTATTATCCATACTTTTTCTTCTTCTTCTTTTTTATCTTGGAACCCTTGTATAGCCGGTAGCCAGCGAGATAAACCAGGAACGGCGCTAGCCCAGGACCTACTACTAGGACGCCACACTTAAGAATCCCTAACGACAGGGCTGGGATTTTAACTCCCCCCCTCCCGGATGAGGGTGAGAGCGCAAAGCCAGCAGCAGCGCTGCGAGCGGTGGTTTTATTATCCATACTTTGTACTATAAATACAAGTGAAAGAATGTATCGAGATCAAGCAGTAGAGAATACAAAATTCTTCTCTTATTTCTATTAGTCTTCCAATTTGTGTGATCCTCAAATTCATGTCACCTCCTCCACTTGATTTCCTAAACTGGACTTCCTAGGTGATGATATTTGAGTTTAGGCGTATGTGTTGAAGGTTCACAAACTCTAGACGTATAGTTCACGTTTGGTGACAATCAATCGCAATATGACAAGAGTCGAGGTTCTCTTTCTTGTGCGAAGTGCCGAAGCGAATAAAGGGTCATCATTTTGGATCGTTGGGTGAGGAATATCGTCCCGCATCCGTATTCCTATCCGATGTTTTGCCATCTCCCACCTATTCATCTGTCGGATTCGTGTCGCACGTTCTAAGCAGGGGACATAGGTGTGCTTCTTCTTCGGACATGAATCCTGGACATATAGCAAGGAATAGGTTTTCCCATTAGACGTTCTCCCAAACTCGTTTCCCTCGTCAAAGCGTCGAGTTACTATTGTTTAACTCGCCTCGAGATCGGTTTAATAGTTAAGAAACGGACATTGGATCAGAAGATACGGTAACAAGCGCATGACCCCTATCGCATCACTCATGGTACGAGCCTATAACAACCTCATTATTCGGGTTTTGGCTCATGTATTACGTGATATGTTAAAAGAGAGAGTTCCCTTTATTCTCTTACTACCATCTTTGCTAATGGAGGTCCCCAGAAGCATCTGATCTTGATTTCCTCTGCTGTCAAGATGCCATTTCCACGGACATGATCAAAACGAAAACCAAAGTCAGCATCTCAAACTAGTGCTGCACCAGAAATTTTCAATAAAGATAGGCATAAGATCCTCTCACGCTTCCTGTTCATGTAATTTTGTGTATTAGATGAATCTCATTCCATCACTTTCACAATCTAACGAAAAAGTAACTTAATTAGCTGCGAATCTTTTGTGTTTTTTTCCCCTTAAATAAGTCCTAGCTTCCTTCAACATTTTCAACAAGGAACGGTTGTGAAGAAACGTCTAAACCAAAGTCCTTCCCTCTTCAAGCACATCACTCAAGAAGCAATAATGGCGAGGTACGTTGATTCTGGCTATGGGACGCCGTACGGACGCACGGCCACTCCGCCGACGTACGACAGCTTTGACAGGGGCTACGGCTCTTACTCTGCCAAAGCAGGAGTTGTCGGCGACACTTGGCGGGTTCCACAAGGCCCGGTCATTGACACCAATAATTACCGGCGCGATGAAATTGATGGGTATGTCAGAAAGCCATACTCGAGTCCGGCTGCCACCCGCGGATACGGCTCTTCGGGGCAATTGTACCAGCCTAGCGAGTATGGCGACTACAGCGGCAATAAGGATTGGAGAAAGTCGGGCGGCGAGAATTACCGGGGTGAGAAGGACGAGTTCCATTACAAGAAAGAGATCGCCATGGTGGTCCCCGCCGTCGTTGATGCTTACGTCGCGCCAAGGCCCAGTCATGGGACCGGATCGCTATCTACGCCAACAAATGACATCGGCACAGCAATCGAGCTCTTGAAGGACCAGGCGACGTATTCCTCGGCCTCGGGCAGTTACCCTCATCAGCACCAGCCAGAAGCAAGGTACGCCGAGTCAGTCTCCGCGGTGCATTATTACCCGGAGATAATGCCTCACACCATGGATCCGACAAAGAGATATGGCAACATCAATTTGGGGTCTCGGAGGCCTGCCGCAGCCGAAATTGGGAGGAATTACTACTGATTTCCATCATCGGAAATCATAGTCTATAAGACATGTCTCTTGATGTGCCTAAGCTAATGCAATTTCATCACGTTACATGTTGGATTCGCTTGTTTGGAATTGAGGTCAAGTATGAATAATTATACATAGCACGTAATGATGATTGTTTCAGGGTCGACGTATATGTTGTATGGCGTATTGAAGGATTGTTATATGAGATAAATAATCTCTGTTCTCTCGTTCAAGTTAGTAAGGAGGTCTTGTCTTTGTTTCTGTTTCTTAATCCATTGCAGAAAAAGGATTGATTGCATTTTGCGCGATGAAGTGGACTTCCGAGTAAGTCATTATCTGCTCGCCACAGATAACAGATGCATCCATTCCAGGCGAGTTTCAACAACACTGCTCTGGAACTAACTCCTTCAGCATGCAGAGTTATCCATTGAAATCCAACATACCAATCTCCAGGAACTCTATCGACCAAGAATAGCAATGCCGAACTTCAGAAGCGAATGCACACTAAAAGAACAGACTAGCTCGAGATTCAATAGCCCACTTGCATATAACACGTATGGGAGAGACCAGTGATGTAGACCAACATTCGATCGCGTCCAAAGTTGCAGTCCATTCAAGATAGTCATCCACGAAATTAGAGCAAACTTAGGCACGTTTGGAGAGAACCAAATTAACCTATGCCAGTCAACTTTGTCGCTGTGGTTCTTTACAAGATTCCACGAATCCAGGTTTCAAGACGGTGCAAATAATTCTGTCATCAGTTGGCGGCATTCAGTGCCATGGTACCACATTAGGCAAATAATTTCCAGCTACGAAGAGGCAGGAGAGAATCATAGAGAACTCGCCTGGTGTAAGCAGCTAATGGCAAGGAATTTAGACATCCTTCTCTTAGTTCCTGTTCCAAGGTCACACAAAATCTGGCTTTTCCTCTCCTTGCTGGAGCCCATCAACAATAACTGGTTCCTGATATCTGTCCCCACATTCCTTCATGAACACAACTTTTGGCGGAGGACCAAACAATTTGAGATCATTAAGTGAGACAATTTGTTGAAACAGGACCAAACTTTGCCGCACCAGAAAATTAAAAGAAGAGCTAACGCATGGTATGCCATACCTTTCCAGAACCAAAAGAGAAACTTTTCCTGATTCGCTGTTCCTGAAATAGATGAACCTCCCTTGTCCATCCGAGGTCATCATTTGTTAATACTTCAAGGTTGGCCTGGATCCTTCACCATGCTGTACTTCGTGCGCAAGCTCTCCAATGCTCCTATTTTCGAGCTTCTTTGCTCGAGCTTGTAACTTAGCATATCTTCCTCAAAAGAAATCGCCTTCATCCTTCGATTTAACTAGCAAACAATAAGGTCATTGAAAAGGAAACGCCTTCTCTTTCTTTTGCTCCTTTCTCATAATCCAAGACCATAGATGGCGGTACCTGGTTCACAGTAACCATACCTATTAAGTACCAGATTGGCAACAATACTATCATAAGCAATAACAAAGCCATTTCTTTACCAAGTGAGATCCACCGTTAAAAACAAGATTTCTCAGGAAGACAAATTCCACTCAAACACTAATTATAGATTGATCATTATCGTATTACTTCACTAATTTTGATGCAAAGATCATAATCAAAAGAGGATTGTGCTCACTTATGGTAATCAACATGACCGAACACTTTTTACCAAAAAAAAAAAAAACGACCGAACACTACAAAATGTACTTCTTTAGTACAAAATGAATGATTTTCCCACACTTGAAGCAAAGATGAAAAAGAACACCCAACATATACATCCAGTGACCAGGCAAAAACAGAGATTTAAGCTGTAAGCAGAACATATGCATCAATCTACCTGGCAAACCACTTTAAGCAACAACAAAAAGGAGCTTAATTAGGAGAATATGAACCAGTCATGTTTGTAAAAAGAGGCACTAAACGCAGGGGTATGATAGGTATTATTTATGCTTGATGGTGTCTGGAAAATTATTAGAATACGGTACACATGAAGAAGGTGAGGACATGAAAGAAGTAAGCACGCATGTAAGAAGTACACTTCGCCTACAGTGGAGTTCTCACAACCGTCACAAGGGTATCTAACTCTCGACTTTGACTTTACAAGGCTGAACACACGGCCACTGTCACGAAATATTCAAGCAGCATATTCTAAAGATGAAAGAGTCAAAACAAATGAAACATCCAGGCAGAACTAGATCAATGCTGATTCGACATCACACTTACAAGCCCCCGATCATGCAATATGATTTGGATAAAACGAGAATCACATGCTGGGATTCTGCAAACAGATGGAGATCGAGCTTCCGAAGTTCAATAATCCTAACTGCAGGAACTATGCATGTGGTGAATCCATAGGAGGCCAAACCTGTGTTTGTTGACTCTGCCACTCAAGTCTGTTGGATAAATTCTCTTCAGATATTTTGAAGTCGACAAAATATTTCCATCAGTCTAGTCTGGAGACTTGCAGACTCTACTGGCAAAATCTGAAGACCAAAGTTTGAAGACCAAAGTCTGACGATATCAAGACTCAAGTTTCAAAGTCTACTCTCATGGATAGTTTCCAGACCGATAAGTTAAAACTTCTATTATGATTTTATCTAATATGGTTTTGACTCCAACGGTTAAGGAATATCTCTCGACTGGAATCAGCACTACAAGATCTTATATTCGTATTCGAATAAATCTAGATTCTCTAAGATTCGCAACTTAAATTTGGAAGGTAGAGCTCGAGATCTCTCTAAATTGATTCTGTCCAACAGGTTGATTGGAAGAACTTCTTTGGAAGGTGCCAACGATAATGAAGGCATGAAGAAGTATTTAAGAGAGACACTCAAGTTGTTGAATGGTGCCAGATAAAAGAATTCCAAAGTCTGAATTTCCTTATTATTTTGTGATCCTATTCTTCAAGCTATACTTGTAATCAAAAGAGAGACTAAAGTGTGGTGAGGCCTTGAGGAAGTGTAGTAGAAACTCTACATTGTGGAATCAAGAGCGTGAGATTGTAAATTCTCTTTTTGATTCTTAGTGAAATCTAGCCAGAGGGCTATCCGTGCGGGAGAGTGGACGTAGGCTTGGTCTAAGCCGAACCACTATAAATTCGGAGTCTTGATTCTCTATCCCTAATCCTTTTACTTTTCATTACTTTCATTTGCAGCAATTATTGTTTTTAAATCCTTAGTCTCTCATCAACGAAAGTGCCTATACATTCTGTTAAGAAAATTAAAAATAATCATAGTCACCTATTCACCCCCCTCTAGGTGCTCATTCTAGTCCTAACAATTGGTATCAGAGCTCGTGTACTCGTTTATTAGAAGTGTTTTTACTTCTGAGTTAAAGATTTATGGCTAGTATGTTGCCTACAGGGTTGGTTGAAGGTCAAAGCAACACCATACCTCCATACTTTGATGGAAAAGACTACAGCATATGGAAAAACAAGATGAAAGCATTCCTAAGATCGAAAGATCCTTTGGAATGGGAAGTAGTAGACAAAGGAATCATTCATGCTGCTGCATCAAAATCAGAAAGAGAAAAAGAAGTTGATGTTCCTATTGAGATGACTCAAGAAGAAATAACCAAGAGACAGACTCTTGACGCTAAAGCCATTTATTCCTTATATTGTGCTTTATCTCCTACTGAGTATAACAGAATATCTTCTTGTGATACAACGAAAGAAGTCTGGGATAGGCTTCACATTACCTATGAAGGGACTGATCGAGTGAAAGAAATAAGGATCAATATTCTTTTGGGACAATATGAAGTCTTTAAGATGATATCAGGAGAATCAATAACTGACATGTTTAGTCGTTTTACTGAAATTGTGAATGGTCTTGAATATCAGGGACATCCAATCTCAGGACATATGAAGGTCAACAAACTTCTACGTGGACTCTCTAAAGATTGGAATTACATAAAAACCTCAATAAGAGAGACACAGAGGATTGCTCCACTCTCTGTAGACGAACCGGTTGGAACTCTTCAGTCTTACGAAGTAGAGCATACCAACAAAGAAGAAGATTCAAAAGGTAAGAAATCTATTGCCTTAAAGTCTAATGATTATTCTGATGTTACAGACTTTGAAGAAGATTTAGACGATGAAGAACTGGCACTCATGATAAAGAGATTCAGAAAGCTGAACAGAAAGGGAAGAAAATTCAATTGGAAGAAGCAAAGCTCACAAAGGTTTCAAAACAAATCAACATAGGAAGATGATTCTAACAAAGAAGTGACTTGCTTTGAATGCAAGAAAAAGGGACACATCAGACCCAATTGTCCTCTGTTAAAGAAAAGAAAATGAAAGACTAAGAAATACAGGAAGGCACTCAAAGTAGAGACTTAGAGTGATACCGAATGTGAAGAAAGTGATGATGATTATGCCAATATCTGTTTGATGGCAAAATCGATTCGGACTCGACCTTGATACGATACGTGACTTAGACTTAGACGGTGAGCTTGAGGTTAGTAATCTAAAAATTCCTGTCAAAGTTTCTAAATATATTGATGAACTTTGTCTTAGTCTAAAAACCTCTCTTAAGAGGATCTCCGAATTAAAAAAGGAGAATTCTACATTGAAGCAACAGGGAAAACTTTGGAAAGAAATGTTTGAAAAGTTGGAAAAGAACTTTACTATCTTGAAAGAAAACTCGAGACTCGTTTCCAAAGAAAATAATCTTTTGAAAAATGATATTTCTAATATATCAAAAAGATTTTCAAATGGTTCTGAAAAATTGGATAAGATTCTTTCGATACAAAGACCCTACTTTGATAAGTTAGGTCTTGGTATGACTTCTGAAACTATTCCACTAATTGATTTCCCAAAGGTAAAGGAAAGAATCAAATAAAGACCAACCAGAATTGTTTATAAAAATCATTTCCAGAAAATCTTTGTAAAACCTGTTGGCATAAATGCTTTGAAATGTTCCAAGTGTCAAAGCTCAGAGCATTTTAAGAAAGAATGTCATTTGGTTTGGAAACCTGTTAAAAGAAATTGGGTAAAGATTGTTTATTGCTCTAACTCTTCTGGACCCAAAATGATATGGGTACCAAAGAAAGCTTGAATTCTTTTTAATTGCAGGTCACTATCAAAAGGAAGATTAAATGGTATCTAGATAGTGGCTGCTCAAGACATATGACAGAGACTCAAGTTGCTTCATAAAACTTGTCCGGATAGATGGAGGAAAAGTTTCTTTTGGTGGTAACAACAAAGGAAGAATTACTGGTCGTGGAACAAAAAAGATTGGAAGTCTGTCAATCAAGAATGTCTTCTTAGTGGAAGGATTAAATTACAATTTGCTTAGCATAAGCCAATTGTGTGATACTGGATTCAAGATCAATTTCCAGGAAGGAACGTGCTCATGAATCAATAAAGACTTTACTCAATCTTTTACTGGACGAAGACATGGAAATATCTATCTTCTGGATGTGAATCATGAAAGATCACAGTGCTTAATATCAGTACAAGATGAAGTTAATTTATGGCACAGAAAGCTAGGCCATACCAATATGAAGCAAATCACCAAGATCTCTTCCAAGAAACTTGTTCGAGGATTGCCCATTCTCAATTACTTAAAGTCGATCTATGCACACCATGCGTCGGGTAAACAGGTTAGAAACTCTTACAAACCAATAAGTAAAGTTTCCACTAATCGTGTATTGCAGCTTCTACATATGGACTTATTTTGACCTACTAGAACACAAAGCATTGGTGGAAAAATGTTCTGCCTAGTAATTGTGGATGATTATTCACTATTTACTTGGGTCTACTTTCTTGCAAGTAAGTCTGAGACTTTCTCTCACTTTTCAAAGTTTGCTAAGAATGTGCAGAATGAGAAAGGTCACACTATTTCAAGCATTCATACGACCATGGAGGTGAGTTTGAAAATCAAGACTTTACTAAATACCGTGATGAATCTGGTTTTCAGCACAAATTCTCCTCTCCATACACACCAGAACGTAATGGGGTTGTGGAAAGGAAGAATAGGTCTTTACAAGAAATGGTAATGACTCTTTTAATTGAAAGTAATATTTCTTCAAGATTTTGGGCTGAAGTTTGTTTCGATTGCTATATTATTAACAGTATTCTTAAGGCCAATTCTTGAGAAAACTCCTTATGAAATTTTTAAAGAAAAGAAACCGATTGTTTCTTATTTTCAAGTATTTGGTTGTAAATGCTTTATTCTGAAGAATGCAAATTATCGAGTTGGTAAGTTTGAAGAAAAATCAGATGAAGGATTCTTTATTGGTTTCTCAACTGCAAGCAAAGCCTACAGAGTATTCAACAAGAAGACCCAGATAGTGGAAGAATCAATGAATGTCAAATTTCAAGACTCTCCACAAATTCAACCAATTCAGACTGAAGAATCAGAATCTGTTCTAGACTCTGCTAGATCTACCTCCCATGAAGCAGTTCAAAATTCAGAAGTAGTACAACAAGTTACTGATGAAGAATCAACTTAAGAAAAAGATCAACAATCTATCAGACTGTTCAGTAACTAGAAGCACAAGTCTAGTCATCTCGAAGAACTCATTATTGGAAACGTTAATGAGGGAATTCGAACAAGATCCAAAAAGCGAGAAGAGTCTAGTGCCGTTGCACTTATTTCTGAAATAGAACCCAAAAACATTGAAGAAGCCTTTCTGAAATAGAACCCAAAAACATTGAAGAAGCCTTAGCTGATGAAAGCTGGATTGAAGCAATGCAAGAAGAGCTCAGACAATTCAGTATTAACGACGTATGGGAATTAACTCTTAAACCAAAAGGTAAATCTGTTATTGGAGCTAAATGGGTTTTCAGGAACAAAGTCGATGAAAAATGCAAAGTGACAAGAAACAAAGCAAGACTCGTGGCTAAAGGATACACACAAGAAGAAGGGATAGATTATGATAAGACTTACGCTCCAGTAGCAAGGTTAGAAGTAATCAGATTATTACTTGCTTTTGCATGTTATAAGGACGTCAAAAGCGCATTCCTGAATGGATTTATTCAAGAAGAAGTCTATGTGGAACAACCTCCTGGATTTGAAGATTCAAAGAAACCAAACTCAGTGTTCAGACTGAAGAAAGCTTTATATGGATTAAAACAAGCTCCTCGAGCTTGGTATGAAAGACTAAGTAATTTTTTAATTCAAAGTGGTTTCTCTAAAAGAAGGTAGATACTACCTTGTTTATTAAAAAGGAAGGCAAAAGCTTTCTACTTGTTTAGATTTATGTTGATGATATTATATTCGGATCATCTAATAAGACTTTGTGCAAGAAATTTTCTAAGTCTATGCAGGATGAATTCGAGATGAGCATGATGGGTGAACTATCCTTCTTCCTTGGTCTACAAGTGAAACAATTGAAAGAATGAATCTTTATTCATCAAGAAAAATATGCAAAAGAACTTGTTAAAAAGTTCGGTCTGGAAAATTGCAAAAAAACTGACATACCTATGTCAAGTTCTTTGAAGATAGACAAAGATGAAGTAGGGAAGAAAGTCGACCAAAAATTATACAGGAGTATCATTGGTTCACTTCTTTATCTTACTGCATCTAGACCTGACATATTATTTAGCGTTTGCATATGTGTTAGGTTTCAATCAGATCCTAAGGAATCTCATTTAAGTGCTGCTAAACGTATTATTAAATATGTTGCAACTACTGCTAAGATTGGTCTATGGTATCCCAAAGAATGAGACTTTACTCTTCTTGGTTATTCGAGACGCGAGATCTTGCAGGTTGTAGAGTTGAAAGAAAAAGCACTTCAGGCACTTGTTAATTACTTGGTAACAAGGCAGTATCTTGGTTTTCAAGGAAGCAAAGTACTGTGGCTCTTTCAACAGCTGAAGTAAAATACGTAGCCCTTGAAAGTTGCTGTTCTCAAATATTCTAGATAAAATAACAACTACGAGACTTTGGTATTGAAGACTCTTGTACCGAGATCAAATGTGACAATACCAGTGCAATTAATCTTACAAAGAATTCTAGCTTACATTCAAGAGCAAAACATATTGAGATTCGACATCATTTTATAAGAGATCATGTTCAAAATAAAGAAGTATTGATACAGTTCATCGACTCAAAGAATCAACTGGCAGACATCTTCACAAAGCCGCTTGAGAAAAGTTTATTTGAGTCTATTCGTTCCAGACACAACATTTTATCTCTTGAAGATTGTTGAAGTTCAGACTCAGAATCTAAGTCTGAAAAGCATCAGACTCAAAAATTCAGACTTAGAAGACCAAACGTCACGACTGTAAGTCATTTCAATTACAGTTCATTTACTCGTTTAAATTGATATCTCGAAAAGGTAAGATTGCTTGTTTATCTCTAATTGAATTTATTAAGGCAGTTATTCTTAAAAAAGGGTGGTTATCGATTTATTTAAGGTAGTTATTTTTTTTGAAAAAGGAATTTTTATTCTTTCCTTATTGTGATGCTTCAGATACCACGTATCGATTGCCTTTTATACTCATTCTCCTTCTCTTTTTTACTTTACCCAGAAACCCTAGATCACAATTTTTTCACTCTCTGAGATTTCCTTCTCAAGTTCTTCTCCTCAAGTTTTTATCTTTCTTGCGACACAAGTGTGAAAGTTCTCTCCAAGAAAGTGACAATGTCGTACCAAAGGAAATCTTCAAGAATAGCAAGCAGGGGACCAGAGGGCTCGGGTGAGGGGCCTACGCACTTTGATCTCACTGAAGAAGGTGGCTTTCCAAGTGAACAGATGCACCAACACTCTCAACAGCACACCTCTTCGACTAGATCTCATGTTCGTAATCCTCACCATGCAGAGGAAATCATTGAAGATGTCGAACCAGTAAGGTACCTTAAGCCTGCATTTGTTTATAGGCTTTATTCTGCTTTGAAGGAAGGGGGTTCTGCAATGACTTTCATTGACGAGTTCTTAAAAGAGAAAGGCTATAAAAATGAGACTCATTTTTTCACTGTGATGGAGCGATCGGGTGTTGTTCCTGTTGGAACGGCAGCAAAGACCTTTGCGAACTTTCCGAGTGACCCTCGCTTTGGTAGTGTAAATCAACCTGAGATGAAAGATGATAATGAGAAAATGTTTGTGCATTTTAAGCCTAGGATGGGTGTGGCTGCAACTCTTCGAGAAAAGAGGGACGAATTGTTTCGATCGGAGGAACACAAGTGGGTGTATGGAAAATTGCTGAAGCGTGGGGTGATGAACCCACGAACTGTGGATTTTGATTTTTTGGATCTGTTGAGCATCAATTTGAGGGAGAAGTTTGAGAAGCTTCAACTTTATAAATTCTGTACTGAGAGCGAGGTTGCTCATTTTGAATTGACGGTCTATTTTTATTCTAACCTCAGTTTTCTTGATGCAAACAGTTTTTCTTTTAGTGTGAGAGATAGAGAGTATGTGGTTGACACGATACTCGGCTGATGTTATTGGTGTGGAAAGAGGAGCTTTCCAATCAATTTCGTGTCTCATTAGCCATGCAACTTTGGAGCTTGCGAGAGACAAAATCACAGAAGGTCGTCTCTCCTACTCAAGGATGAATGCTACAAACACTCTGCTTCACAAAATTGTGATCAACTGTCTCAGACCGAAGTCGACATCAAAGACAAACGTATCCATCTCTGAAGCCAAACTGATGTATGCCATCAAGATCGATCTTAACTTTTCCTTGCCCCATAACATCATGTTCCACATGTATAGGTCTATGGCGAAGGACAAGGGAAAACTCCCTTATGTTGCTCTCATCACTCGTTTATTCAGACATTTGAACATTCAACCTCCCAACATTCTATCTGTGAAGACTATTGATCAAATGGTCATCGAGCTGAGGATGATTACAAAAATGTGTCTGAAAGAACTCTGTAAAAAGCTTGAGCAGTTCAAGGAGAAAACCCCTGTCAAGACCAGACCAGACTCCTCTGCTACAAAAAGGAAAGGAAAGGATCCTATGACTGGTCCTACCAAGAAGAGGCGGGCGATCATCTTGGAGGATGAAAATGATAAGGATGACATTCCTATCTCTGCCTTTATTTCTCAACATTTTGTTCCTATGTCAGTAGAACCAGAACAACAAGTAGAAGAAGAAACTGAGAAAAGGAACCAGGAGAAGGAATCCTTGCAGACATAAGAAGAAGAAGAAACAGCCAGAACAGACTCACAGCAACAACCAACAGAATCACATGCCGAAGAAGATCGAGCAGATTCTCTAGCAAAAAATGAGGATCAACAACATTTTGCCACTGAGGAAACTTCTCAACAAGAAGAGTACTTCTCCCCTTCATAAGGCATTGAAACAGGGGGGGCTGTCCAAAGAGAAAGTACTCCTCTTCTCTTGACCTTTACCAGTGCAAGTGTTAGTAGATCACCTCCTGGTGCAGAAGATGTTCATGTTGCTCATTTTCCTGAGGGAGAGGCAACATCTCCAAACATTGATCTTCCTGCTGATATTCGCTCCACTGGCTTAACTCCACAATCAGACCATGTTGATGCAAGCACACAAACTGACAATTCAGGTGATTTTGGAAAGCTGCTTGAAATCATTTTGGAGCTCAAAGGCTAGATATATGCTTTAGGGTGTGAATTTCAGACACTGCAGAGTGAGAATCATGCCATGTTCATCTCCTTGCATGATCAGATTAAAGATATTCAATATCAGGTTCAAGCCACTGCCAAAGGCACTGCTCTCACTCAACTACAGGAGGATTTGAGGAAACTGGAAGGAACTGTCAAGTCTATGGAAGACTTTCAACTTGTTCGCATTCCTCGCGCACCCTGACTTTTTCACCTTTTTATGATGACAAAAAGGGGGAGAAGCTTTTGCAATTTTCATTCCAAACTTTCACTTTTTAAACACTCTTTGGATTTAATATTTTGTTTGGTTGTGATTGACTTTATGACTTTATCTTGAGTTTTGAAATGCTTGCTTATTATTATATTACTTTAAGCTATTAAAATAGATAAAGATAGTTGATTGATATCTGTACAGGACTAATCTGTTTTCTGTGGATGCAAATCTGTGTACAGGACAAGTCTGTGTACATGACAACTTTTACTATCTTTACTCTAATCTTTTATGAGATATCATTGCTAGCTTAAATGTTGTATTGCATGGCAATAGTATTCAAATCTACAAGAAAGTTTTGTCACTATCAAAAAGAGGGAGATTGTTGGATAAATTCTCTTCAGATATTTTGAAGTCGACAAAACATTTCCATCAGTCTAGTCTGGAGGCTTGCAGACTCTACTAGCAAAATCTAAAGACCAAAGTCTTACGATATCAAGACTCAAGTTTCAAAGTCTACTCTCATGGATAGTTTCCAGACCGATAAGTTAAAACTTCTATTCTGATTTTATCTAATATGGTTTTGACTCCAACGGCTAAGGAATATCTCTCGACTGGAATCAGCACTATAAGATCTTATATTCGTATTCGAATAAATCTAGATTCTCTAAGATTCGCAACTTATATTTGGAAGGTTCTACTTATGGAAACCAATATCCCGATTGTATGGGCGAGCAGGATTGATGGGCTATCAACACTTGCCTTAAAGAGCTCGAGATTTCTCTAAATTGATTCTGTCCAACGAGTTGATTGGAAGAACTTCTTTGGAAGGTGCCAACGGTAATGAAGGCATGAATAAGTATTTAAGAGAGACACTCAAGTTGTTGACGGTGCCGGATAGAAGAATTCCAAAGTCTGAATCTCCTTGTTATTTTGTGATCCTATTCTTCGAGCTATACTTGTAATCAAAAGAGAGACTAAAGTGTGGTGAGGCCTTTAGGAAGTGTAGTAGAAACTCTACACTATGGAATCAAGAGCGTGAGATTGTAAATTCTCTTTTTGATTCTTAGTGAAATCCAGCCAAAGGGCTGTCCGTGCGGGAGAGTGGACATAGGCTTGGTCTAAGCCGAACCACTATAAATCTAGAGTCTTGATTCTCTATCCATAATCCTTTTACTTTTCATTACTTTCATTTACAACAATTATTGTTTTTAAATCCTTAATCTCTCATCAACGAAAGTGCCCATACATTCTGTTAAGAAAATTAAAAATAATCATAGTCACCTATTCACCCCCCTCTAGGTGCTCATTCTAGTCCTAACAAAGTCTTCCCACAGATCATCAGCAGGTCATCGGCCATCGGCCTTTATCACCCATCGCACTTCCACGCATTACTCTCTCTCTCGCTCTTCACTTTGCCCCTACTGAACCTGTCTTCCTCTGGGGCTACACATGTTGCAAGCGCAACCATCATTGCTTCAACGCATATCGAGGGACCCCTCAACCAAGTTCTAGATGGTCTATGCCTCCTTCGGGATACAGATTTTCATGGCCACTGCGACTTCTGTGATGATACCGATCATTATGCAGGGTCATTCGTCTGTGTAGTACCCAACTACGGTCATGGCCTGATATCAGCCGTGCTTCGCTATCTCTGCCAGAAACCATTGAGCATAAGCATTACAGTCATTCGCTAATTCTTTCACATGATCTGGTTGGAATCGTGAAGACAGAACGAAAGAACATATAGTTGCTGAAGCATCCTGTTTATTACTGCAAGGAATGTGATTTCATCACCCAAATTGGTTGCTTCACCTCAAATGTACGCGCATTGCAATGCCTTGGATCCCACTTTATTTGTTCAATATCAAAACGCATAGAGTTTCCTTCCATTTCACTTATTTTAACGGCTGTGTATTGATATCTGCACTATCAGGTGTTTACCTTCCCCACTAGCTCGGTATGAGGCTATGTGAAAGCCGAGGGTCGGGTTTCAAATCTGTATCTTGAAAGAATAGACGAGGAGCTCAAGACCCTACAAGTATGGGAAGAGGAAGATGAACATGCTCGGTACATCGAATCTAGCATGGAGAGCTACTCGTCAGCGTGCTTGTGGAGCACGGTTGGATCAAACTTACTAGCCAAGATAACTCCCATGTTGTAGCGCATCGAAGTAGTCATAGAGTGCTGCCAATAGGTGTTCATGGCAACCGATACAGACATGGTTACCACGAGCACTTCTAGTTGTCTCGCAAGTGCATGGCGAACGCAAGTCACGAAGCTGCGATGTTCGAGCTAAAGCCAGAGAATAGAAGGCGTCGATCAGGGCTCGAGTATATTCTACAAGCATAGGTTTAACTAGACATATAGCTTTTCCTAACCAGATCCACGAAATACTACTAAGAAGAATGCCAATGAAAGCAAGCACGCCCATAACCAGATTGAATCGCTTGCAAATCAATTTCAGTATGAGTTTGCGTTCGCCTGAGTCCCTCGGTCCCATTTTCTCAAGTATCACGTGCTGAGAAATTAAGTAAAAAGAACGGTCTACTTATGTGGCGTTTGTGACAAATCAAAAGCTGAGATAAAGGAAAACTTTAATTATAAAACTAATGGTAAATGGAGTAAAAAGTGCAAAAAGAGTGGAGTTGGTGGAATTCGAAAGCTCATGCAAGTTTTGTGTGCTGTCTCTCTTGGTTTGAAAACCCTACATTCATAATTCCATTTATAGATAGATAATGTCACTTGTTGCTGCCGTACCACCAAAGGAGAATTTGTCCAATCAATCCTAAAATTGTTGTGCAAATACCAATTCGATTCTTAACTTTTCAATTTTGCCTAAACTTTTATTCGAGATTTCAATGTAATCCTTCTTACAAATTTTCATCGGAAATTATTGATGTAGGATGACCTGCGATGACTAGACCACACGTCAGTGATTTTTAGTAAATTGACTAGAAAGAATATATTAGAATTCCACTAATATTTTACAACTAAATTGACAAAAATGGAAAATTTAGGATGAATTGGGTAATTTTGTCTAGTAACAATGGTAGTAGTAAAAGGAGCCGAGAAGGAGGAGTAACTAGAATTGGAAGGAGTAGTAATTCTTTAAAAAGAGCAATTTTGAAAAAGGAAAACACGTTTCAATAACAATAATGATGACAACGGTCATGATAAAGTAACTAAGGGTTATCTTCACCATCATATGAGAGAGATGCATCGTCAATCGTTGGATCATGAATTAATTCCTTCGATTGGATAAAAATCGTCTCCATTGATAACCGGATTCAAGACAATAGGAACATCGGTACAAATGTTACTCATCATCATAATCTTCAGTCCTGTGGTGGGTGAAATGGTTTGGGAATGTTCTAACATAGAGAGGACACAAAATCAAAAGGTTTATACTTCACATTATCTTGAAAGAAGTCAAGGTCCTAATAAATCTAGCATTTCTCTTGGGGAGGCCCCCTGGACCGCCCTATTCGATATCTAGGATTTGTAATTGTCTCCTTCCGGTGCATAATCCATCGAAGGGGGAACGCAGAGGCGGCTGGTACGGGCTATGGCTACCCTCAGCAACCCTATGTCCTTATCCTTGAGGTGAAGTATGGGCAACAGTCGAAAGCACTTTTGTTGGCCCCTCCCCTATCAATTCTAGTGGACGTGTGAAAAGTCAGCTCTCTCTTTCCATCATTATGGTTGGGAAATTATCCATTTAGTCCTAATATTATTGTATGAATATTAATTCAATACTAAACTTTTTAAATTTATCGATTTAGTTCTAAAATTTTGTGCAAAATTCTAATTTGGTCATTCCGGTTAATTTTTATTGAGAAGCTAACATGGCGATATGTCATAAGAAACTGTTGGCATGACTGAACTTTTTTTTTTTTTTTTTTTTTTTTTTGGTAATCCAAGGAACCCCGTAAGTTGACAGCCGACGAGCAAACCTTAGGGGAGTGGCTGCAAGACCCACCACCACAGTACTCCAGGTAAGAATCCCCTGCATGACTGAACTTTTTTTTTTTTTTACTCGAGAACCCCTTTACAGCCGGTAGCCGGCGAGGTAAACTCAGGAGGACGCTAACGGAGGACCCACCACCCCGACATCCCACTTAAAACACAAAATGCCTCCATTGGGTTTCGAACTCCTCACATTTGGGAATGATCAATAGAGCTCTTATTCAGTGGAGCCACCATGGCCGGTGGTCCTGCATGACTGAACTTTTTTTTTTTTTTTGACCTTGAAACTTCCATACAACCGGTAGCCGAAGAGATAAACTAGGGGCCACGCTAGCCTAGGACCCACCACCAGGGTGCCACACTTAAGAATCCCTAATGACAGTGCTGGGATTTGAACTCCTCCCCTCCTGGATGAGAGTGAGAGTGCAAAGCCAGTGCTGCTGCTGCGAGCGGTGGTCATGACTAAACTATTATGTTAGCTATTTCCAACAAAAATGGAACAACAAAATTGCATTGGAATTTTGCGCAAATATTTAGAGTTAAATTGGTAAAATTAAAAAGTGAATTATCATTCCATATAATATGTTTTTTTTTTTTTTTGATGACCTAGGGAACCCCGCACGGCCGGCAGGAGGTAAACCTAATATGTTTTGATTGGGTAATTTCCAACTTTATAAATGTTAAGTTATTTTGCAGCTTCTATCACGTAATGCTAGCTGGAATTGGCTATTAAAGTGTCCGTTTTAAATTTACATCCAACTTCAAGGTTTTCTTCTTCTTCCTCTTCTTGTTCTTTTGCTTCAAAACTTTAGGTTTAAAATGAAAACCAAACTTTCAAAAGACAATAAAAGTTTAGCTTTCTTAGGTTGCATCAATTTCTAATTATGCAATTTGGACCAGTTCTTATTGCATGATAGTAGTAGTAGTAGTAGTAGTAATTATAATTATCTAGGGATAATTGTATAAGTTAATAATTTTAATTTATATCTCATAAATTTCAATTTTAAAATTAATTTTTTTTATTTTACAATAAATCTTCATAAAAGAAATTCGAAACTTGCAATATTTTTTTATTTCTACATTTATCTACAAACGATATTTTTGTATTGTGTAGTTTTATCAACCCATCATTTAGTGATTAAAAACTTTCTCATAGTAAGGCTGCTTCTCTTAATATTGCATATGTCCATTTTTACATGCACATAATAATAATGATGATGATGATGATGATGATGATGATGAGATGATTCATCATCATCATCATCATCATCATCATCATCTAACAATTCTTTATATCATTCTAATATTAATAGTAGTAGTGATGGAGATTTCTTATTAATAAATTCACCATTTTTGCTTATCATTTTAGTATCATGAAAAAGATCTGTTAAATTTTATATAATTATTGCGTTAAATCTAGAAATCCAAGAGAAATAGATTTTATATTTCAAAATGTCATTAAATATTGGATTTTTCATTTGGAAAAATTCCAAATAAGAGTTTGAAATGCCCTTGTTTTCTCAAATAAGGGTTTGAAGTGGACATTATTTCAAATAAGAGTCTGAAGTGCTCTTATTTTTCTAAATAAGAGTTTCGATGTACACTATTTCAAATAAGAACATAAAGTTATCATATTAGTTTCAAAGAATAGCTTGAACTCATCAGCTATGAACGATAATTTTGCCCTTTTGAATTTTGAATTTTTCTTTCTTTATTTATTTTTATTTTTTTCTTTTCATAAAAAAATAAAAGGAAAAAAAAAAAGAAAAACAGGGAAGGAAGCTTGGGGGGCTCCCTCCTACCTGTGGTGATGGGGTGGCAATGACAACTGCTGTGGTCAATAGCGCCTAACGAGGGCTGGCGACCGTCCCCGCAATTCTTTATAATAAGCATTGACATTGAAAAATAGGAAATCACTACTAACCTTCATTCGGCATAGCCATTGAAACTCAAGTTAAATCCCACAAGCAACAATCCCATCCCCCGCCCACACATAGATCAAATCGAAACTAGGAATACAAGGAACTCACCCGTGCCTCCGTCATTGACAATGACGAACTTGAAACTTGGGTAATTGACAGTTTGTTGATTAGGCAAAGCCCAACAAAAATATCAAACAAACAAACAATTGGGAAAAGAACAAAAAAAAAAAAAAAGAAAAGAAAATAGAATCGGAGATCCGAGCTGAAACAGCATTGGTCATCCTCGTCTCTTACAACTCGTGAACGGTGATCCATCAGAGGGCAATCGGCCAAAATAGCGAAATCTCGAGGACAACATAACCCCACTCACTGTGATCGGTCCTCCGTCGACGATAGCGTGACATTGCGAAGGGATGAGCAGTGGAATGAAGGGCGAGCGAGATAGAGTGGGAGAGAAGACGACAACCGTCACCCAAGTGGTGGCGACCTTGTTGGCCCTTGTCACCGCCCCACCAGCAATGGGCGGTGGCCATTGGTAGGAGGGCTCCCCTCCCGCCTATATTTTCCCTTTTTTTTTTTTTTTTTTTTAATTGTTAATTTTTAAAAATTTTAATGTAATTCAATTTAAATCTAAATTGTGTTTTGACAAAAATATCCCTCGTTGGGTTGGAATATTTTCCCGATTGGTGAGCCGATAAGACTAGACCCTTATTTAAAACAACCATAACTACTTCATGCATTTCTTTGGGATTAACATTGTTACTTTAAGCTTTTATTTGAAATAATATCCACTTCATATCCTTATTTGAGAAAATAAGAGCACTTTATGCTCTTATTTGAAATTTTCACTTTTCATTTTGTGAGGACTCCACAAACAATGTTGAATTTAGTGACCTTGTGTCAAAGAAATACAATGCAGGTCAATCTTTTCTCAATATCCAAAATGGATTCTAAAGTATATGTGTCAGCTCAACATCACTCGTATTTAGTGGTTTAGGGAAAGTGATTTCCTTCTTATTAGAATATGAAATCGTTTTCACAAATCTAAATATGTTGTGAGCCTATTAAAAACGTTTCTCATAAATTGATCATTTATCAATCGTCCAAACACCAAATAGTCGGAATTTTTTTTTTCATAAAAAACAGTACTCCTTCAAAGAAACGAACCCTTCTTTTCCACCCCGGCTCCTACTGCATCCATTCAAAACACTGATCCATGTGAAGAGCCCCCTCTCAGCCACCCTCGTAATCTGTCACCCCCCATCGACATGTTTTCTAGGGTTTATAACTAGGCGGCACATCATAAATGCTTCTTGTAGAGGAAGGACCGGTTTCTTGATTCTCTTTCATTCAGATTTCTAACCAACGCAAATGAAGGTGACGATAAGAGATCTACCCTGAATACCGAATCGGTTAATGGTTGAGATTTGTTGAGACATCCGAGCTGGACACGGAGGATTCCTGTCCTCTGCCATTAACCTCCCAAGACTCATGAAGAACACTACATAAAGGGCAGCTCCTCATGTTTACCAACCCATCCACAAACCAACTCTTCAATCCCTCATTTCTCAAACTCCACCTTTGATCTCTCAGCAACAGTGCAGAAGCCAACATGGATCCTAGCGAGACCCAATCGATCACGACGCCTGCTGAGGACGAGGAGCTCGTGGCTGCCTTCGAGACGTGCATCCTCACGTCCGTCCCCATGGTGTTGACGTCCACCGTCGAGCTTGGGATCATCGACTTGCTAGCCCAGGAAGGCGGGGCCTCCGCCCGGCTCTCACCGTCCCAGATTGCGGCCCGCCTCGGGATCACCAACCCGGACGCCCCACGCACCATCAACCGCATGCTGCGGCTCCTGGCGAGCTTCTCCTACTTGTCGTGCACTCTTCATGGCGATCAGAGTCTGTATGGCCTCGGGCCAAAGAGCAAGTACTTTGTGAGCAGCGAAGCCGGTTCTTTCACGCCATTGCTGCGATTCCTCCAACATAAGAACGTCATTAACGGCTGGTTTGTGTTCATTCTTTCTTTCCGTCGAAGTTTTCAACTCGCTATAACTAAGCACGTATCACAAATTAAAAAACCACACTGATTACGTAACTCGAAGTTCTCTTCACTTTTTCATGATGAACTAAACTTGTTTAATTATCTATGACAAAAGAGGACGGCAAGAGATACTTGCTGATTGCTCCATGAGCCTAAAATGCTTTGTTGGCGAAAGAGATGGCACAAAAAGATCGTCAATCACGAATCAGTCGGCGCTATAAGCGTCGCAACCATGCTTCTTCATCTCGGTTCACTTATCGGACACCAGCTGCACCTCGACCATACTCATTTACAGTTCACACGATCTATCCTTTCAAAACAACCTCGCTTGCCAACTACAACTTTACACTTATCATTGTGCAGGTATGGGTTGCAGGAAGCAGTTAAAAATGGAGGAAGCCCCTTTCAGAATGCAAACGGGATGAGCATCTTCGAGTGCGCCATGAAGGACCCCGCGTTCAGCACGCTCTTGAACAACGGGATGAAAGGCCCGACCCCGCTTTACATGAACAAGTTGCTCGAGTCTTACCGCGGGTTTGAGGGCGCGAAGACGGTCGCCGACGTGGGCGGTGGGGTGGGCGAGAGCCTCCGGCTCATATTGGACAAGTTCCCAAATCTCAGGGGCATAAACTATGATCTGCCTCATGTGGTCAAAGATGCACCTGCCCATCCTCGTAAAATCTCTCTCTCTCTCTCTCTCTCTCTCTCTCTACACACATTTTTATTTTTGACTAAAGAGTGAAAAAGATACTGATTTTTGACGTTCCCCTTAGAAAAGCATGCACACACATATATGTATGTATGTATGTATGTATGTATGTATAATGCAATTTTTTTATTGAACAGGCATGGAACATGTCGGAGGAGACTTGTCAAAGTCTATTCCAAAAGCAGATATCCTCTTCATGAAGGTTATCTTCATATTCTTCCCACCCTTGAAATTTACTCAACCTATTTTGGCTTAGCCATTCGGGGAATGATTGAGAAGATATCAAGATCATATTTTCTTGGGAAAAGTACCAAAACATTTTTAAACCTTTTATATTGGTACCAATTCAGTCATAAACTTTTCGATTGGATAAATTTAGTCCTAAACCTTTTCATATTAGTACTAATTCAGTCCATCCGACTAATTTAAGCCGGAAATTGCTTATGTGGCCACTGGTGGTCTTATGTGGCGCCACATGGATAAATTTTATAATTTTTTATATTTTTTTCAGATTTTTTAAATTATTTTTTTCCTTTTTTTCTCTTTTTTTTTTTCTCCTTAGCCCTTGGCCGGCGAGGTCGCCGGCCGGCTGACCATCGTCGGCCACAGGCTGGTCAAGGCGAGGGGCCCCGCGCCCTCACCAGCCACAAGCGAGGGCGTCCGCCCCCACCCAGATCCAGGCGAGGGGCGAAACCCTCGCCCATTGGCTGCGAGGGCCTCCGCGCCCTCGTCGCCACAAGTGAGGGCGCGGCAGCCCTCGCCCATCCAAGCGAGGGCACGATGCCCTCGCCCACCACGAACAAGGGCCGCCACGCCCTTGCCCATGGCCGACGAGGGTGCAATGGCCCTCCCCCGAGATCCAAGTGAGGGCTGCCGCACCTCGTCGGCCACGGCAAGGGCACGCAAGGGCTGCCGCACCTCGCCCGTGGCCGACGAGGGCGCAGAGGCCCTCACCAGCCAATAGGCAAGGGCCGAAACCCTCGCCTAGATCTAGGCGAGGGCCGATGCCCTCGCTTGTGGCCGGCGAGGGCGCGGTGGCCCTCGCCAGTGGCCAGCGAGGGTGCAGGGCCCCTCGCCCCGACCAGCCTATGGCCGGTGATGGTTGGCCAGCCGGCGACCTCGCCGACCAAGGGCTTAGGAGAAAAAAAGGAAAAAAATAAAAGAAAGGAACATTTCTGCAATTAGAGACATAACAATTATCATGTAACAGTGCGAAGTGATCTTCAATAGTAAAATTCATGCATAGATTTGATATTTTGAAAAATAAAAGTATGTCGATGCTCATTGGATGAAAAGTTTTATATGTTTTTGGATTTCTTTCCCCTAAATGCCCCTAATACACACTCAGATTTCTCGATAGGATCGGACGGCGATGATTATGTTGTCGTTTACAATGCATTTATCTATTTCGTTTTGTGCTGTCTATAGCGCATTTATATGTTCTTGTCTGGACCCTCCATGTTTGGGTTGTTGAGGTTTTGTTCTTGCGCAGTGGCTTTTCCATGGTCGACCCGACGATTTCTGCAAAAAGCTACTCAAGAACTGTTATGATGCACTGCCACCAAATGGCAAGGTGGTCATCCTGGACCCAATCCTTCCTGATTACCCCGAGACCGACATAGTGTCAAGGAACACATTCACCTCCGACATGATTATGCTAGGTGCAAGCCCAGGAGGGGTCGACCGGACGAGGAAAGAGCTGGAAGCACTCGCTCTTTCAGGCGGATTTGATAAGCCAAGGATCATGTGTCGAGCTTACAACATGTGGGTTATGGAGTTTCACAAAAAGAAGTGATCACTCTCGAGTCGCTCGTGGCATGATTCCCTCATTCTTATCGTGTAGAACAATGCAGCTTCATCCTTGAGATTCAATGAAAGACCGTGTTTGTTCCGTCTCCATGAGGTGGTTCCTCATTTCCTTCTCATTTTCACATATTGATTTGGGGCATCATAACACGATACAAGGACATGAAAAGACTATGAGCGAAATACGAACTGCAAATGATGCATTGGCAATGACGTTAAAAGGCTCGAGTTGTCGAAAACATAGTCAAAAGATAGATAGAGAAGCTACCTCCTTTAAGCTCTTGAAGGAAACCTCGGAAGAAAATAAAGGTTTTATACTTTGACAAGGATGAAGAATGGAAGAGCAAATGATCTTCGAATTAATGCTTTCAAATTGGGTTAGTTAACATTTGAAATTGTGTCTACCGCAGATACAATAGAGCTGATGAGTCGTACAATGAAGCTCGGGGAAAGAATGATCGAGCTTGGGTTGAAGCTTGGGGAAAGAATGATCGAGCTTGGGTCAAGGAAAGAAACACATATCAGAAAAGGAATATTGGTTTGCCAAGAGGGCCGCCAGGTGCTCTAATAAAGAGATGTCATTCAAGAATAGGGAATAGCGTGTGCTGGACAATTTAAATCGAACAAAATCCTATAAAGTTAAAAATCAAGCGGCAGCGAAAGATTAAAAAGACATGAAGAAGACGGTAAGGATGGATATGGAGCAATATGAACTCACAAATGACATTGTAAGGAGGTAACATGCAAAGACCTAGGACTAATCGAAGTGCGAGTGTAGATAGAAAGCATGCATTAGCTACGTAAAGCACACATGACCAATCAATCCTTTTGAAGGAAGGGAGCGAGGAAATATCATTAAACTCTATATATGCGAGAAGTACAAGAAGGCATTGAGCTTTTGTTATTGTTCATTCTCTAATCGACATCAGGACCAACGAATTTGGTTTGAATTATATATATTTAAAAAAAAAAAAAAAAAAAAAGAACTCTGAACTAAAAGCAAATTAACCAGACCAGAAACACTTCGAACTACATTGTGTCAGGGAATGAAGGCTTCTCATAAGCTCCTTCTTAATTCTTGAATTCTTGGCTTGTTATGCATGTAAGCTAAATGCATTGCTGGATAGACTTTGCAAAGACCAGTAATACAGAAACCAGAATAGGCAACAAGCAATGGCAATAAGCTTTCCAAAAAACAAAGTAAGACAGGAAAGGAAAAATGTCAACCAGACAGAAATTGATAAAGAGAACTGTATCAACCTTCACTAACACATTGTCCAAAGCACAAGAACCCTGATGATCATATGTGCACACAAGCCTCTCAAATCACCCCCGGTAAGGAAGTAGATGAGCAACACAAAGAAAGCCAAAAGAAGACTTGTTTATGCACACAAGCCTCTCAAATCACCTCCAGAAAGGAAGTAAATGAACAACAGAAAAAAAGCAAAAGAAGACTTGTTTACCAAACCCTTCCAAAATACTATTTACACTTGAAAAACAGGAAGAATAACAAAAGAAAAAAAAAATCTATTGAGAGAGAGGCCACAAATCACATTCTTTCAAGAGCAATACCTGAAAATTTTCCAAGCTGCTTCTCCTGATGATGATTAGATGGGTCTGCAGGGGACAGCCAAGGAAAAAAGACTGGAACTGAACACTCTTACACAGTTTAATACAGCATTAGGCACAGCTTCAACTCCATTAAAGTCTCCATTCAACCACAATTTCATGGTTCATCTTCCAGAAGCGGCAAATTTTTTCCACGCTTGATGTCTGTGCAATCTTACAAGTTCAATACACATTAAGAGTTCAGCCAATACATGGAGATTCCAAAATAAGCTAGAAGCTGAGAAGAAAGAGACTTAACAATTTATTTCAAAATCAAATGAAACACACATGAAAAAGGCCAAAAATATGGAAAATAAGTGGGAAAGAAAGAAGTCATCTTTTGTCTATGTGTCCGTTGAAGAAGAAAAAGGCTGTATGAAAATGAGCGCCTAGAGGGTGTTAAGGGTTGAACCATCGACGAGTACCTTTTTTCAAAGCTTTTTCTTTTCGTTCATCCTTATTCTTCCATTCATTCTCATTCTCATCATCTTCATCCATTTCATCTCTTCCATCATCTGCAATATCACTTTCACTGGCCGTCTCCCATTCGGAATCATCAGATTCTTGACCGTAGATGGCATGGGAATCACCCTCACCACGGACACCTCCATGTTTAGTTGCTGCTTCCCTAAATAGCCAAGCCGCACGCATCTGCTTCTTGACCAATCTCTCAGCATAGTCAGGAACCTTATTTGGCCTCAATGACAGATCTGGATCATTAGACTGAGAGCACTCATTTATGAACAAAATTGCATCTAGTAGGCTTTCTTTAGCTAAGCCAAGCATGTCATAAGCTTGTGCTCTTCTCCAGAGGCTTTTAGCATGACGATTAAGAGGGGTGTGAAGACCAAGTGCACGTGTCGCATCACTTATGGCAGCTAATGGTTGTTGCAACAGAAGATAACATTGTGCTCGGTTACTGTAAAGGACTGCTCTCTCTCTCTTAGACCTCATTGGACATAGTTGCAACGCTTCTGAGTACTTTGAAGCTGCTCCAGCTATATCCCCTGACGAGAACAGTGAATTTCCTTCAAGCTTAACCACCAGACTGGCAGCTTGCTTAATATGGAGATCCTCTTTAGGCATATTTTTCTCCCATTTCAGTCTCTGTCGGGAACTTAAGAGATCATCAATGTGTTCCTTTGTGCGACTGTTGAGAGAATTGGGACCTGTGGCTTGCAACTGGATACATTCCTCAAGAACATTGACGATTGAATCTCCAAGCTTTTTGTGATCACCAAGAGCAGTAATTTCTGAAAGATCTACTAGAGCAGGTACTGCTTCGTCAACCACCTACACAACAGATCAGAAGAATTTAACAACAGAATTAAACAGGCTTCATAGATAATACGTTTCTGGCATATCCTACATTCGGGTAAATTCATACAGGACAAGAAGCAGAGTCTGATCAAGTTAATGTATAAACCTGCCACTAAAATTAAACATCGTGCATGTCGGAAAATTTTGAAAACATGTCATATACTGATGAACTCCTGACTTTCTGAGCCTCAATAGAGAGAAAAAAAAGGAGAGCAAAACTAAACTTAAAATAGCTGGGAATAGAGGGAAAATCTAAAAGCAGACTCAATATCTAATTGAGTTAATTTCAGAAATATGATGAATGCAGTCAGTTTTCAAGGTCATGTATCTTCCACCTTAAGCCGTACATCTGAGGGTCGAACTATTTACTTATCATAAAAAAGAAGAGGGGTAATTTCATATGAACAGAGAGGCTTATTGTCAAATTGAACTTACAAAGTGCATGAGTGGATAACTCATTCAGACGAAAGAATTCCTATCTATTACACATCTAGAATCTGAGTTCATATCATTAAAAGGACACAATTCAAGGATCTACGATTGCAAATTATGGTTTCTGAAAAAGTAAGGCGGAAGCCCGCCCTAACTGACCAACTTATGGCACTTAGTACATAGAATTATGCTAATTTTCTTTAAAAAACTTTAAACGTACATAATTGTATGTTTTTGAGGATTCGAAGTATTCAACATTAAAACTATTTTCAACAAATATAAGTTTTAATAAAATTCAAATATCAAAGGTCAAAAGTTATAGTGAAGGTCAAACAATGAAGCCAAAAATTAACAACAGATCCCAAAGACAGTCTGCGAAATGAGTTACAATCTATAATGGGAGCTATCGGTTGTCTTTTAATAAGCCAAAGTGTGAGCTTCAACCTCCCTCAAACAGGCTTACTTCTTTCAAATACCAACCAAATGAAATCACACTAAGTGTCAGGAAACCAGCAAAGCTAAAAAAACTCAAAAGCACCAACTGCTCAACTACTCAAAATTAAAGTTACAGAAAGCGTAATACCTTCCTCCCAACAGCCACCCATACATCTTGTACTTCTAAAGAAGTACAAAAATTATTTCTTCTATACAGACAAAAGTGTTTGAGTATCACTGAAACTATAATTCACATAACTACAAGAAGCACAAGGTAAACTTTATATGTACATAAAATAGTAATCCTGATCAACTTTCTGTTAACCTGATTATTCTCCGTCAAACAGAGCTAACAATTCTCATTTTTCCAATGCATATTCATGACTGACAGTATAAAAATTTTCAAAATTGAGTCTTCACTGTAAATTGCTTTATCCCAAATAATTCTCAAAATTTAAAGACATCCACTCAGTTCAAAGACAATGTTCAGCTTGTCACTCTATAAATCAGTTCAAGATCACGGTTCACTACATGCCTCTATCTACTGGACAATCAGGTCAGACCCAGAGAACATAAAAGACTGTATTTACAAGAAATAATTTGTTCCCAGAATGGTAAAAGTAAAGGCATGCAGTTTTGACAGTTTGCAAGTCTAAGTTGTCTCTCTGCTGTCCCACACGTGATGCACAAGAGAAAGCCAGAGCACAATAGGAGACCAAGCATCAGAAAGGCTGGAACAATAAATGCAAGTTGAGAAAATAGAAATGATCTCATGGTTGGACCAGTTAAGTTGAATTGTTGCATGTCACCTTGCGAACATATTTTTATATACACTACTGACAGGCTTCACGGATATAAAGAAAAGAGGTAGATTTGTCTTATAGAATAAGGACCATGTGACTTTAAAAGTAGCTGAATTCAATTTTCTTATCAGAAGACCGCCCACAGGGTGATTCCTTAAAAAATTCCGTCACAAGTGAAGAAGATAAATCTGACAATACAACAATAATTTACAAATCTTCACAATCACAAAAGAATAAATATCTTAATGTGATAACCTCTATGAGCATGAACGAGGACAGGCAATTGAGAAAATTACGTACATGAGAAAAGATGGAGATAAAAACAATCATGTTTCTTGAGCTAACAAATAAAAAAAAAGGAAACATTACCTTGTGGGAAGTATTTGGGTCTTGGAGCAACCAGAGAAGACAGTCAATAGCCATATATTGCCAATCATCTGACGAACGAGCAATGTTACACAATGCTTCAACTATACCAGGACAACTAGCAACAGCTCCCCGACCAATCTTATGATGACAAATAGTTCTCAGTAAACCAATTCCAGCTGGGGAGTTCTCATTAACAAGTCCACCCCACATTCCAGGTAATTTCACCAAGAACTCTGGCTTACATATGGCAGGAAGAAATTCAGGCTTAAAAGCAAAACAATTTATGAGCTGAAGAGCCCAGCACTGCAGCTGACTAGCCCATTCTTCTGCTTTTCTAGATTCCATCTCAACACCGCCCATGCCACGAGTAAGGAGATCGCAGTGATAGCTAAGTCTTCTGTCAATGTCCTGATAAAAATGAGAATAAACTATCTCTAAAGAACTCATCGCTAGCTGAATGGAGAGCTCGAGGATTTCAGCATGACTAGCAACTGTTGGGAAAGTGCTGGCATATGTAGCCAAGTGTCCCAGTGCTCGCAATGCCACCCGCTGCTCAACCCACGTCAATCTTCCCCTTAAAAGCTCTATTAGAGGTGGGATCACCCCAGCACGTACAGCTCGCTCAGCAAATTCTTCCATGTTCATGGTGTATGATCCAATTATATGAGCTGCATAATAAGGGATGTAGATATTTTGGTCATGCGAAAGCCAGCGGCGGTTCTTGAGACCCTTCCATATAAGGGCGGCCATGCACTCGAAAATTCCCAATTCAATAAACTCTGGGTCATTAGGATGAGCCATTGCAGTGTTCCAAAGGCCACTAATAGGTAGGACCTGACCATTGTCATCTTGTGAAGGCAGTTCTCTAAAGAATTTCAGAATGCTTGCTCTTCGCTTGCTTGGGTTTCCCTCCTTCATGACGCAAAAGAAGCAGCCCGGATACGGACAATCCGTAGTTTTGTCCATGTTTGCATCACACGTTATTAAGTAGGCAGCATTCAGTCACTACACGTTCACCAAGAAAACCTTAAATACTCACGACCACTGCATCACAGAGATGAAGTTTAACATTAAGCCAGAGACGCATGCCTTCAGAAAACAAGCAATTTGGAAAAAAAAAAAAGGACTATTTAAGTTTACTACCTTGTTCGGTGATATAACACATGATATAAGAACTCATGACCAACTTTACTTTTGATTATTTAATTGAAATTGAAATTAGCAAATAGCAGTTGCAGAAGAACATTTCAGTACAAACTAACCAAAGCAAACCCATACCCTCCACCATCCGTTCCTTATATAAAATGAATAAACAATACTCCCACAGGCTTCTACATCTATGCTACAATGACCTCAAGTCCAACAGTAAAAATAGTTATCAACTACAGTCAAAAGCACCCATCTATCTCCCATACCCATGGAAAAACTCCACAAGGAGTTGGCCATACATACACCTTCTCTCAGAAATAAAGAACCTCGGCACAAATAAACGCATGAAACAATGAAGAAAATGTTACCAGTAAAAGCAAAGGGAAAAGGTCAACTAGCATGATTTCCACTTAATAAGCTCATGACGGCTCCCGATTTCAGATCATCTTTCACAAATTTATGCATTTACTCGAAATATACCCGACTCCTAAGCCCATCCCATTTCTACACTAGAGTAAGCCAAAATTCAAACTTGCATCACAGAACAGTTGTTTTTCATGCTAGTGAACACGACCCACATAAATGCGCCGGAAATCGATACGATCGCCGCAAAACAGAACCGATTCGAACAAATCAATGCCCAAGTTTCCACCCAAAAAAAAAAAAAAAAAAATCCTTAAATGGAGACTAGCTGAGACAAACTTAAACACCAACATTCGAACAGGAATCCCAATTCATCAGAAAGAAAGGGAAAAAAAAAACCGACGGTAAAATGCGAAAGCAGCGATTTTTAACATACCAGCCCAAGCCGGACGAGACGCGGTCAAAACCCAAAAGCCCGACGACCGAGCCGGCACAAGAGACGCGAATTCGCTAAAACGGGACCGACCCTCCACCGGCGGCGATCCGGGCACAGCGAGCGGGCGCTCTCGGCTTCCCAAAACCCAGCAAAGAAGGCACAGGGAAACTTAGCAGGACCACGAGAAGAGCCGAAGCGGACCCCACCTGCGGAGATCGGACCGCCGTGACAATGATTCGCTCGAGAGAGAGAGGGGGGGAAAGCCTAGAAAAGGGGAGAGCGTAGACTAGCTGGGACTGACACAGAGAGAGAGAGAGAGAGAGAGAGAGAATGAAATGAGATGCGGCAAAGGCTCCGTCTTTTGAAAGAAGGAGCCTTGAGTCCGACACTTGCTTCAGGGCATGGGCCCGTCCAACGGTTATCACACGACCGTCCTTTTGTCGGGACGCACCACCGTGGCCACCGTGGGACTGGCCACTCCCCCACCGTCGCCGGCGAGTACAATTAGTGGCCGCGGATGGGTCGGGTCCAAAGTCCGATTCGGTCTCAAAATTGAGCCCAAACTTTTATCCGATCCCGCCTTCCATAAAGCACGCACGACGATATCGGGCATTGACGTTTATGCTTATGTGTTTGTCCATGTCGGTATCTCTGCTTTAAATTCAACATAAGCACCAACTAGAAAAATAACAAAACATATACTTTAAAGATTAAATTGCACAAAAAATAGTTCACGAGTCTGATTTAACAATTTGGAAAAATAAAATAAATGGTTAATATCCTGAAAAACCCCAAACTGGTACATCTATGACAAATTTACTCCAAACTATTTTTTTGACCATCAAAAACCCTAAATTTGTATACATTTGACAAATTTACCCCAAATTAGTATACTTGTGACAAATTTACCCTCTGTTAGTTTTCGTTAAATTTTACTGTCAAATTATTAAGTTAAATGACACGTGACAGTTAACTGATATACCAATTTAGGATTAAGTTTACAATTTTTGTAATTTTTTTGTGGTATTAATCCAATTTAGAAGATGGTATATTTGTCACAAATTTACTAGTTTGGGATTTTTTGTGGTCGAATAAATTAGTTTGGAGTAAATTTGTCATAAATATACCGGTTTATGATTTTTTATAGTCAATCGGGGTAAATTTATCACGAGTGTACCAATTTGGGGTTTTTCATAGTAAAAAAAATAGTTTGAGATAAATTTGTCATAAGTATACCAATTTGAGATTTTTTAGGATATTAACCTAAAATAAAATAGGAGAACAAAACAAAAAGCCCATGTTCAAAACATAAGCCCAAAATCAATCGTGAAATGTCTCTACAGCTCTAGTCTCTTCTCTAAAGAGATGATTACGCAGACAAAACAAGCGCCAATCTTCCAATGACCACCTTGTCGCTGATGGCCTCTGTTCTTCTTCTTCTTCTTCTTCTTCATGTTATCGCCATTTTTCCAAAGCTTTCGTCACGCTCGGAAGATACCCTCCAGAGTTTCCTCTTCTTCCACGTTCTCATCCCGTTCCCCTTCCCTCGGAGATGCTCCCTCCAGTCGTTTCTCGTCTCTTCTGCGGGAGGTCTCGAAGGGCGTTGTCGGAGTCAAGTCCGTCCATGCTCAGATTGTTGTCAATGACATTTGCAGCGAGCACCGTTTGGCTACTGTGCTTGTCTGTGTGTATCGCGATTTGGGTTGCCTTGAATATGCACGCAAGGTGTTCGATCAAATTCCCCACCCGGAAGCGTCGACATGCGTGGCTTTGCTCGTTGGGTATATGAGACGTGAGCTGTATGATGAGGCCATTGCTTTTTTCGAATTGATGAGGTCCCGTGATTTGGAGATTGATGGCCGAGCTTGCAATTTCTCACTGAAGGCTTGCTCGATGGTGTCTGATTACGAAAGGGGCATGGGTATAATAAACATTGCCGTTGACAAGGGAATTCAGAGGAATCAGTTTCTCGCAAGTTCGATGGTAAATTTTCTGATGAAGTTTGGGAAGGTAAAAGAAGCAAGAATGATTTTTGATGGTCTCCGTGAGAGAGATGTTGTATGTTGGAATTCAATGATTGGCGGATATGTGCAGGCAAGACAATTTAATGATGCTTTCACTTTATTCTTTGAGATGTGTAAAAATGGCGTTAGGCCTACTCCTGTGACGATGACAAGCATAATCCAAGCCTGTGAGGGAGTTGGGAATTTGGATCTAGGCAAATCGGTTCATGGGTTTGTACTGTGCTTGGAGATGGGTGACGATGTTTTGGTTCTCACGTCTCTGGTTCATATGTATGCTAAGTTGGGTGATGTTGTGAATGCTCGTCGAGTATTTGACGGTATGACAATGAGAAATTTGGTGTCTTGGAATGCCATGATCTCTGGATATGTCCAAAGTGGTTTTGTGCATGAAGCTTTTGAACTTTTCTCTCAACTACTTAAGAATCATTGCAGGTTTGATCCGGGGACCATGGTCAGCCTCATACATGGTTGTGCTCTAACAGCAAATTTTGAAAGTGGAAAGATGCTCCACGGTTTTCTTTATAGAGCTGGTCTTGAGTTGGATGTTATTTTGTGCACTTCTCTTGTGGACCTGTACTCAAAATGCAATGCCCTGAGTTGGGCCTTGTCAGTCTTCAGCAGAACACCTAACAAGAATGTGATAACATGGACAGCAATGCTTGTTGGGTTGGCACAAAATGGGCATGCCGAGGAAGCCTTGAGATTATTTTCTGATATGCAACAGGAGGGAGTCGCTGCCAATTCCATTACTCTGGTTAGCTTAGTCCATTGCTGTGCCCACTTGGGGTCTTTGAAGAAGGGGAAGAGCATCCATGCTCACCTACTACGTAGTGGCTATGCTTTGAGTGTTGTGAACATGACGGCACTTATTGATATGTATGCTAAATGCGGAAAGGTTGAATATGCAGATAGAGTAATTCATTATTCACTAGTTAGTGAAAAAGATGTTGTATTATGGAATTCCTTAATAGGTAGTTATGGTATGCATGGTTTTGGGGATCGAGCTCTTGCTGCCTTTCACCAAATGAAAGAGGAAGGAGTCTCACCTAACGAAAGCACTTTTGTTTCTCTTCTAACTGCTTGCAATCATTCAGGCTTGGTGGAAGAAGGAGTTGGACTATTTCACAGCATGCAGAAAGACCACAACATTAGACAAAGTGAGAAGCTCTATGCTTGCTTTGTGGACCTTCTTAGTCGAGCAGGCCGTCTTGAAGAAGCAGAGGCTTTAATTGAAGAAATGCCTTTCAACTCAGGCAGTGCTTCTCTTGAAGCTCTGCTAAATGGTTGTCGGACGCACAAGAACATCAATTTAGGTGTAAAGACTGCAGACAAATTGCTTTGTCTTGGTGTCGCCAATCCAGGTGTTTATGTAGTGCTTTCAAATATGTATGCTGTAGCAAGACAATGGGATAAGGTAGATCATGTTAGACAACTTATGAGGCAACGTGGGTTGAAAAAAAACCCTGGATACAGTTTGATAGAAACTGGTAACCGGTTGCACACATTTTTGGCTGGAGACAGTTCACATCCAAAGCGGTTGGAGATAGATGAGATCTTGGACAATTTGAAAACAGGAGTTGAGGCTTCTGGTTATGTTCCTGATACTAGTTGTATTCTTCGAGATGTAGATGAATCAGTAAAGGTTAAGTTGCTTTGGGGTCACAGTGAGAGATTAGCTATTGCATTTGGGCTCTTAAGTACACCAGCCGGAAGCTTGATTCGGATCATCAAGAACCTGCGTGTGTGCAACGATTGTCATAATGTAACAAAATACATTTCAAAAATAGTTCAGAGAGAGATTGTTGTACGAGATGCTAATCGTTTTCATCACTTCAAGAATGGGAAATGTTCCTGTAATGACTACTGGTGAATGCCCTACTGATGACACGAATGGCAGAGACTCTGTTCGGCTTAATAGCATCTGTGACCTTTTTGGACGTCCGCTCTTGAATAAGCACTCAATACAAGACTTGTCTATGCTGCTTATCAGGTCACAGAATTAACATGAAGATAACAACTTTATGGAGAATCGTTGGAAGTTTGGGATGGTCTTTGGTTCTGCCTCTCTTTCTGGAGACTAACACTACAGGGACACCACATGCTACAGAGACAATAAATGCCAAGCTTCGTGCTGATGAGGTCCGAACTTGTGGGGATTATTAGTGTCATGATAATGCCAACCCATAGATTTGATTTGCACACTAAAGTAATAAACTGCAAGGGTGATTTTCAGTAAATAAGTCATAATTCATCCAACAAGAATTCCGACACATCAGATTTATCAGTGTGCTCAAAAAATTTACAATAGAGTCGGGCATCCCCTAACGGAGGCCTAAATGACTCGGGGTGTGTACCATGCGGAGAAGCGCTGTGCCCACCATACTTCAGATGTGGTAAACTCAGGAAAATGGGCGTGAAACAGAGGATGGTACAGTTGATTTTGTTGGAGATTGTATGTTCACGCTGGGTCGACCATGAGTAGTAGTAATAATTGCTCGAGTGTTTGATTGATACGATAAAAATCTTTGCTAATACTACCCCAGGAGATGCAACAAATACGCATATCAAAGAATCATGCAAGATAGGTGGTCTGTCCAAGTAGGGGAGAATGCTCTGTCCAAGATAGGGCAGGATGCATATCACTCCGTTTTCGTTAAGTGGAAATGTTACCATTAGGCTCTATACTCTAGTCCAAAAATCAAAAGATATCTTTCTGCCTTTTTTAAAAAAAAAAAAATATATATATATATATTTCTAAACCTTCCCTATACTTTTTATAAAATGTCACGGGTCATCCCCGGTTGAGCTGGTGATGGAATTTCTAACCTGGCACTGACATCGTTGGAATTGTGCTGATGTAGTTTAACAACGTTAGAATCTAAAGCCGCACCAAATCCAAACCAAAACCCACAAAATCTAACGTCTCCAGCAATGCAAAACCTTGAGCAGCCATGGCCGTGAGCTTGAAGAAGCCCCAGCCGCATAGCATGATTTTTACCTGTATATCATGCCACCGTATCTTGTTACGTTGGGCACAATCATGTTGTGCCAATTAAGACTCTTAAGGGTAGGAATGAGCATGGTCTAGATAGGCAATTTCCATCCTAAAATCAAGAACCATCTGTTAAAAATCGGTTTCGAAAAATTGGAATCGAGAACCTCCCGTTGATTCTATGAATCCACCAAAGAATTGAATTGCTGGTCTGGTCTAGTTCTTGAGTGGGTCCATGAAACCATTCCTACTGAGCTTCACACAAAGTCCTTCCCTGTCCAAGTCATCTATAGCAAACCCAACGACTTTTAGTGCTCCACCGTGATAGTTAGCGGTGGACCTCCATCAGCATTATTAGACTTGTTATCATTGACTAACACTTTGCCGGTTTTCTAATGTTGTTGTGGCTCAGGTGGCATTAGCCTAGTTCTTCCCGACGTACCTAATCTCGACTACGCAAGTCCGACAACACCGGCATTCGCTGCCTTCCCCCTCCCGACAATTCAGAGAGGAATTGGAACCGGGATTGAGGGTGAGAAGATCTCCCAAGCTGTACCGTTCGATACGAACTTTCCACCTTGATTTTTGTCCATCAGAATCCCCCTTCCACTGTTGCGCCAATTGCGATTTTGTCTTTGCAAGTTGAAAGAAAAATTCTTTCTTTCCCTTTTTTGGTGTTGACCGATTAACGCTTGCCACCAATTCCTATCAAAATTGTTCCCAAATCCATCTATTGAAATCTCTCCATTCAAATATCTCTCTAGCCCATTCACAATACTTTCCTCAAAACTCTGTCCATTTAAACATCTTTTGACCATATTTGTTGCACTTTTTCAAACTTATATAGATAATCGAATGCAATCAAATCGCCAGCCATCCATTGCTTGTGCAAGGATGTCCATCACTGAATTTTTATTTATTCTTGGTCAATTATTATCTTGTGCTCATCTCAATTCCCACATTTGACATTATCACCACAGAATTTGATGCACAATAGTATACTCTTTGTGATGAAATACCAAAAATACAAATGCACAATATTTACCAATCCGGTCTAGATGGGTCGACATGCGGTTTCATACCTGGAACCGATCGGACCAATACTCATCAGTTCCAATAAATTAGAACTAGGAACCAAACCATTTCCCTTAGGAACCACCTGTTCTGGTTGGTTTGGTCAAGTTCCAAGCGGTCTGAGCAATTCTCAATTCCCATGTACATCCCTACTTGAGGGTACTAACCTTCCACACATGTCACCGGATGCTAATCTTTCCCCATAGATAATTAAATTTCTGGACTTTCAACTCTGGTTTTACCGCATTTAGACCAATTGACCTATTTAGTTTTTTCTTTTCTTTTGGCAGCAACCTATTTAGTTAGCTAGCTGACTTCCTGCCAGCAATTACCCTTTTTTTAAGGTTTTGATTGAGCCCATAACTCACCCCAGAGGGAATGACATCCTAAATGCTAAAACTTGGCACAAGTTAACACATAAGTGTCAAAACTTCTAAAATATACACTTAGATGCCAACTATGACAAAACTTGCCATAAATCCTATGTGGGTTTTTTCATTAATAAATTGGCCTATGTGACTTGCCGGAATGTCTACTCAGCAATCCTCATTCCAAAAAGACGTTGGTTTGCCCCCAAATTTTATTTTTAATATGAATTAAATTAAATTAAAAAAAGGTAGCCAATCAGTGAGTGCCTCCACGGCCATCGCTGTGACTGCCCCACCATCGCCAAAAAGGCCCGACAACAGTAGGACAAGGGTTGGTCGGGGTCGCCAAGCCTCAGCTAGTGGCCAGCAACCCTAGAGAACTGCAAGCAAGGGCCTACATGCCCTCGCCTAGATTTGGGGCGAGGGTCGCCGGCCCTCACCTAGAGTGGGCCAAGGGTTGCCGCTAGCTAGGGCCGAGTCGAATCCTCACCCCACCATTGCAGGTCCCTTCTAACGATGGTGGGGTAATGGTAGAGAGGGCCATGGAGGTGCTCGCTAATTTGCTGCATTTAAAAAAAAAAATAATTAGTATCTATATTAAAAATCAAATTAAGGGGCAAACCGACATTATTTTTGGACAAGGATTGCTAAGTGGATATTTTGGCAAGCCACATAGACTGATATTATTAATAAAATAACATAACATTGGATTTCCGGCAAGTCTTGTTGGAGTTGGCACTTAAGTATCTTTCTTTTCTTTTTTTTTAAATGGCACTTAAGTGTAGTATTTCTTGGAAATATTGGCACTTGGGATGTCCTTCTCTCCTCGAAATCACATGCGCTACGGATTTGTTGGTTGATTGATTCTCGAAGTCTAGTCTTGAGATTAAAATAAGAAAAAGAAGGTCTAGTGTCCCGACCAATAGGAGGCGGGCAAGGGCCTTTCATTAAAGGGAGCTTGGATAATACACTTATTCGTGTAGATATTGATTGATCGACTAATTGCTATCTTTTACTATGAGCAAGCTTGTATCGTAAAAGTTCATGAACCGTCAGCAATACTGTTCTATTGAAGTTCTAAAAAATATTCATGAACTAAACAAAATGTTTTAACTACCACTTCACACACATATCTCGCAACAAAGCACACATCTCATGACAAAGCACAAAAATTGAATGACGTTCCCGTTTATTTTGAGAAGAAAATATAATTTACATGCATATTGAGATAAGTGTGTTCTAGAATCATCTAGGAGGTATGTCCATCTTCCTTTTGGGGCTATAAATAGCCATGGGATGCTCTCACTTTAGCTAGAGTGAAAGAAGTTCTCCTTAGCAACATTTGTGGAGGGTGCCTCTAATGTAGAAAATAAAGTGTGTTTTTTTCTAAGTGAGTTTATGATATTTCTGAACAAGTGTTATAGACTGTGAACCCACCAGTCAATGATTGGAGTGCTCAAAGTTCTGTTAGTGCATAGTTCGGGATTCTAAATTCAATTTCTATCCCTATTCTGAAAAAAAAAAAAATTGTTTCTCTATTTTTTATTTTTTTTAAACAAACTACCTTTATTGATATAAATAGCATGACCAATATCATCTTTACAGTCTGTATCATTAGGAACGACTGTAATTCCTTCCATTCTTGGAGCCTTTGCAATTTGCACCAACCAAATATATGGATTTCAAAGCTATTTTCTCTTTCTTCTTAGTTCCACATCTATGTGTGACATGCAAAGCGTTTCACATAAACACACTGGTAAATGAATCAACCGGACCTCTGTCACATGCAGTATTATGTGTCACCGGTAGGTTGTCTTTGGCTGATTTCATCCATGGGGTCAATTAGTAGCAAGATCGTATCTTGAAGATATTCTAAGAGTAAGAGTACTTTCAAAGCATGAAAACATAAGTTACCGACCGACTCAAACTTCCAGGACTACATGCTAATATCGAATTGGAGGGATCAAACTTGACAGTGTCTATTTTCATGCCGCCTTATTCGGTCAACATAAACTCACGAAGAGTTGCCATGCCCTTGCTTGTTATAAGTGATTGATCAAACATCTCTTGATACATCCTGAAAATCGGTCTAATATACCAATTTTCAACTTCTTTTTCAAAGAATCTGGATTTTTAATTCACCATGTTTATCTTGCAGTGCTTGTGTTCCAAAAATTCTTCCCTATGCATGTGCTTGGCCATCTTCCTATATCGGTATGCAATTTGGGATAGCTGATATTAAAATCATAAATATCAAGATTAATCAATATAAACAACCAAAGAATTAAGAACAAATCAGATAAATATATGAATGTAGAACACCATAAAAGATATGCATAGCGAAATTAAATCGTACATATTTGAGCCATTACTGTACTCAAAGGAAATAGATCAGTCTGATTGGGAATCACTGATCTATTGGAATGCTAAATCTTCCTCTCTATAACCTATTTCAGTATACTAGTTTTCAACGTGATAAAACAATTGATAGGCATAACATATCCTTTTATAGGCTAGAGATGAGACCTAACAAATGTTAATCACTAGTGTGCCAACCAGGCTCCTCTCATTATGGGTTTCAGTTAAACACAATTATCTATACTTTGCTGCTCAACTGGGCCCATTATTGATAAATGCCAAAACCCAATTCAACAAGATCACTAAAGGGCTCAACATATATTAGAATATCCATTTACTCGATCATTTAAAATAGAAAATCAATTAATTAATATAAGCTCATATTTAGGAAATTTCCAACATTCTCCCACTTGGACTACATTAATTAACTTATTTTTTTAAAACAATTTTATTTTAAAAACGACACTCTCGAGTTAATAACTAAAAATTTGTTTTATGTGGCCCCAATTTTGAAAAAAAATAATATTCCAATAACGGCACCTTAGGACCAACCCCATCCTATATAATCTCAATATAGGACTATGACGATCAAGGTGTTAAGAAAATACCACTACACGTGATTTTCCATAATCACATATAATAAGTATTAATTTTCATGGATCATAGGCCTAGAAGTGTAATAAGAAATAGTGCCAACATGTGATAAAAAATACACTATTTCTTATTGGTCCTTAATGCTTCTCAACAACATGAAACTACGTTAGCGCAATTTCTAAAACAACACAAATTGCCTTAGTTCAATTTCTAAACAACATGAAATTGCACAACTATGTCACAATTTAACATGAGGTCTCAAAATTAGTGACATCCAATCGTCTTTAAATTAAAAATATGTTTAAAAATACTGTTTTATACTTCCATTTCTCATTCGACAGGAGAAATGATAGTAATAACAATAAAGTCAACATTGATAATCATCACAAGTAAATGCTTTAAAAAAGATTATAAAAGAATTATCAGTTTGCATATAAAAACATTAGAAAAATAAATTATATATAGCTCCCACTGACAAAATAGATCAAAAGAATCTAAAACACTCATATTCTTTACATATTCTTTAAATAAAATGGGTCGTAAACCTTTTATTAGAGGATCGGCCAACATAGACTTAGTTATGATATTCTCAATTACAATGTCTCAAATTTTGACCAAATCCTTAACAGTATAATATTTGATTTCCATGTATTTAGACGCATTGCTGATCTTGTCATTTTTAGAATAAAACACCGCTATTATGTTGTCACAGTAGATCACCATAAGTCTAGCAATAGGGTCCACAACTCGTAATTCTAAGATCAAATTTCTTAGACAAACAGCCCAGTTAAAGCACCGTAACACGCTACAAATTCAACATACATTGCAGAGTTCGTTATTAAGGTTTGCTTTGTGCTTTTCCAGAAATAACACCTCTAACCATCATAAAAAATTTATCCATAAGTTGATTTTCTATCATTTGAACAACTAATAAAATCAACATCTAAATATCCAATCACGGAGATCCTCTACTTTGCTATACACAAGCATGAAAGCATGAAGTCTTTTGTTCATTATAGATATCTCATCACTTTCTTAACTGCAACCCAATGATCATGACTTTGATTCAACAGATATCTCCAAAGAGTATTCACTACAAAAGTAATATCAAATATGGTACATACTTGTGTATACGCAAGGCTACCGACTATACTAGTATATGGAACATTCTTCATTGCTTTCTTTTCAACATCATTCTTCATATGTGATCACCCAACGCGAGCGCCCGACGAGGGCGGCTCCACTCTCGAGAGCAACGACGGACGGAAAGAGAGAGAGAGAGGGGGAGGGAGGGGGGATGAACCTGGACGGAGCGGGTGCGGGGTCTAGGGTTCGCGATCGGGCTGCGAATCGGGGGGTGGAGGAGGAGAAGGACTTTGAGGAATCGGGGAAAGAGTGAGGAGGCAGAAGACGAGGGGAGGACGAGACGGGGCGGACGTGGAGAAGTATAAGAGGATGGAGGGGAGCGTGGTGGTGATCACATGCCACGTGTGCTCTCTTGGTTGTTGCCCCTTTCGTCCGACTCGACTTGGGGATTCCCCTTCCCAGAGATTATTATTATTATTATTATTATTATTATTATTATTATTAGGATACCAAATTTTATATCGCGAGTACTTTGGCAATTTTTTCGAGCAGATTTCCTGTTTTTCTCATGACCAAACCAGAAATTTTTCGTGATCCAATAAGAACGCGATAACTTCCTTTCCTATTTTAAATGGACCAGATCATCTCTTCTTTTTTCCTCGATCTATAGTCCTATTATAAGAGCGGCCTATATCAATAAGGATTGGATAATGATATGTAATCATTCGTAATGGAATAATTCACAAAGAGGGCACCTATTTTGACCTCTCTTTAATTATGTATATGCCTTTTTTATTATTAATTGACCCAATAACCCTTTATGTAAGGAAACAAGATGGATCACCTTTTCACCCTAATTTTTTTTCTTTCGCATCTCTTTTCTTCATCTTCTATATTTATTTATTCTTCAACTAATTGAAACTTCCATTCATTCTTGAAAAAATCAATTAATAGTTAATTAAGCATACTTCTTTTTCCTTTCTTGTGTTTTGTTCCCGCTACCATTGCTCCTTCTCCCATCTTCTTTTTTAATTATGGCCGATTAATTTGAAAAAATCAAATTTTCATTCTAATCTCAAATCTACTCATACATCAAAAAATCGCCATCTATATCTGAACTAGTTAGAAGTTTCATTATCAGAAAAATGTGTTTCTGTCAACACCCTCACCTTGTAAAGAACAATAGCAACCTCCTGACGTTGATTTTATTGAAGAAGTGATTTTTTAACTTGAAGGCAAATTTTGGACTAGAGTGAAGATTGAGGAATTTTTATGAGGAAAAAAAAAAAGTTCGGAGCAAAATTGGGATTAGACCTTAAGTTGAGAGTATTTTAGGGAATTAGCCCTCTTTGGAATCATTTCCTAAACACTTGCAGTCGAAGCAAGCATCCCCACAAATGTTAGTGAACTGATTCATCGGGCGGGCAATCAGGAGAATTCTGCCTTCATTGTGACACCGTTCTGTTTCCCTGTGATTCGTCCACGGATCTTGCCCGGTCCAAACGACTTTTAAAGGGTAAACCAAATGCTCGTAAAGTGCTCCTGGCCTGGGAAATGTGAAGGCTTAACTCGGTAAGCCAAAGGGTAAACTGAACAAAAAGGCAGGGACTGCAACCAAGATATTCAGCCCTGCTCCTCTCATTCCATCTGCCTTGGCCGGATGATCTGTCAACTCAAAATTGAAAATGCTTCCTTTAACGGTCCTGTTCGAGCTGTATCCTGACAAGCGGTGTCAGGGATCGGGCCAGGGCAGGTTTCATGATACATGACCCGACCCAAAACCCTACAAAGGCGCAATAAACCCAACCTGACCTGCCTAAAACTCGAATATCAGAAAAGCCCACGACCTGACCCCAACCCTATTAAAACGCCAACATCAAGTCGGGTCGGGCTGGCGTGGCGCGGGCTTGTTTTACATCCCTAATCCTGACCTCTTGGGTATGCGGATGATCCGCTTCCTAAATCCTAACCACTTCCCAAATTATATAAAAGCTTTCCAATGGTTTAAAGCAAGCACGGAAAAGAAACGCCTCGCGCTTGCTGTTCTTGCTTATTCACGCTCCTCCATGTCCTATCAGCAGACTGCGTTCTTCCTCTCGGTGAAATGGGCTCCCTGCTTTTCTCCTTCCTCGTCGGCTCCTCACTCAATCAAGCACGAAGCAACTCTTTCTTTTGTTTTTATCCTTTTTGACTTTTATTCTTATTTTTTCCCTCTAATAGTAGATGGCCCCACAAATGAGCTGGATCCAACTAACAGGACGAGGTTATTGAACAAGACTTTTACTTACATGATCGCAATGCATTCAGCTCATAAATTTTAGGGTTAATACTCTAAAAAACCCCAAACTAGTACACCTGTAACAAATTTACCTCAAACTATTTTTTTGATCATGAAAAACTCTAAACCGGTACACCTATGACAAATTTACCCCGACTGACCATAAAAAACCCTAAACTTGTACATTTATGACAAATTTACCAAAAACTAATTTATTCGATCGTAAAAAACCATAAACTGATAAATTTGTGACAAATATACCCTCTGCTAAATTGGATTAATACCGCAAAAAAATCACAAAAATTGTAAATTGTGACAAACGGAGTATAAAATCCCAAATTGGTATACCAGTCAACCGTCACGTGTCATTTAACTTAATAATTTGACATTAAAATTTAACAAAAACTAACATAGGGTAAATTTGTCACATGTATACCAATTTGGGGTAAATTTGTCAAATGTATACTAATTTGAGGTTTTTGGTGGTCAAAAAAATAGTTTAGGTAAATTTGTCACATATGTACCAATTTGGAGGTTTTCAGGATATTAACCCTAAATTTTATGTTGCAAACATAATTCTATCTACCCTCTCTTCATTCGCCTCGCTTCTAGGGACGATGAACCCAAAATCATAAGAAACATAGCAAACTCTTCTGTCTTCTATCCTAATATGCAATGGCTTCTATTAACCAACAATGACTTCTCTCTCTCTCTCCGTCTTCGTGAACACGCATTGGAGCTACAAAAAGTAAATCCATTAAAGAAAAAAGGCAATTTTTTTTTTGTCGAAAGAAAAAAAGGTAATTCAATAAGAAATATTTATTACTTTCATATATTCCTTAAAAAAAAGTAATGAGGGAATTATTAACGTATTTATATTTTTCGAGTATTCCTCAAAAATTCAAAAAAAAAAAAAAAAAAGAACTCTAAAACTCGGTTAAGGAGAGATATAGAAGATGGATGAGGGGATCATTAGTGTAATGAACAATGCTACGTAAATCAATATCGGCATACGAATCTCATTTGGAGATTAATTTACAATCTAAGAGCGTTCATTTAATGAAGTGGGTCATAACTGATATCAAAAAAGAGTTTGACAAATCCAATCTCTTAATGCGCATATCGGAATTTACAACACGGTCAGTCATCCCCCATCCGAGGGCTAAATGAGCCGTCGCCTAAAGTAAAATATACGTTACTTGTTTGGATCGACGGGGCAGATGAACTCAAAGTCATCAGTCCGCGACGAAAGTAAACATCATGTTAAAACTACAGAAAAAGCAACCACCGAGCGACCAACCGCGCAGAGTTCAACGTGCGGGGTTTAGACGGGGAGGTCGCTCTCTTGGTCAACGTACGCCGCGCCAGACAAGAGCAAGTTTCCACGCGCTGTCCCGGTCTCGGATAATGCACTGATCTTGCGTTTAAGAAGCATGAAGCACCCCAGTGCCCCAGCTCCCGCGGAGAGAAAGATGTATCCTACATAGGAATACGCGGTCCATGAGCTGGGCAGAATCAGGGTAACCAGAGACGCCAACGACAATGACCCGAGCAACAGCGTCGTGCGCTCCAGCGCTTGGCCATAGACACCGGGGAGAGACGAATCGGGAAGGTACGCATTCTTCAGAAGATAGGCGAGGCAGCTCACGAGCAAGCAGGCGATGCTGAAGCCCATGGTCACCGGGTGCGTCCTATATGGAGAAGCGCCAGCCCCGCCATACTTCAACTGGAGTAAGCTTAGGAAAATCGGCGTGAAACAGAGGACGACAGGGTTCATTTTGTTGGAAACAGTCTGTTCATCATGGGTTGACCATGAGTGGTAGTGATAGCTGTTTGATTGCCTCATCGATACGAGCGAAATGTTTGCGAATACCACTCTAGGACCTTGGGCATTTGGGTCCGATGATCTCGGAGTGCTTGCCATTCGAGATGGGGATATAGAATATTTGAATTTCGTGAATTTGGGATATATGTGGAGCAAGGGAGATGAAACAGAAAGGAAATCGAAGGGGGAAGCAAGTTATGAGGAAAATAAGTGGTTGAACATATATATAGACCATTGATGGAGCATGGAGTTTGGTAGTAATTCTTAAGAAAATTAATTGGATGATCTAAATTCGAGCACAGCCAGAAGATGGGTGGGGTGTGAATCTAACGGGTGTAACCATTGAGGTGGCCGGACTAGGAAGATGCAACACCTCAGCGCACCATGCAAAGTAGGTGGTCTTTCCAAAATAAGGGGAACATGCACTTCTCAAAATAGGGAAGTACGGATATCATTCTATTTTCCTTAAGGTGAAGTGTCGCCAAAGCTCGTTATACTTTAGTCCAAAACATTCAAAAATGTCCATCCTTCATTTATATTTTTTCAAAATCGTCTCTATTTTTTTTTTTAAATGTCACTGGTCAATCATAGTCAATTCGGTAACGGGATATTGATGTGACTTTAATGCCGATAGAAATTTGCTAACTTAGCTTTATGCCATTTTAAAATTTGGAATATTAGTTTATCTTCTTCTTCGTCCACTTAAACATTACCAAATCCAAACAAACCCATAAAATCTAATATTTTCACCAATGCAAAACCTCAATATGCCACAAATCACGAGTTCGATGAAGCTCCAGCCAACATGGCTTCGAGCTTGACAAAGGTCGAGTGGGCATGACTACGAGCTCAAATAAGCGCCGGATACAGCGGCTGCAAGCTTAGAAGCTCGGGTGGCCAAGGTTGAGCTAGACTAACCTGGAATGACCATGGTCGAGCTCAGTAAAACTCAAGCAACCATGGCGGTTGGAGGGCGAGCTCGAGAAAGCTCTAGCGCCATGGCCGCGAGCTTGAAGAAACTCCAAAACCATGGCCAGGAGCTCAAGGAAGCTCTAGACACTGTGGTCACAAGCTCAATGAAGTAATAGTACTCACTCATCTTGTCAATGGCATACTTGATACAGTTATGCACAATCATGTCATGTCATTATGTATTACTACTACTATTACTACTGCTGCTGCGGCTACGTCATCCTGGGCTATTGGTGACATAATTGTTAAATCATCTTCACTATTACTATGCGAAGTTATGTATGACATCTAAGGGTGATCGGTTTCAAAATAACTATCTTTCAGATCTAGAACCTGAAGCCTATTCTATTTATCTTGGAACCGACCCTAGAATTTAACTTGTTTGTTTAGTTCGGTTCTAGAATCAACTTGGGAACTTTTTTTTTCTTCATTTTTTAAAGATAAGACAAATAGCAATTATAACGAAATACTATGGCAACAAAACAACTCAAAATAAAAAATCAATACAAAAAAAAATATTAATATAAAGCAATAGGGAATTTAAGCTCATTTAAGAATAATAAATAATCTTTCCAACTTCAAAAAACATGCTCTAACTAGTTCTCAAGTGGGTGAGCGGATGGGTAGGTTTAACATGCTAGACCATGAACCTACTCACTTTATATCGGGTCCAAAAATTTGGAATCAAGAATCAACCTGTTTCCATTGGAATTGGTTGCTGGACCAATTTCTATGGGCAGTTTAATCTGGTTCCAGGTAGAACTGGACCGGTTACACAACCTTAATGTCATCTTAGATATGGTGCTCACACATGCTGGAACATATGTATCTCAATTGTCTCTCTCATCATGTTTAAAAGGCCCAATTTCCCAAAAGACATTCAATTTTAAGTCTAGTTTCAATTTTTTTAACTAAAGAAAGCTCTGATCCCAAATCTATACCAAACCTTTATCAACTTTCAATTTAATCTCAAATTTGTCCCTATTAACCCTTTGTCCAATAATTGCCATTAGTTGTTTGACGTGGCATTTTTATGTCGGTAATAGATCCATATCAGCAAGGTGACATGGAAAATTATTTCCAAAATGAGATTGTTCTTTAATATGAAAAGTAGGGGTGGTTTATAGCGATTTTTTTACAGAGGGCTAATAATAACATATTTGGGACTGAGGTTTACACTAGTGATTCTTTTAGGACAAAAAAGTTTGAGACAAATTTGATACTAAACCTAAAATTGAGAGCTTTTTTTAGACAAAATATTTCGGGCAAATTTGGACTGGACATAAAATTGGGATGTTTTAAGACATATAATAGTTCAGATCAGAGTTGGGAGTGAATATAAAGTTGGAGGGTTTTCGGGTGATTTGGTCTTTTTAAAAGTCATTTTATGCATCCATGTGCTATGTCATCTATCATACATGCATATCTGACAAAAAAAAATCTATCATACATGCATGCGTCATGAGTAGAGTAAAATGTCATTATTGATGCCCCCGTCAGGTAATGCAGTCAACATGCGCATCACGCTGACATGCATAGCATTCATTTTCAATGAAAACGACGTGTTGACCCGCACCCACCCTTGGGTCGGGTCGTTGTCGATGCGTCGATGCGACTGTTTTCACCATAACAATTCTTTATATTTTCAGAAACTTTATGTCCATCGTGAAGAACAGCTCGATAAGAGCCCGTTAAGAATTTCAACCGAGAAATGTGGTATCGGAAAGGTGTCGTGGGGTGCTAAGCCACCACACCCATCGCGGTTGGGGGGTGTGCGAGCTGCGGTTTTTGCTTTTCACATTCCTAATAGGTGCACCTACCTTTTGCCCAAAGGTGGTCCGAGATGAGGACCGAGAAGTGAAAATCGACAAGGAGGGACTCATCGAGCAGAACAATGCCTTTCCCAAGAGAGCATCCACTTAGAAAAAGAGAGACCACCTATCTCCTCTTCTTCGCCTCAAGTCCTCCCAATTAGCATCAGCCAATTGCGGCACTCTTTAGTCATTTAATTAATACAAACCACAAAAAGTAAAAGAAAAACCTTTGATTGAGGTGACGCACGTGCGATATGTCTTCCATGTGAAACTTTGACAAAATTAATCCTTTGTCAGATTTTAGGCGCATTACTGAAAATCCCTTGACAGGTCAAAAATTTTATCTAATTAAGCGAAAATATGCTCGCTAACTAAATTCTAGATGTGAAAGTTAAAGAAAACAAAAAATTTACTTTTCATGATATGTTGTACAATGTGAAAGTTAAAGATAAAAGATAACAATTTTATCTACAAGGAAATTGAATAAAAAACAAATAAGAAAAGATATTCAAATGATCAATTCATTGATACTTTACTTGATGTGTTATCTTCACGCTTATTTGGAGAAAATTCTGCACCGTAATTATTCTGATTTTTTCCCCTTTAATTTGTTACTTCAATACTCCCTTTCAAACATCTCAATGGAGAGGACCAAAGATGGAGTTTGATTTGTAAACTATCAAACCTATCTTGAGTAGATGGTTTGATGAAAATATCAGCAACTTGTGAGGCAAACAAAATATAGCAAGCAACAATAGAACCAAGTGCCACTTTTTCCTAAACAAAATGATAGTTGATCTCGATATGCGCTATCTGAGCATGAAAAACTGGATTAGTTGTGAGATGCAATGCGGACATGTTGTTCGAGGGAAGTAACAAAGGTTGACGTTGGTGGATCCCAATGTTACGCAGTATGTATGAAATCCAAGTGAGTTCAGCAGCTGTGAAAGCAAAAACTCAATATTCGGCTTCAGTTGTGGAGCAGGCCATAGTAACTTGTTTCTTGGCACACCATGGAATACAATTTAATCTGAGAAAAGTACAATCACCGGTGGTAGAACGTTGGGTGAGTTTGCACCCAACCTAATATGCATTAGCAAAGCCAAATCAATGGAGAGAACTACAAAACAAAATGTGAAGCCCAATGTGTAAAGTACCGCAAACACATCGCATAATATATTTTACCATTTGATAGTGAGCAATAGTTGGGGCATGCATATGTTGGCAAACTATGTTAACTACAAGTGAGAGATTCAGACAAGCAAGGGTAATGTACCGAAGAGCACCTACAATGCTTCAAAAATGGGATGGATCAATGTAGGGCTTACCACCATATTTGAAGGGTGGTTGCTTGGTCCTATTGGAGTAGCAATTGGCTTACATTTCACTATTGATGCTCGACTCAAAAGATCTAATGCATATTTTTGTTGTGAGAGAAAAAGTCCATCAATAGAGCAATTGACTTCAATGTCCAGGAAATAATGAATAGAATCAAGATCTTTCATGGAAAACACTTGACCAAATGCATGCACAACATGGTTTAGTAATTTTGAAGAATCACCATTGAGGATTATATCATCCACATAGAGCAATAAAATAATAGTATGACCATGATAACAATAAACAAATAGTGATGGATCAACAAGGCTACAAAAGAACCCATACTCAAAAAGAAAATGGTTGAACTTGTCAAACCATGCTGTGGGAGCTTGTTTGAGGCCATATAGCGCATGCCAGCATAAGCAAACATGGTCAAGGCGAGATGAATCACAAAAGTCTAGTGGTTGTTCCATATAGACGGACACATCTAGATCGTCATGTAGGAAAGTGTTCTTGACATCTAATTAGCGAATTTCCCAATTCTGAATAGTAGCAACATATAGGACAATGCGAATTGTGACTTGTTTAACTACTAGCCTAAAATTTTCTAGGAAGTCAATGCCCTCCCCTTGATGAAAGCCTTTTGCAACAAGTTGGGCTTTCAATTGGCCAAGTGAACCATATGCATGTAGCTTTGTATTGTACACCCATTTACATCCGACTACATTCATCAAGGGTTAATGGGGAACAAGTTCCCATGTTTTATTGATTGCAAGAGCATCCATCTCCTCAAGCATAGCAATTGTCCAACCATGGTATTTTAATGCTGAATGGATAGTGTGTGGCTTGGGAGGGATAAATGATATTGCTATATTGGCATACTTAGGGTTGGGGTTCTCGATCCTGACCCTTGAACATGTAATCATGGGATGCGTTGAGAATGTGGAAGCTTCAAATGGAAATTGAACTAAATATTCACTCTCCGTTGGTTGTTGCACATGATCAAAGAGAGTAGCATATGAAGCATTTGAATTTGGTTCTATCCCATCAAATAGATGAGCACATTCGCTTGCAAATTCAACATCTATTGGTGAACCAAACAAACATTTTGATCAACTTCAGGACTAGGTTGGGACATAGTCCAATGATTATCAGAAGCTTTTGTTTGTGATGGACTTAAAGTTGAATTCCTTTGCAATAGCTCCCTCTCAGCCATAGCAAAAATTTGAGAAGAAGGCAAAAAAAATATAATACTCATAAAAAACAACATGTCGAGATATATAAACACGACTGGTAGATTGATGGAGACAACGATATCCTTTGTGCTTCTCACTATATCCCAAAATTACGCATGGGAAAGAGCGCTTGTAAAAAAATTTCATTGTGTATTTGCATAAAATAACAACGAGAGCCAAACATTTAGAGTAATGAGTAATCAGGGTCCTTCTTGAATAAGAATGAGCATGGACTTCAGTTGCCCAGAGCAGTTGAAGGAATCCGATTTATTAAATAATTTGTTGATGTAAACACTTCCTCCCAATAATTGAGTGGCATGGATGCCTCAAATAATGTAGCAAGCATGTGTCGATGTTTCCTCTCAGCAACACCATTTTGCTCTAATGTACCTGGACAAGAAAGTTGTAGTTGTATGCCACATTGACAAAGATGAATCAAAAAATTATTGCTTATGAATTCACCTCCCCCATATTGAAAAACTTAATTTTCCTATCAAGTTGATTTTCAACTAATTTTTGAAAAGATAGGAAAATCTCAAAGAAATCGGACTTTCACTTTAAAGATACAACCAACTGTGTTGAGAGCAATGAATATATTGAAATTTTGCATAGAAGGAATTGGGCTTGGTCCCCAAAGATCACAATGTAATGGTTGAGTGCATCAAGAATCAGATTAAAAAATGGTAATCTTGAATTTTAACTAATCTGACAACATGCCAGTAGATTTATTTACTGAAATCAAATCATTAGATTGCAAAAGTTTTAAAACTCGACTATTGGGATGGCCTAATTGGTGACGCCAAGTTCATCCGTAACCTTGTTTCTCTGAGAAAAGAATGCTGTGAAATGCAAGTCCTTATCGGTATATAATCCTTGATGATTACTTCCCATCACTAGTAACTGGTGTGTCCTGAAATCCTTGATAGAAAAACCCAAGGCATCAAACCTGAGTGGGTGGGTAGGTTAAACAACCCAAACTAGTAACCTACTCACACAATACTGATTCCAAAAATTTGGAATCGAGAACCGACCTGTTTCCATAGGAACCAGGAGCTGGCCCTATTTCTATAGGCAGTTTGGTCTAGTTCTAGGGTAGAACTAGACTGATTGCATGGCCATAATGTCATCTAAGATACGATACTCGCACATGCTAGTACATATGTGTCTCAGTCGTCTCTCTCAAGGCCCAATTCCTAAAAGACACCCAATTTTCAGTCTAGCTCCAATTCTATCTTGAACTTTTTTTAAAATCTAATGAAATTATCAACTTTAACTCTAATCCCAATTTATGGCGATTTTTGGATAGAAAACTAATAGATGCAAATTTAAGACTACAATTAACGCTAGTGATTATTTTAGGATAAAAAATGTCCGAGACAGATTTGAGACTAATCTAAAATTGCGAGCTTTTTTTAGACAAAAAAGTTTCAGACAGATTTGGATTGGACCTAAAGTTTAGATTTTTAAAACAAAAAATAGTTCTTGAGACTGAAGTTAAAGGGTTTTTGGATGATTAGGTCTGTTTAAAAGTCATTTTATGCATCCATGTACTATGTCGTCCATCATACATGCAAATCTGACAAAAAAAGAAAAATCTATCATACATGCATGCATCATGAGTAGAGTAGAATGTCATCTCGATGCCCCCCTCAGGTAATGCAGTCAACATGCGCATCATTCTCTCGTGCATAGCATTCATTTTCAATGGAGAGAGAACGTGTTGAGCCACACCCACCCTTGGGTCGGGTCGTTGTCCATGCGTCGATGCGACTGTTTTCACCATAACAGTACTACATATTTTCAGAACTCGAAGAAAACTTTATACCTATTATACGGGAGGAACAGCTCGATGAAGAGCACGTTAAGAATTTCAACTGAAAAATATGGTACCAAAAAAGGCGTCACGGGTTGCTAAACTTACAAACCCATTGCGGTCCCTGGGTGCAAGTAGTTTTTGTTTTTCACATTCCTAATAGGTGCACCTTTCTTTTGCCCAAAGGTGGTCTGAATGGTGTTGAGATGAGGACCGACAAGTGAAAATCGACGAGAAGGGACTCACTGAGCTGAACAATGCTTTCACCCAAGAGAGCATCCACGTGGAAGAAGCGAGACCACCCATCTCCTCTGCTTCTCCTCATGTCCACCTCTCAATTAGCATCAGCCAATTGTGCACTCTTTAGTCATTTAATTAATGCAAACCACTAAAAATAAAAGAAAAACCTTTGATCGAACCGACACGCGGAGGAATATGTCATCCATGTGAAACTTTGACAAAATTAATCCTTTGTCAGATGTTAGGTGCATTTCTGGAAAATCCCTTGATAGGTCGGAAGTTTTATTTGGTCAAGCCCAATATGTTGACTGATTAGATTCTAGATGTGAAAGTAAAGTTCCTTTCTCATAACGAGGGGGTAAATAGAAAACATTTTTCGTGGCACTTATAGAAAGATCATGAGCTACCCACTTGAGTTGATCATTGGATATGGTGTTTCGAAGGAAGTCCCCGTTGCACTTTGATTCCTTTCGTAAATAGGATCCTAACACAATCTCTCTAACACATTGCCTCCCTCTAGGCTTTACACAAATGGCCTATGTTCGCCCAATAAGAACATATCTTCCGTCTTTTCTAAGAGTCATGCTCGAGACATTGTAGCGGATGGCATTTGCATATACAATTTGGGAGCTTGCTCTAATACCTTTTGCTATGGTCCAAGTCGATTGGCCTTGGTCATGGACCATGTGATATCGACAAGCCGATTCACCAGACAAGCTTTCCTTTCTGAGAATCATTCCCATGGCTTATATGATGGGATGCTTTATTGTAACCAACCCTTCCTTGTCTCCCATCAACTTGAGCAATCCTCCATCTTGAGTGGGGTATGTCTCGATTAAAATATAATAACTGATTTTGGCCTGCCATGGCCATCATTAAGAGAGCAACATCAGCTCTTAATTGGTTTGAACAAAAAAATCTTCGCACAAAATCTCCAACGCTACCTACACCTTCATGGAATTGGAAAATGTCGGACCGCGGCAATATTGCTCCGTATGGTCGGTGATGGGTGAGATGATAAGACATCACCATCACTGCTCTAATCGTGCCGTCCATTAAAACGCTTTTAAATTTTATTCGTGGTTTTTCTTCATCACATTTGACTTCAGTAGGCCCCGTTGTGATCACCTTTTGACCCAACTGCCAAAGAGGTGGGAATATATCTTTGTAAAAATATTCTCTCTCCGCGTACGTGTGTATAATTTCTTCATGCGGCGTTTTCAATTTGGTTTTGTTAGGTAGCAATTCACATGAATGGACCCAGCAAGTATGCGAGGTATGAAATAAATGAACTTCCTACATTCTTTCTATTTTGCCTTGCTTTCTCTCCCTCTCGGAAAACACGCTCCCTCTCGCAAAACACACTTGCTTTAGTGGATTGACGGACCAAGGAATGGATCCATCGAACTGCTCTACCAGAGATGACGTTGGGGAACGGGTGAACATCAAACTAACAGAGCTTGATCCTCCTACGTCTAACTCCGCGGGAAACCTGGCGGCGGCTGGGGCTGCCGAGAGCCCTTTCAGTTCCGGCTTTGGCAGCTGCTCTGCGGACTTTTCCATCGACACGAACGATTTCGACTTCCAGCAGATGTGGAATCCCATGGGAGCGTTTGGCTGGCCCCAGATCCTCCCCGACCCTAACCTTTTCCCGTCCCGAATGTTTGAGCAGGCGGCGACGCAGGCTAACGAAAATTGCTCCAACAACCAAGTGGACTCCATGGACTCTGGTATCCACTGTCACTACACCGGATCAGGTGGCGCCGAGGCGGTGAACTCGAGCTGGCAGGTCAGCTCTCCCTTCTTCAACCATGGGCAAAATGATTTTGGTCGCTCCAGGAAACAGGTAATCACGGTCGCCAATTTCAGAGATTTATGTTTACTCCTTTCCCGTGACACTAACTACTTCCGAAAAGCAAAACGTATTTGCCTCGAGGACTTTAGTTAAAAATTAAAATAAAATCGAACGAAAGTGGAAGCGCAGATCTGACCCTTCGAAGCCTGAAAGCTCCGCAGCGACCAAGCCAAACCCTGAAAAAGAGGCGATGGCCCGTTGCCGAGCACGCGAGACCCCAGGAGACCCGATGCCGAGGTCACGCAACCTCAGGCGACCCAGATCTGACCCTTAGAAGGTCGGCGCGACCCAGGCGACTGTCGCTGAGGTCGTGCGACACCCAGCGAGCTTCGGCTTGGGCGACCCTCACTAGGCAAGCCTCGACCTCAACCTCGACCTGGGCGACCGACCACCTCAACCTATAGACATAGAGTGTATGAGAAAGAAGAGGAACAGTGTTTTCGTGTGGGCGTGATTTGAAGACGAAAACATCAGTGAGGCAAGATTGGGAGAATTGTCCAAAAAGTCCCTAAACCTTTTGCGGTTTCTTAATTGAGTCCCTAAACCTTTCAATCTTCTGACAGCCCTAAACCTTTTGTCAGTTCTTAGGTGAGTCATCCTAGTGTATTTTGGCCGAAAATGCCGACGTGGACGTCGGCGGTGCGCAGTAGGACAGACGGAGGAAATGACGTGACAATTTTAAATAATTTTTAAAATTTTTAAAATTTTTTTAAAATTTTTGATTTTATTTTGATTTTATTTTTATTTTTTCCTCTTTTTTTTTTTTTTTGCTTGGCCTTTCCGGTGGCCGGCCACCGGCCACAGGCGACGGCCGGCCACCGGCCACAGCCCGCCGGCTGGCCTCGCCTGCCACAGGCGAGGCCCGGCCGGGGGACGACGACGCCGGGCGAGGCCGCCCTGGCCCCGGCGACGGCCGGCCTCGCCAGATCTGGCGAGGGAGGCAACCCTGGCCCCGGCGAGGGCCGGCCTCGCCAGATCTGGCGAGGGGAGCCCTCGCCGAGGCTCGCCCTCGCCCAGGCGAGCATCGGCCTCGCCCAGATCTGGCGAGGCCGGCCCTCGCCTGGCCGGCCGGGCGTCGGCCTGTGGCCGGTGGCCAGCCGTCGCCCGCCCGGCCAGGGGCGAGGCCGACGCTCGCCTGGGCGAGGGCAAGCCCCGGCGAGGGCTCCCCTCGCCAGATCTGGCGAGGCCGGCCCTCGCCGTCGCCCGGCCGAGCCTCGCCTGTGGCGGGCGAGGCCAGCCGGCGGGCTGTGGCCGGTGGCCGGCCGTCGCCTGTGGCCGGTGGCCGGCCACCGGAAAAGGCCAAGGAAAAAGCCAAAAAGGAAAAAAATAAAAAATAAAAAAAAAAAAAAGGAAAAAAACAGAAAATCAAAAAAAAAAATTAAAAAAATAAAAAAATAAAAAAATTTAAAATATTATTTAAAATTGTCCACGCGCCCCGGCCAGTCCCAGTCTACGCACCGCCGCCCCACGCCAAGATTTTTTCCCAAAAAATTGGATGGATGACTCAACCTAAGAACCGACAAGCAGACCAATGCGGCAAAAGGTTTAGGGCAGCTGACTACCTGAAACCGTTTAGGCAGACTTTTTGGGACAATTCTCCTAAAAGATTGGAAAAAAAAAAAAAAAAGGTCATTAAAGCCCGAAATAGCATTCCAAAAATGTTAAAATGCCCAACCTTAATCTATGTTCGTCTATATCAACACCTTTTCTTTTTCGAGCCACTTTTTAAAATTTTAGGCTCATTATATTTGGGTGTTTGAAATTACTTTCCTTGTTCTTATTTTTTTCTTATTCTTTTGCTTTTATTCTGTGAAGTCTGACAAGCTAGTTCCTTTGAATTCAATTAATGTGTGCTTTTTCTTAGCCAAGAAATTAATTATGTGATGTTTAATCTCGGGTTCTTAACCGTTTTAGGTCCATTTTATTCCCAACATTTCTAACATATGCATACAAATTTTGTTCTCTCGTAAGACATCTTTGTATTTCTCGGAGGAGAAATAAAATCGTGGATTAGCCATTCAGTCATTTTCTTCTACCGAAAGTTTGAAACTCCATTTTGTTCTCTTCATCCATATCCAATTCAATCTTGTCCGGGAATCAACAGGAACAGATGTTAATCAATCGCAAATTGGGCAAATTGCCTAGGGAAGCATATTCCACACGGGCAATTGGTGACGGAGATGAAATACAATCTGCTTCTGGTGCTAATAAGGATGGAGAGGAGCTCGAGTCTGACTCCAAGGTGCCGAGAGTGGGAAAGGTTTTCAATTCAGAAAAGGAAGTATATGATTTTTACTCCAACTTTGCTAAAATAAGTGGTTTCAATGTGAGAAGGGGAAAAGCAGAATACTCGGGAGCAGACAAGTCCGTCATCAGGGCGAAGTGCTTCTTATGTTCTTGCCAAGGCCTCAAGTCCATACAGCAGATCGACAAGCAAACGCGGTACAAAAAACAAAGCACTAGAACAGGCTGTAAAGCTATGATCAAATGCGTGGTAAATGATGGAACGTGGGAGATCTCGAAGGTTGTTCTCAAGCATAATCACAATCTCGAGGGATCTTTCGATGGTGTCCAGGGGAGAGGAGAAGGTTTGAATGCAACGGCGTCTCTTTCGATGGGCAAGAGTGCAGATGAAATTTCCAATGTGAATCACAGTGATGTCTCACAAGGCACACGGAAGAGTTGCCCAATGCCTGAGTCTGATGATACTCAGGACTTAATTGATTATTTCAAGAATATGCAGATCGAAGATCCTTTCTTTTTTTACACAGCGCAAGTAGAAGCGGCACAGGGCATGGGGAACTTTTTCTGGAGGGATAGCCGTTCCAAGGTCGATTACATGCATTTCGGGGATGTTCTGCTCCTGGACACAAGGACTACAATTAACAAGTCGGACAATATCTGTGCAGTATTTTGGGGACTTAATCATCACCGGCAATGCGTCATATTTGGGTGTGCTGCGATGGTCAATCAAACCGTCGGTTCGTTCACTTGGTTGCTCCGGAGTTTTCTTGAAGCGATGAGCTGGCAGAAACCACGGACGATCATTACAGATGTGAGCGAAGAAATCGCCAATGCCTTTGCGGTTATCTTGCCAGAGACTCGCCATTGTCTGCCTGCTCCGTCTATTTTAAACAGTTTCGGTAAGTACCTGTCTTCTTTGATTGACCAGGTTGACCGACCTGGTCTTGACGACCTCTTTAGCGAGTGTGTCTTTCATGTCCAGTCGCAAGAAGAGTTTGAGTCAAAGTGGAATTCCTTTATAGAAAAGTCCAAGCTGCATGATGACACGTGGTTCGCTTCTTTGTATCGAATGCGGGGGAAATGGTCTCATGCCTTCACGAAAAACGTGTTCACTGCCGGCCTACTCTCAAATAAAAACAATGAAAATGCACGTGCTATTTTCGGGAATCTCTTCTGCGAGACAATGACACTGTACCAAATTGCACTCCGGTGTGGAGAGGCGGCCAAGCACTTGCGCACGGAAGAATTGAAGGAAGACAGGTGCTGCGAGAAAGCCATGGAGAATTTGAAATCCAGGAGCCCGGTGGAGAAGGAAGCTCAACGCTTGTATACTCGACCGATCTTCAAGATGTTCCAAGGGGAGTTTATCAATAGCCTAACTCTGGCAATCGAAGAAAGCGGGGCCACGGCAACTCTGTGTAAGTTTAAGTTGATCGAAGAAGACAGCACGAAGATAGACACTGTCGAGTTTGATCCTTCCAATTTGACATTAGCATGTAGTTGTGGGAAGTTTGAGTCAGTCGGTATTTTATGTTTTCATGCTCTGAAAGTACTCAACTCCAAGAATATATTCAAGATACCGCCTCATTACTTATTGAAACGTTGGACAAAATCTGCCAAAGACAGCCTGCCAGTCGACATCTCGAACATAGCGATTGCACACAACGGAAAGCTGGTAAATTCGTTTTACATTGAGTTTATGCAGAAGGCTTTGCATGTTGCACATATATGTGCAACTAAGAAGAGGAAATTCATGGCTTTGAGCTACATATGTTCGGCATTGGAGAACATTGCAAAGGCTCCGAGAACAGAAGAAGTCACTGTCGCTGTTGAAGAATCAGACGGTAACAATGATATGGGCCAGGCCATTTGAGATGATGCTCGTGAAACACAACTCGACCAAGAGAATGTAGACAGGTCAGTCTCCTCCTTACCAATTTGTTTCTTAAGTTCACTGTACCGTGTGTGCACTTCAACATTAGAATGCAATATCTCAGTAGAACTAGTTCTTTATCATAGTAATTTCAACTGCCGAGTGAGAACGACAAATAGAAGTATTTATAATGAATTGGTCCAAAACATGAACTCTTCTTTTGCCTTAACAGGATAAACTCGACAATTAAGCAGAGGATTGACCCGATTACGTCCAAAAGATGCCTATGTACGAACTCAGATGGCTCCAACATCCATGTTTGACCAATGCTCGGAACATGCAGATTGACATGAAAGGGGTAATCGGCGTATCGATGTTTAGGACAGCAGTCAGTGCATTCAATGGCCATCCATTCAGTTTCTGAGTTATTGTTTTGTGGTTGTTCTCAACAAATCATTCAACTTCTGTTGCGACTCTCTCAATATTACTTCAATAAGGTTTCTCATTTAAATTATGTCATTTATTTTTTTACTTTAGGAGTCCCTACTAATGTATTATAATCCGATTAAAAGCCATTTCTATTATGCCATTTATTTTTTACTTTAGGAGTCGCTACTAATATATTATGAGCCGATTAGAATTCAAGCAAAACTCGAGACTTTCATGAAGTAGAAGTTCATGACTTCAGGGACTTGATCATACTAAATAAATATAATGTTCAATTTGGTTTTTTTTTCTTTTAAGAAAAAGATTCATTTAATTACTCTTATATTTATTTATCTTAAATACGCAAAATCTATATGGCCTTGCGTAAGTACGCAGACAATAAAATTTGAATCAATCAATAATAGAGAAAACATAGTACGAGAAATTAATAATGGCAACATTATACAACGGTTCGTTGTTGAGTCCAGGAAAGGATCCGGTGAGCTATGTATGTAAAAAATAAACGTGTACTAAACTAAACCGATATATATTAATTGCTCAATGATTAAAATTTATTCTAAACTATTTGAAATAGAACGAGTCAAAAGTTTGCTAGTCCTATGATGCAATAATCACACACATGTACTTTATTATTTTTTATTTTTCATTTATTACTAAAAATATTATTATTATGTAATTGCACGTTTATGACTACAAGAACGAGCGAAACTAATAAAAGATCCTCTCTCTCTGTTTTTTTTTTTTTTTTTTTTGGGGAAGAAAACGTCAGTAAGGGCCAACACTTTATTTCAATTTTCTAGGCATCTGCAAAAACAAAGAATCCAAAAAGATAAGTAAATGACAACACTAAGGGCCTGTTTGGTAACCATCCAAACAGTCGATTCGATTTTTTGTTCCCGAATCGGTTTGGGACGAGAATCGCATTTGGTAAAATTTTTGTTCCCTGAACAGATTGGGAAGAGAATCAAGAATAAAAAAAAAGTTGATTCTTGTTGGGAACAAAATTGAGAATCAAAACTCTTCTTCTCTTTTCTTCTTCTTCATCGACCGCCATCCGGCGACCGCCCGCCACCGTCCCGCCGCCGGTCGCCGGCACTGGTCCGGCGAGCTCACCGAGGCTCTCATCGGCTCCGAAAAAAAAAAAAAAAAAAAAAGAAGAAGAATAAGAGTAGAAGAAAAAAAGAATAAAAAGAATAAAATAATAAAATAATAAAAAAGAAGAATAGGAGAAAAAATTAAAAAAATTAAAAATTAAAAAATTAAAAAAAAGGAAAAAGAAAAAAAGAAAAAAATTAAAAAAAGAAAAAAAGGAAAAAAAAAGGAAAAAGAAAAAAAAAGAAAAGAAAGGAAAAAGAAAGGAAAAAGAAAAAAGAAAAAAGAAGAATAGGATAAAAAAATTAAAAATTAAAAAATTAAAAAATTAAAAAAATTAAAAGAAAAAAAAAAAAGGAAAAAAAGAAAAAAAAAGGAAAAAAGGAAAAAAAAAAAAAAAAAAAAGAAAAAAAAGGAAAAAAATTATTTAAAAATTAAAATAAATTGATTTGGAACGAGAATTAATGAACACGGTACCAAACGCAATTTTATTTCAAAATCAGAAATTTTGTACAATTACCAAACGCATTTTTACTCGAATCGGTTCTAATAGAATTGTTACCAAACGCGCTCTAACTTTCTTGGTGCAAAACTGCATATAAACGTGATGGAGACATGCTATACGATGTAACATTATAAGCGGAGTATACTCCATCCAACATCATAGTACAAAGAGAACGGCCAAGCGATGCAAATATTCTCTAGGCAAACTTACATGAAAGGGATCGAAGACACAGTGAAATTCAAGCAAGTGAGAGAAGCGAACCATAGATTATGCAGAACCATAGATTGTGCAAAGGAGCACGGAAATTCTTAACTTGAGCTAACTCATAAGAATACTCCGCAACAACAATTCACCAATAATCAACCCAATCTAGGATTAATATTTCCCTCAAAACTTAACCCCACCAATAACTAGCCAATGCAATATTGCAATAAGTAAAAAAAAACCGAAATGATAATTAGACAAAGGTAACAACAACACTAAGATATTACGTAGAAATATAGAAAAAAACCATGGAACATCAACTAATCACAAAAAATAATAAGATACACGAAGTGTTCTTCTCTAGTCATATACTAAAAACTAAACATCGACAATATAATAGTATTTCTATTACCACGGAGGTGGATTAACACAAACAAAGGAGAAAACCCTAACCGCAATTGAAAAATTCGGAGAAGTTTTTCAATAAATGAAACCGATCAACTTGCAGTCCTTGATCTCATGAATACCATACTGAAATGTGAGCTAATTTTGTCAAGTTTGACAGTCGAATTGGGATCGGGACCACAAAGCCGGGCCTTTTTACCTTTCTTCTCCCCTGTTCCCTCAGCGCTTTCTCGGTGAGCACTCTCACTTTTTCTCTCTCTTCTTGGGCTCACACCCCCGCTCGATCCTCTCTCTTTCTTTTCTTTTGCTTTTTTATTCTTTTTATGTCGGCAGGGCCCCAAATAGGCCGACCTAGCCGACACTCAATTCATAAAAGTACGACTTTAGGACTCCATTAAATCTAAAGCGCAACCACAAAGAAAGGGGATGGATGAATGGAAGTCAAGGAAACGTGAATTGGACGTGCCCCCGGAAGTCGCCTTCGTGGATTTCCTCAGTGTTGGATGGTTTCCTCGCAGTTAGAATCTATGTAGGGAGACTTACCAAAAAAGTCCTAAACCTATTGCAATTGTGCCAAATCAGTCTTAAACTTTTTTTTTTTGCCAATTTGGTCCTAAACCTTTTACAATTGTGCCAATTCAATCCATCTGGCCAAAATTGGCTGCCGGGCGCCGACGTGGACGTCGGTCGAAGACAAATCGACCGGCAAACGATTTTTTAATATATTTTTTTTCGAATTTTTATATTTTTTTAAAAAAATTTCCACCTTCTTCTTCCTCTCGGCCGACACCGGCCGGTGAGGCTCGCCCCCGCCGCCAGGCGAAGGTGAGCCTCGCCCGGCGACGGTGAGGCCGCGTCGCCCAACCAAGGGAGGCTTGGCCTCGCCCAACCAAGCGAGGCTCGACCTTGCCTAGCCATGGTGAGGTTGAGCCTCGCCGGATCCGGCAACGGCAGCCTCGCCTTCGCCGAGATCTAGCGACGGCGGCCTCACCTTCGCCGGTGGCCGACGGGGGCAAGCATTGCCTAGCGACGGCAAGGCCACCATCGCCTAGCCAAGGCGAGGCTTGGCCTCGCCTAGCCATGGCGAGGTCGAGCCTCGCCCGGATCCGGGCGACGACCTCGCCTTGGCCGGGTGAGGGTCGACCTCGCCGTGGCTAGCGAGGCCGCCATCGCTGGCGGCCTCGCCCGGCGACGACGCCTCGCCAACCACCGGCGAGGCCGCCATCGCTAAACCCGGCAAGGCTCGACTTGGCCATGGGCGGGCAAGGCCGAGCCTCGCCTTGGCGGGCGATGGCGCGCCTCGCCGGTGGCCGGTGAGGCTGACCTCGCCCGGCTAGAGGAAGAAGAAGGTAGGGAAAAAAATTAAAAAAAAATTAAAAATTTTGGAAAAATAAAATAAAAAAAATTGTTCGCCGGCCAGCCGTCCCAGGCCGGCATCCACGTTAGCGCCCGGCCGGCCAATTTTGGCCGGATGGACTGAATTGACACAATTGTAAAAGGTTTATGACTAAATTTGCCCAAAAAAAAGTTTAGGACTAAATTGGCACAATTACAATAGGTTTATGACTTTTTTGGTAATTCTCCAAATCTATGTAAGCCGACGCCCTCCCGTCACACGCATCGACTCCTATAAGTATAGAGAAAACGATACGACCATCTTCCTATTCAAAAGACGTAGCCTCATATACAAACAAAAATCAAACCGGTAGTCAAATAATTTATCCATCTGTATATCTGATAGAAGATGGAGTTCGCTATGGAACCAAATTCTAAAACCTGCCAAAAACAATGTATAATTCGCCAAATTAAGAACTAAACCGAATATATATATAATTTCAAACATTTCAAACATATCGAACTATTTAAACTAATATCCATAATTTGAAAATCAAAAGTTTTCCGTTGATATCGCTCTTGTTATATTTGTCGCTAGCTCGAAAATTTGACAAAGATTTAAAATGAATGACATGAGCAACCGCGGTCCAATAAGTAGTAAATATCTCTTCTAAACAGAGCAATCATCTACTATGCTTATTTATAGAATAATATTTAGAAACTCAATAAGCCAAACCCAAAATATAATATACACACAATACTAAAAATTAGTCACGGTTTTTAGTACATACCAAAAAATACTCATTCAATCAAAGATTTCCCAGCGAACAATCTCAAATCACAAGTATGCATTAAACAGACCCCCATTAATTTGTAGGTCGCCATTAATTTGATTTGAAACTAATGTAACAAATAGCAAGTGTTCATTTGATTAAGGAGGTCATAATTGATAGGGTTAATACCACGAAGAACCATAAACCGATACACCAGTGACATATCCAAGATTAATTTTTTGACTGCCAAAGATCCAAAACTAGTACATTTGTGACAAATATACATTCTATTACTTTCTATTAAATTAGATTAATACAACGAAAAAACCATACTGATATACCTATGACAAATAGAGGATAGAATACCAAACTAATACACTCGTTACCAGCCATATGTTATCCAACTTAGCAATTTGATAGTAAAATTTAATGGAAATAGATGAAGGGTAAATTTGTTATAGGTGTACTAATTTGGAGTCTTTTGTGCTATTAACCTTAATTGATATCCGACAAGAGTTTCACACATCAAAGTTACTAATGTGCTCAAAAATTTACAATGAAGTTGGGCATCCCCTGAGGCCTCAACAACTCGACTACATGACTCTAGGGCTTGAATTCAATTTATTACTTTTTCAATCGACAGTACATATGGTCTTAGATACATGAGTCGAGTTAGACGAAATTATCCATCGTGTTAAACATAGAATGAGCAATAGTCGTGCGATCAACAAGCCAATATGTCCTTCTTGTGTTTAGACCGGGAGGTTGGTTTCTCGGTGAACAGACAACGTGCTAGACAAAAGCAATTTCCCGGGTCCTGTCCCAGTCTTGGATGATGTACTAAGGTTGCATTTGAAAAGCATAGAGCACATCAGTGCCCCAACTCCCATCAGGAGAACGATAAATACTACGTAGGAATACGAGGTTCATGAGCTGGGCAGAAGCAAAGTAACTGGAGACGCCAATGCCAACAACCCGAGCAACAGAATCACATGCTCGGGTGCTGGGCCATAGATGGCTAGGAGAGGGACGCAAAGGAAGATATGCTTAGAAAGGATTGCAAAAGACAATGTTTATTCTGAATAATGAAGTGTCGTTTACAATGTTTTAGGCGACTATTTATAGGGTGGTCACCATTCAAAAAATAAACAAATGACTGAAATCAAATAACAAAATCAAGGAAAAAATATTGATAAAGGAGAAAGTCTTCAAACCGCGTCCCAAAAATCTGGAAAATACGTTTGAAATCTTTGATGGCTCAGAAATTAAGGGAAACACGTGAATTTGAGATAAAACATTGCCCAAATTGGCATAACCCGTTTGCAACTTTGAAGATCCCATAATCCCCTTTGATTTGTGGGACTGTTCGCTCTTTTGACGCTTGAAAGTTTCCATATAAGCATTTGCCCATTATTCTACATTAGTCTCCTCCACTTGAGAAGAAGTTGATCCCGAGTTATTATTAGGATAAAGGGGAGTATCTGGAGAATGATACTCAAATAGGTCCGCTACATTGAACGCTGGGGAGATGTTGAGGTCATCGGGAAGATCAACAACATAGACATTGTCATTGATTTTCTTCATGATTCGATAGGGTTCAACTTTCTTGTGCTTCAGCTTGTTATATGTACCAACAGGAAAGTGTTCCTTCTGAAAGTAGACCATCACTTTGTCACCCCCAACAAATACTTTGAGGCGACGGTGTTTATCTACAATAACTTTATGGACAGTAGTGGAAGCTTCTAGTTATTGCTTCACACCCTCTTGTATCTCCTGTAATTTTGTTGCTAAGTTCTCAACTGCAACACCATATCCTAAGACTTTGGGCCAAGGCATGAGGTCTAATGTATGTTGTGGCGTTTGCCCATAGATGACCTTAAACGAAGATTTCCCCATGGAGCAATTGACAGTGTTGTTGAAAGCAAACTCAGTTAGAGCAAGGTACCAGTCCCATTACTTTGGCATGTCACCATAGAGGCACCGAATGATATTTGCCATAGTACAGTTGACAATTTTAGTTTGACCGTCAGTTTGGGGATGATAGGAGTTGTTTTACTGTAAATCCATCCCAAATAAGTGCCATAGGATCCTCCAAAAATGACTACGGAACTTGGTGTCACTATCGAAGATGATAGTTTTGGGCACACCATGCAGGTAGACTACTTCTCGAAAAAACAAACTTGCCACATGGCAAGCACTGGAAGTTTTTTTTTTTTTTTTTTTTTTTTGCAAGGAATGAAGTGTGCCATCTTTGTAAACCTATCCACCACCACAAAAATAGAATCCATACCTTGTTGAGTTCGGGGAAGCCGCAACACAAAATCCATTGAATTGTCTACCCAAGGTCCAAAAGGAATAGGTAGAGGGGTGTAAAAAACAGTGTTCTGAGAATGACCTTTGGTAGTTTGACAAATGTAGCACTTTTTCACAAATCACTCAACATCTCACTTCAGTTGAGGCTAATAGTATCGCTCTATAACCAAGACAATAGTTTTGTCGTGCCTAAAATGTTCTCCGAGGTGCCACCATGGAGCTCTCGAATAAGTTGTTCTCGTAAAGAGTTGCGAGGGATGCACAATCTATTGCCAAAGAACAAGAATTTATCTTGAATGATCATGTCGCCATTAGAGCTTGCCGCAGAACACTTCCCAAATGTCCTTAAAGTCATCATCATCGGCATAAAGGGAACAGAGGTGGTCAAAGCCCACAACATTGGTGCGCATGGTGATGAGTGTTGCAGCGCAATGGCTAAGTGCATCAGCAACTTTGTTCAAGTGGCCTGCCTCATGTTGAAGCACAAAGTTAAATTGCTCCAAAAAGGTGACCCAACGTCCATGCATTCGATTCAAATGCCTTTGACTCTTGATATACTTGAGTGCCTAATGGTCAATATTAAGAACAAACTCATGTTGATAAAGATAGGGCTGCTGATGCTTGATGATTCATAGCAAAGTACTCCTGCTCATAGGTAGACCATTGCTTGTGAATATCATTTTCTCGCTAAAATAAGTAATAAGCTTACCTTCCTAGGAGAGAACAACAGTAATGCCTACACCGGAGGCATTGCAGTCCAATTCAAATACCTTTTCAAAATCTTGGAACATCAGTACTAGTGTCGTGGAAAGTTTTTCTTTAATGAGAGCAAAGCTGGCTTCTGCTTCGTCACCCCCAATGAAACTTTCCTTTCTTCTAGCTCCCAGTGATTGAGGCCATAATGGTATTGAAATTTCGGATAAAGCATCGGTAGAATGTTGCAAGCCCATGGCAACTGTGCGCCTCTTTAACGGTCTAGGGAGTTGGCCAATCGCGAATGGCAACTACTTTCTCTAAATCAACTTGTAGACCTTCTGGTTCGACGACATACCCCAAAAAGCAAAGTTGATTAGTCATGAAGCTACATTTCTTCAAATTAATGTACAATTGGTTCATCTGCAAGGCCAACAGGACATCCCTTAGATGCTCCATATGTTGCTGGTCATCTAGACTGTATATAATGATGTTATCGAAGTAGATCACCACAAACTTGCCAATGAAAGGTTAAAGAACCTCAGTCATCAAATGCATGAAAGTGCTAGGTGCGTTGCTAAGGCCAAATGGCATGACAAGCCCTTCATACAAACCTTCACCTACTTAAAATATTGTTTTCCATTCATCACTGGTGTAGATGCAAACTTGGTGGTATCTATTACGTAGATCGATCTTTGTAAAGAACTTTGATTGAGCAAGCTAGTCGAGCATGTTATCCAGGCCAAAATTTGGGAATCAAATCAGTACTTGTCAATAATCCGATTAATTGCTTGACTATCAATACACATACGCATGCTACCGTCTTTCTTCGGAGTGTGGAGTGCGAGGACTGCACAAGGGCTCATGCTCTCATGCAAGAATCCTTTTCAAAAGAGTCCTCCCACTTGGTCTTATAAAATTGAGTTCTCCTTTGGATTCATCATGTAGTGTGGCAAATTAAGGAGGCTTGCTCTTGAAAGGAAGTCAATCTCATGTTGGACATCCCTCACAGGAGGTAATCCGACAGGATAGATTCTCTGGATTAATGCCACCGAATGCTTTCAACAAAGGTTGAAGAGCCTTAGGAATAGAAATAATAGATTATTGATCACCATTCTATACAATCATGTACACGCCCTCACGTTTAGAAACGTTTAGCATGATGAGCGCACTCTGCTTCTTAAGGGCTTGGGGAGTGTTACTCTTCGGCTTCAAAATAATCTTTGTCTTTTCCCACACAAACGAGTACATATTCTTTTAAGCTGATAAGTGATATCAACATTGTGACATCCTGATTTTCAACCCTGTTTTCGATGAAATGAAATGGGCCTTTCATCGACGCGCCTATAGCCTTTTTCTCTGAGTTGGCCACTCACGAGATAACTAGTCTATCAGGTAAAGCCCTTAAGGAATCTAAATGCAACAAACTTGAGAATTCGACAAGAAGCCGACTGCTCGACCGTGCTAATATGCAAGGATCAATACGGCATCGTTAAAATCAACTAGAGATCGGAGATAGGTCGATTCGACAAAGATATGTAATTAAAGTATGGGTGATTCCACCTAATTGCAAAATTCTTGTCGAACGTACTAAACTGATTTTTCTGTCATTTCTGTACCATGTGCTCGTATTTGAAACCTCAAGATTTTCACAACAACTGAGAGTCACCTATGAGTCGAAGATGCACAATGTGGCTCAAAAATAATCGACCACGAGTTAGATGCGCTAAAAATTCCTAAAAGCTACCCAGTAGGTTAGATCACACTAGAATCGTGTCCGGTTGAAATTAACTACGAAATTGAACCTTATTCCAGAAATTGAAAGTTCTGTCATGTCATGATTTATTTTAGGAACGTCAACTTGTTCTTCAAAGAATTTTCAGCGAATTTGGATTTTCGGCGAAAAATCAAGATTTGACGAAATTGGACCGGAAAATTCGGATAGGCCAAATTGGGTGCATTTTTTGCCTCCAAGTTGTAGCATTTGGTGAGGAAAAATGTAGAATTGAGTATGAGCATCCTCCATGACATTTTGGCTATTGAATTGAGTCCAATTTGAGAGGATTTGAATTGAAATTGAAGATGAATGCACAAAATTCATAGCCATGGGTGGGGTGCAACATTTGGGGCATCATTTGAAGCTTGTAGAGGAAGATTTGGAGGGATAAGGGCTGCTGGGTTGTGACTAAAGCTGTGGGGCCTTATACTTGAGTGTTATATTTTTAGAGAATACTTTTGTAGTTTGTTGTTCCCCCTCCAGTTGCAGCTTCTCTCCTTCTTCCTTGTTCCTTGATACACCATTGTTGAGCTCAAGACTAGCAGAGAAGACCAGCCAAGCCAGCAGCAGCCACTGGCATCGCCGTTCGCCCGTCCGAGCACTGCCGAGCCCGCCGAAGCTGCTCTCCCACGCGACTCCAGCCCGCACATCCCCCGTCGTCCTGTGCCAATCCGTCTTCCCTGCCGGTCCGTCGAGCCTCCTCCGCCATCAGTCGCTGCCTCTACCCGTCCCCGACGTCGTCTAGTTCTACCGTGCTCACTCCCGCACCAGCCCAGCTTGTTTTAGCCGCCATTCCGCCCTTCAGTCCAGCCCTCTCGGCCCAAGGTAGAACCAAAGCCCTTGTTGGGCTATGGGCCTTCCAAGGCCTTTTTTGAGCCCTTCTGGACCTCGTTAGGTGTCGCCGTAGGCTTGAGTCTCGCTCGCCTCTGCGTCGCCATCGCCGTGAACTCATCGACTTGCAAATCCGGTGAGTTTACTCTCTAAACTCTACTTATGAAGTTAATTATGCTTAGAGTAGGATTAGATTAGGCTAAGCTTGGTTTAGGTGGTTAGATTAGTGTAATTAGTGATTTATTTTGTTAATTATGCTAATTAGGTGGTTAGATTAAATTAGTTAAGAGTTAATTAGATTGCATGATTTAATTAGCATAGTGCATTATTTTTCTAGGTCCAATTAGGTGGTTAGATTAGTGTTTAAAGCTTAATTAATGATTTATTGAATTATTTTGCATTTATTTATTTATTTTTGCAATTTATTTAATTATTTAATAATTTTCAGAAATTATACCGGGATAGCCAGTTGTCAAAATCTCCTACTGATTGTCGTGGTGTAATCAGTTTATGCAATTGAGTGATGATTGTTGATTTTCAGTTATTATTTCAAAATTATGAAATTTTGGTATTTAATTAGAAAATGCAGAGTGTCGGGTTTTGACGCCACAAATATTTTTAAATACTATATCAATAGTGGGATTTTTAAAAGGGATTATATCACTTTTTATGGTTCGATCTAATTGTGTACCCACACACAATTATTTTACCGAGTGTTTTTAATATGAAGAAAATAGCTAAGTATATTATCTTAATTGAAGCATTTGAGTGCAAAGCACAATGTCCTTGGCCGGGATTGGGTGTGCTTGTGATGGTTATGAGAACTCATCCTCAATGTGCGTCGGGTGGACGTTGCTCCTATATGGAATGCCCTTGACAACGGATGCTGGATCGCTGTAAAGGTCGGACTGATACTCCTTCGAGAATGCCGTATAAAGGTAGACGTTGCCGTGCTCAAGGGATGAGACGACGCCCGGCTATGCCGGAAGACCGCCGAACGTCGAGTAGGTCGTGCTCGTGGGGCCGTAATAAATTGGAACACATGACTAAGTGATTTAACCGCACCTGATTAGGGGACGAAATCGTGTGACACAGAATGGGACGTGTCATAATGATACCCCTATGATTGATTGAGATATGAGTGAGACGTTCCAATTGATCTGTGCATTTACTATATGCATATGTTATATGAATTGTACTGACGTGCAGGGAAGTGCTAAGGCGAGGTGAGTCTTCTATGATGTGTGGTTAGACTACCTCTAAGCGTATTACCTTCCTAATCGAAGTTTAGGGCATGAACTCACTGAGACATTGTCTCACCTCGTCGTGGTTTAACTTTTTACAGGTCCCTAGATGGAGGCCCGTCCGGTTCGTTTTGGACAGCCGCGGGGGTATATCGAGCAGAGTACCGACGTTCCTGTCCCTGGGAGTCCCTGGCTCCATGAGCTCATCGTGACCACTATCTTAGTCGATAAGGGCATACCACAGTTGGTATCTCATTGATTCAGGGCGTGGTTTCATCATGGGTCTAATGGGGTGCAGGAAGGTCCCCTTTAGGGTTTCGACATACCCGCCATTGCGGGCGATGGAGTAGCTGACCCATCTGATGGTGTCATGGTAGACCCGAATCCCAAGTAGATAGGGTTCGAGGTAGGGTTAGCTAGGTAGTCTTTTTTTAGACCGTGACTTTTGTATATAACCTTGTAGGGCTAACTTGCTTGTTTATATAAGTGTGTTTATGAGATTTGATTGTCCTGCTTTTCTATCACATGTTTGTGTTGTCTGGGGATTATTTATTTCACTTCCGCATGTGCATGAATCGATTTGGGTCGGCGACGCGTCCTGGGAACGTCGCAATTTTATCGACCACCGAGGGATGTGCGCGCGCTCAAGGTTCTAAGCGTGACAAACATCATACTGCCATGGTCGTCCCAACAGGACACGGCATGCATCCATCTCCACCACATCACAAATAATAGTTTCCTTATAGGACTTTCCAATTGAAATAGGTAAATGATATAATTGTGTTACCTTGAGTTTGGGCCCTTTACAAATCCACTATATTATATAAGGGGAGGAATATGACTTTGTCTTTAGTTGTAAATGGTCCACCAGGGATTTGGAAACTATGTTCTCACAACTACCACTGTCGATGATGACATCGCAAACTGTCATTGATAGCACAACGAGCACAAAAAAAACTATTCCGCTGGGTATCATCTCTTCACGGGGCAAGTAGTAGTTGCCTAACGACACAATTGACATGCTTGCCCTCTTAGCCTTCCACTTCTACTTCATCCACCTAATCATCTTCAAATATGTCATCATCATGCTCAACAACATTAGCCATATTATGCCATAGGAAGTCACTTGAACGATGGCCTAGTTCATTACACTTGTAGCATTTAATTGGTTGTGGCTTAGCATATGGGTTATGAGCATTCTAATTAGCAATGCGGTTGTTTGCAGTGACTGGTTCCTTGGGCGCCCCAATTATACTGCTTGAAGTCGGTTCATAGTGCCGGTTTGCTGATTGGAGGATTCTGGAACATCCAACTGTCTCCCCCTTCCAAATGATCCTTGAGTGGAATAATTGTTAGCCCAATTAATGGGACTAATTCTTTCCGATCGCATCTCGAGCTTTCAGGCCAATTCTTAGGCATCCTCAATGTGATCAAATGGTGTAATGCCTCCAATTCAGTCAGGTTGTTACAAGCGGAAAGTTGGAGAAACTCCTTCATGTAGGCTTGGACTGATTGGCTCAACTACTTACAATTCTAGAATTGTTGAAAAAATAATTGTTCATAATCAGTTGGGAGGAACCGAACCTTCGACATCTCCTTCATTCGATTCCACATTCAGATGGAAGCTTTTCCTTGTTGACGTCAGGTCAACTATGTCTACTCCCACCAAGCTAAGATGTCACCCGTCAACTTGTATGCCACCAATTTTACTTGGCAATCCTCTTCAATCGACATGACATCGAAGAATTTCTCGACTTCCCAAAGCCAATCTAGAAAGTCTTCAATATTCAAGTTGCCATTGAAGGTTGGAAGGTCAACCTTAAGTTGATATTGCTCGGAGACTCGTCGGTATCTCTATTCTGGTGGCCTCCACGAATAGGCCCGTCCAATAACTCTTTTTCTTCTTCTTCGGAGTCCTCAACATAGGCTTGTCGCCCCTGTTAGGGATTTGCCCCCACGTTCCATAGCTACTTTCGAGACTCAAGCGGTTTCAGCATGATCGGCCGGAAGATTACGAGGTGTGAGGTTAGTAGACAAACACTGGATGGTGACAAGTAATTCTTGAAACCTTTATTCAGTTTGCTCCATAAATTGGTTGAACTCAGCCCGTGTAATAGGCTCGTTTTCATGGCCTTCAGCTACAGGGAGATTTTCATTGACGTTATTAGCCATCAGCCATCGTCTTAGGAGAGACCAAATGATGCAAAGGGAGATATGCTTGGAAAAGGATTCCAAAAGACAATGTTTATTTGAACAATGAAGTATTGTTTACAATGTTTTAGATACCTATTTATATGGAGGTCACTATTTAGGAAATAATCAAATGACTAAAATCAAATAACAAAATTAAAGAAAAATATTAATAAAGGGGAAGTCTTCAAATCATGTCCTAAAAATCTGCAAAATACGTATGAAATCTTTGACAGCTCGGAAATTAAGGAAAACGCGTGAATTTGAGATCAAACAATGCTCAAATAAACATAACCCATTTGCAACTTCAAAGATCCCAAAATCCTCTTTGACTTGCGGGATCGTCCACTTTCTTGACACCCGAAAGTTTCCATATAACATTCGCCCGTTGTTCTACATAAGAGAGACAAATCAGGAAGGTACACATTCTTCAGAAGATGGGCACGGCAGCTCGCGGGCAAGCAGGCAATGCCGAAGCCCATGGTCACCGGGTGCGTCCTATATTGAGAAGCGCCAGCCCTGCCATACTTCAACTGGAGTTAGCTTAGGAAAATCGGCATAAAACAGAGGACGACGGGGTTGATTTTGCTGGAAATAGTCTGTTCGTCCTAGGCTGACCGTGAGCGGTAGTGATAGCAATTTAAGTGTCTGATCGATACGAGTGAAATGTCTGCGAATACTACTAATGATCTTGCAGTGCTTGCCATTCAAGCTGGAAATATGGAATATTTAAATTTAGCGAAACAAGAAAGAAATCGAAGAGGGAAGAGAGAAGCGTGTTTTTTGTGGAAAATAATCCCCTGAACATATTTATAGAAGTTTGGGACTACTTAGAAAAATACTTGGATGATCTACAAAGGGATTTGATGGGCTGTGAACCTGAGGAGTGTGACAATTGAGGTGAGGTGGTCGGACAAGTAAGATGCAACAACTTCTTATATCAACGATCATATGCAAGGTAGGTGTTCTTTCCAAAATAGGGGAACATACCCTCTCCAAGATAAGGGAGGGTGCATATAATACTTTGTTTCTCTTATGGCGAAAGGAATTTTTGGTATCTATACTTTAGTCCAAAAATCAAAAGCCCTGCTTCTTTTTTTCCCCAAAATCGTCTCTGTGCTTTTTTAAAAATGTGACCAGTCATTCCTTGACGATCCAGTGGCGGATTATCCGATGATTTTTTTCCTTAAAGTTATCTCTCTCTGTCTCATTTTTTAATTTATGTGTTTGCAAAAATGGCGATGCCATACATAAAAATGTTGGCAAATCATGTTAGAACACGTGTATTTTGACATCTAACTCAGCAATCTAGCTGGTCATATTAGCATAAATCGACCGACGATAGAAAAGTGCAACAGAAAAGTAAAAGCATAATTTTGGACCCAAAAAAGCACACGCGTGTTTGAATTTTTGGGCAAGATCATGAGGACTAATGGTATCATGGACCTTTTTTTTATTTGGTTGACTCTCGAATTTTTCTTCAACTTTGATTTTGATTTTCAGAAAACTAATGACCGAGTTCACTAATAATCTTGGTATAATGGATGCTATCACAAACACAATTATACTCCATTCGACGGAGTTAATTATTTGATCGCAGTACTGCTAGCCCTTGATGGTGAGAGTCTGGATGATAGACAATTGCAAGGACTGAATATTGACGGGATTAAGATCCTCGATTATGTTATCTATGTGTTATGTGGCTCTTGCATTTGACAATTTGCCCGTCATGATTTCCCTGTGTCATCATATCATCATGATATGACTTATTTTTTGCTTCATTATATCACGCTTTTCATCATTATATCTTATTTAAATTTGAGATAAATTTGTTATAAATATATTAATTTAAGATTTTTTATAATATTAATTTAAAAATCATTTTTTTATATTGCACTGTTTATGGGGTCATGTTAAGTCATTATGCAAATCATCATACGCGCGGGTCTTGTCAATTGCATACTTGTTACATCATGCACGATCATGTCATATCATTATGTACTATTGCTACATCTTCTAATTCTATCGGTGATCATGAGTACTCATACGTTATTCATAAGTAATTGTTAAATCATCTTCACCATTGTCATCCATCATTATATTGTTTTCTATGTCTATCATGGTGCTCGGATGTGTTGGTGCACATCTATCTCGGAAAAATTACCAAAAAAGGGTCTAAAACTTATGCATGAATGTCCATTCAATTTTAAATTTTTTACGATTTATTAATATAATCTTTTCGATCAAATTTTGGTTTGATATTTTTGACGCAAACATTTACTGCCCAATGTGGCATGATCGACACTAATATGGATAATTTTTTTTTAATTTTTTTAACTTTTCTAAATTATTTTCCTTTTTTCCTTTCTCTTATTTTCTTATTTCCCTCCACCAGTTCAAGTCGTTGGTGGTGGCTAGCCGAGGTTGTCGACCATAAGTGAGGTTTAACTGCTAGTACAATAATTAAAAAAAAAAAAAGAAAAGAAAAGAAAACACAAACAAAATTTGGAAAATTATTTAAAACTTGGAAAAATTGTCCACATCAATGCCGTTGTGTGACGTAGGATGTCCAGCACAGCTAGTGTTTATGTCACAATTTCCAATCAAAATTGATGAGAATGACCACTTTGGCAAATCGTCAGTAGATTTAGGATTAAGTTGGCTATATTGAAAATTTTATGATTGAATTGACATCCGAATAATAAGTTTATGACTGTTGATATTTATCCCCATGTATCTCAATGGTGTCCCTCATCATGTTTTTACGCATCTTTGTGTTATGTTATCTACCATACATTCACGCATCATGAGTAGAATATCATCTTGACGCCCTCGTTAGGTGATACATTCGTCACTCACATCATGGGTACATGCACATCATTCATTTTCAACAAAAAAAGGACATGTGGACACTCGCACTGCACATGGGATGGGGTCATTACCCATGCGCCCATTCGACTCCTTTCGCCTGAGCGCTGATAAAAAAATGCTTTGCATTCTCAGTACATTATATAAGAAAAATAGCTCGATAAAGAGCATGTCGAGAATTTCAACGGAGAAAAAAGGGCACCTAAAGGGTGTCGGGAGGGTCCTGACTTTCACACACATTGCGGGGGTGCAAGCTGCGGTTGTCTTACATCACATTTGTAATCGGTGCACCTACCTTTGCCCACAGGTGGTCTGAAATGGAGAAAAATAATGCCTTGCCCAGGAGATCCTCCGCTTGGAAGAAGACAGACCACCTATCTCCTCGGCTTCCCTCAATTCCACCTCTCAATTAGCATCACACCAGCCTTCCTCTCTAAGGACCATTCCCATGACTAGTACCAGAAAATGCTTCATCGTGAACGACGGTGCCATGTCTGCCATTTACTTGAGCTTCTCAAAATCTCGAGTGGGGCATGTGTCTTGATTGATTAAAACAATTAATTTTGACCTGCCATGGCCATCTTCAGGAGAGCAGCACGAGCCCCTAACCAATTTGACATGGTTGACCGGCCTCAACTTTAGGCGTTCTCCACATGATAGTCCTTTCATTAATAGATTCCTATGGATGATGTTCAGTCTATCGTCTTTCTTTCTTCACTACATACCACCGGAATCTGCATAATACAATTTGAACAGAGTATTGCAAGGAACCTCTACTACAAGTGTTATAAGGCTTATAATAGTTCAGTCCTGGCAGTCGGGTGGGCGATTTGACACTTGAAATCGAGAACCACTAGTTTGGTCTGGCTCTGGTTAGTTAGGCCCGTTCTCAAGTTACTATTCGAATCATGATCATTTATTGTAATATCTTTTAGAAAATGGGTTAATATCACGAAAAACCTAAAATTCGTACATATATAATAAATTTACTACAAACTAATCTTCTGACTACAAAAAAATCTCAAATTGGCATACCTATAACAAATTTATTCTGAAACTAAATTTTTTTACCATAAAAAACGTAAAACTGATACATTTTTTACTATTTTACTCTTCGTTAGTTTTCATTAATGTCACAAAAACTACAAATGATACACATGTAACAAATATAGGTTAAATCCCCAAATTAATATATTCATCAATTATCACATGTCATTCAACTTAGTAATTTGACAATAAAATTTAATAAAAACTAAAAATGATAAATTTGCCATAAATATATCAATTTGGGATTTAGTTTATGGTAAGATTATAACAAATGTACCAATTTTAGGTTTTTCATAATAGTAACCCCCGGAAAATATGTATAATGCGTTTGGTTTGCAATAATATTTATTTCATTACTTGTTTATTCCTAATGAAATAGTAAATTTTTCATTGGATAAATTATTCGAATATTCTCTTGATTTTGTCAAAACTATTGGAGATATAATAAATATAAATCCTAAAAACAGAAAACTTGGAAAAATGTGTTAGGTCTAAGTTGCGCAACTCAAGCCAAATCCAACTTGGGTTCAACGGTCCCTGCCCAACCAAGCATTACCAAGGATATGGTGAACCCCACTATCGTGGAGGGGGTAAGCAATTCAAGTCGTGTGACGCTTCTCGGTGGTACAATCCCAACTAGATCTTGGCCCTTGCTGGCACCACTCCCAGCCGCCTCCCTTGTCTTCTCACTTTTTCCCTCTCTTCATTTTTTTTTCCTTCAAAACTTTCCAACATTTTATCTAGGCAATACTTAAAAGTTAACTCCAAACACAAATTTATTAGATCAGCATTGACGTTTATGCTTATGTGTTTGTCCATGTCAGTGACTCTGCTTTAAATTTAACATAAGCACCAACTTGAAAATGTAAAAAATATATACACTTTAAAGATTAAATTGCACAAAAAATAGTTCACAAGTTCAAAACATAAGCCCAAAATCAATCGTGAAATGTCTGTACAGCTCTAATCTCTTCTCTAAAGAGATGATTACACAGACAAAGCAAGCGCCAATCTTCCAATGACCACCTTGTGGCTGATGGCCTCTCTTCTTCTTCTTCTTCTTATTGTTAGGGTCCGTTCGTTTCGTGGAAAATAATTTCCAAAAAAAAAAAAATTCGAAAAAACATTTTCCGAATTTTCCAAGTATTCATTTCACGGAAAATGACCTAGTTGTGGAAATCATTTTCCACCAAGAAAAACAAGTCTTCTAAAAGAGGGGAAATGTTTTTCACTTTTCAAATTGGGGAAAACATTTTCCTTACCCTTTCTCTCCTCTCATAACCTATTAGCCCCCTTCTTTCTCGTTTTCTTTTTAAATAATTTGAATTTTAAATTCTTTTTCCTTTTTCCTTTTCTTTCCACCTTTTCTTTGGCGAGTCGTCGGCATGGCTACGGTCGGCGACCGGCCATAGGCAAGCACGAGGCTCGCCGGCCTTAGGCCTCATCTAGCTTGCCGACCTCTAGCGAGCTTGAGCTCATCACTCACCACCCGCCGGATCGGTGAACCAATGGCGAGCACAAGCTCGTGGCTAGGCCAAAGGCCGACAAGCTTGAGGCTCGCCGTGCTCAGACCCTAGCACTTGCCGATCTCTAGTGAGTGGTGAGCTCGAGGCACGCTGCTCACCGATTTGGCGAGGCCAAACGCCGGCGAGCGCATGCTTGCCTCTCACTAATCTGCTCGCCGCTCGAAAGATCCACAAGCCAACAGAAGTCGGCCTTTAGCCATTCGGTGGCTATTGCGTGGCCTACAAACGGCCAAAGAAGAAGAATAAGATAAAAAGAAAGAAAATGAAAAATAAAAATAAAAAATAATTAAAAAATCGATTTTTTAGAATATATTTTAAAAAATTGATTTTAAAAACGAAATAATAATAAAATTATTCAAAAAAATACGTAGAGGAAAATATTTTCTTACTGAATAACCGAAAATACTTTTCAGTTTTTCTTCGGATTTCAGATGAACACAGGAAAATGATGACATTTTTCTGAAAAATAACTTCTTGAAAAATATTTTTCAAAAATGCTGTATTTTTTGTAAAACAAACGGAGGTTAATGTTACCGCCATTTTTCCAAAGCTTTCGTCTCGCTCGGAAGATACCCTCCAGAGTTTCCTCTTCTTCCACGTTCTCATCCCGTTCCCTTTCCCTCGGAGATCCTCCCTCCAGTCGTTTTTCGTCTCTTCTGCAAGAGGTCTCGAAGGGCGTTGTCGGAGTCAAGTCCGTCCATGCTCAGATTGTTGTCGATGACATTTGCAGCGAGCACCGTTTGGCTGCTGTGCTTGTCAGTGTGTATCGCGATTTGGGTTGCCTTGATTATGCACGCAAGGTGTTCGATCAAATTCCCTACCCGGAAGGGTCGATATGCGTGGCTTTGCTCGTTGGGTATATAAAACGTGAGCTGTACGATGAGGCCATTGCTTTTTTCGAATTGATGAGGTCCCGTGATTTGGAGGTTGATGGCCAAGCTTGCAATTTCGCACTGGAGGCTTTCTCGATGGTGTCTGATTACGAAAGGGGAATGGATATAATAAACATTGCCTTTGACAAGGGAATTCAGAGAAATTAGTTTCTCGCGAGTTTGATGGTAAATTTTCTGATGAAGTTTGGGAAGGTAAAAGAAGCAAGAATGATTTTTGATGGTCTCCGGAAGAGAGATGTTGTATGTTGGAATTCAATGATTGGCGGGTATGTGCAGGCAAGACAGTTTAATGATGCTTTCACTTTATTCTTTGAGATGTGTAGAAATGGCGTTAGGCCTACTCCTGTGACGATGACAAGCATAATCCAAGCCTGTGAGGGATTTGGGAATTTGGATCTAGACAAATCGGTTCATGGGTTTGTACTGTGCTTGGAGATGGGTGACGATGTTTTGGTTCTCACGTCTCTGGTTAATATGTATGCTAAGTTGGGCGATGTTGTGAATGCTCGTCGAGTATTTGACGGTATGACAATGAGAAATTTGGTGTCTTGGAATGCCATGATCTCTGGATATGTCCAAAGTGGTTTTGTGCATGAAGCTTTTGAACTTTTCTCTCAACTACTTAAGAATCATTGCAGGTTCGATTCGGGGACCATGGTCAGCCTTATACATGGTTGTGCTCTAACAGCAAATTTTGAAAGTGGAAAGATGCTCCACGGTTTTATTTATAGAGCTGGTCTTGAGTTGGATGTTATTTTGTGCATTGCTCTTGTGGACCTGTACTCAAAACGTGATGCCCTGAGTTGGGCCTTGTCAGTCTTCAGCAGAACACCTAACAAGAACGTGATAACATGGACAGCAATGCTTGTTGGGTTGGCACAAAATGGGCATGCCGAGGAAGCCTTGAGATTATTTTCTGATATGCAACAGGAGGGAGTCGCTGCCAATTCCATTACTCTGGTTAGCTTAGTCCATTGCTGTGCCCACTTGGGATCTTTGAAGAAGGGGAAGAGCATCCATGCTCACCTACTACGTATTGGCTATGCTTTGAGTGTTGTGAACACGACGGCACTTATTGATATGTATGCTAAATGTGGAAAGGTTGAATATGCAGATAGAGTAATTCATTATTCACTAGTTAGTGAAAAAGATGTTTTATTATGGAATTCCTTAATAGGTAGTTACGGTATGCATGGTTTTGGGGATCGAGCTCTTGCTGCCTTTCACCAAATGAAAGAGGAAGGAGTCTCACCTAACGAAAGCACTTTTATTTCTCTTCTAACTGCTTGCAATCATTCAGGCTTGGTGGAAGAAGGAGTTGGACTATTTCACAGCATGCAGAAAGACCACGACATTAGACAAAGTGAGAATCTCTATGCTTGCTTTGTGGACCTTCTTAGTCGTGCAGGCCGTCTTGAAGAAGCAGAGGCTTTAATTGAAGAAATGCCTTTCAACTCAAGCAGTGCTTCTCTTGAAGCTCTGCTAAATGGTTGTCGGACTCACAAGAACATCAATTTAGGTGTAAAGACTGCAGACAAATTGCTTTGTCTTGGTGTCGCCAATCCAGGTGTTTACGTAGTGCTTTCAAATATATATGCTGTAGCAAGACAATGGGATAAGGTAGATCATGTTAGACGACTTATGAGGCAATGTGGGTTGAAAAAAACCCCTGGATACAGTTTGATAGAAACTGGTAACCGGTTGCACACATTTTTGGCTGGAGACAGTTCACATCCAAAGCAGTTGGAGATGGATGAGATCTTGGACAATTTGAAAACAGGAGTTGAGGCTTCTGGTTATGTTCCTGATACTAGTTGTATTCTTCGAGATGTAGATGCATCAGTAAAGGTTAAGTTGCTTTGGGGTCACAGTGAGAGATTAGCTATTGCATTTGGGCTCTTAAATACACCAGCCGGAAGCTTGATTCGGATCATCAAGAACCTGCGTGTGTGCAACGATTGTCATAATGTAACAAAATACATTTCAAAAATAGTTCAGAGAGAGATTGTTGTACGAGATGCTAATCGTTTTCATCACTTCAAGAATGGGAAATGTTCCTGTAATGACTACTGGTGAATGCCCTACTGATGACACGAATGGCAGAGACTGTTCGGCTTAATAGCATCTGTGACCTTTTTGGACGTCCACTCTTGAATAAGCACTCAATACAAGACTTGTCTATGCTGCTTATCAGGTCACAGAATTAACATGAAGATAACGACTTTCTGTAGAATCATTGGAAGTTTGGGATGGTCTTTGGTTCTGCCTCTCTTTCTGGAGACTAACACTACAGGGACACCACATGCTACAGAGACAATAAATGCCAAGCTTCGTGCTGATGAGGTCCGAACTTGTGGGGATTATTAGTGTCATGATAATGCCAACCCACAGATTTGATTTGCACACTAAAGTAATAAACTGCAAGGGTGATTTTCAGTAAATAAGTCATAACTCATCCAACAAGAATTCCGACACATCAGATTTATCAATGGGCTCACAAATTTACAATAAAGTCGGGCATCCCCTAACGGAGGCCTAAATGACTCGGGGTGTGTACTATACGGAGAAGCGCTGTCCCCACCATACTTCAACTGTAGTAAGCTCATGAAAATGGGCGTGAAACAGAGGATGGTACAGTTGATTTTGTTGGAGATTGTTGGTTCGTCCTGGGTCGACCATTAGTAGTAGTCATAATTGCTCGAGTGTTTGATTTATACGAGTGAAATCTTTGCTGATACTACTCTAGGACATGCAACAACTACGCATGTCAAAGAATCATGCAAGGTAGGTTGTCTGTCCAAGTAGGGGTGAATGCTCTGTCCAAGATAGGGCAGGATGCATATCAATCTGTTTTTGTTAAGTGGAAATGTTACCATTAGGCTCTATACTCTAGTCCAAAAATCAAAATAATCCCTCTGCTTCTTTTACATATATATATTCTAAAGCGTCCCTGTACTTTTTATAAAATGTCACGGGTCATTCCCGGTTGATTCGGTGATGGAATTACTAACCTGGCACCGACATTGTTAGAATTGTGCTGATGTAGTTTAACAACGTTAGAATATAAAGCCGCACCAAATCCAAACCAAAACCCACAAAATCTAACATCTCCACCAATGCAAAACCTTGAGCAGCCATGGCCGTGAGCTTGAAGAAGCCCGGGCCGCCATAGCCGGGCTCGACGAAGTTCAGACAGCCAAGGGCATCAACTGGCTTACCAAACTTGATCGTTAATTTATGGTTGTCATGTAATTCTCGCATTTTCACCACGCCACATAGCATGATTTCTTTGTGTCGTCGTGTCATCGTGATGTTACCTGTATATCGTGCCACTATAGCTTATTACGTCGCGCACAATCATATCGTGTCAATGAAGACTCTTGAGGGTGCTAACCTTCCACACACGTCGCAGGATGCTCATCTTTCCCCATACATAATCAAATTTCTGGACTTTCAATTATAGTTTCATCGTATTTAGACCAATTGACCTATTTTGTTAGCTAGCTGACTTCCAGCCAGCACTTACCCCTTCCTTTAAGGTTTCAATCGAGCCCGTAACTCACCTTAAAGGGAAGTACATCCCAAATGCCAAAACTTGACATGTGTGAACACATAAATGCCAAAACTTTCAATACACTTAAGTATCACTTTTAAAAATAAAATAAAATTAGACACTTAAGTGCCAACTTCGGCTAGATTTGTTGGAAATCTGACATGGCATTATTTTATTAATAAAAGTTGTCTACATGGCTTGTTGGAATGTCCATTCAGCAATCTTTATTCTAAAACGACGTCGCTTTACCCCAAATTTGATTTTTAACATAAATATAAATTAAATTAAAAAAATGTAGCAAATCAATGAGGGCCTCCATGGCCCTTGCTATCGCCGCCCCACCATCACCGGCCCACCATCGTCAGAAAGGGTCGGCGACGATAGGCTGAGGGTCGGCCAGGGTCACCAGGCTTCGGCCAGTGACCGACCCTGGGCGACTGCAAGTGAGGGCCTACACACCCTTGCCCAGATTTAGGGCGAGGGATCGCCGCCTTCCCCCAAATTGAGCGAGGGTCACCGGCCCTCGCCCAAATCGGGCCAAGGGTCGCCGTTAGCTGGGGTGGGGTGGGACCCTCGCCCCATCATTGTCGGCCCTTTCGAAGGCCATCGACCAGCTGGGAAACCAAAGACAGGGTTAGTCTCTTCCTTACCAATTTGTTTCTTAAGTTCACTGCCCTGTGTTTGCACTTCCATATTAGAAACATTATCGTAGTAGGATTAATCTTCTCTTATAATAACCATCATTACCGATTAGGAACAACAAATAGGAGTATTACTCATTGGTCAAAAACACGAACTGTTTTTTTTTTGCCTTAACGGTATACGCTCACTAATCAATCAGGGGATTAACCAATCAGGTCCAAAACATGCCTACCTATGAGCTTAGACCCTCAAACGTCCATGTCTGACCGACTTTCGAAACATGCAGATCGACATGAAAGAGGCATATCTACATTTAGGATAGCGGTCAGTGCATGAATTCAATAGCCAATCATTCAGTTTCTGAGTTCTGTTTTTGTGGCTGCCCTCAACAAATCATTCAACTTCATATATTGTGAATCATGTCCTAAACACTTCAGATCAATGCAAGCATCTCCACAAATGTTAGTGAATGGATTCTTTGGGCCGGTAAACAAAATCCCCGCAAATATTAAGTAATGAGAATTCTGCCATCATTGTGACACTGTTCTGTTTCCTAATAATATCTTGCCTGGTCCAAACGCGTTTTAAAGGGTAAACAAAATGCTCATGGTACTCCTGGCCTGGGAAAAGTAAAAGCTTAGCTCAGTCGCCAAAGGGTAAACTGAACAAAAAGGCATGGACAGCAACCAAGATATTTAGCCCTGCTCCTCGCATGCTGTCTGCCTTGGCCGGTTGATCTGTCAACTTGAAATTGAAATGTCTTCTCTAACAGTCCTGAGTGAGCTGCATCCAGACCTCCGGGTTTGCAGATTATCTGCTTACTAAATCCTAAACCACTTCCCAAATTACATAAAAGCTTTCTAATGGTTTGAGGCAAGCACGGAAAAGAAATGCCTCAAGCTTGGTGTTCTTGCTTACTCACACTCCCCCAAGTCCTATCAGCATATCCTTCCCCATGATAGCCATATATTTGTGCTCCAAATTAGCCTTTGCATATTACATGGCAGACAGTAATTCCAATGTCATATTGTTTCGTTACATGATGAAAGAATGAATGAACGAGGAATTATGGGAAACTTTTAAACTTGACAATCCAGCATTTGGAATGTTAGGTTGAAGAACAACTGATGAAGAAGAAAATAAGCACCAGATGCCGAGACCCGACTTGATCTTTTGGTACACGAATGCTAAAGCAGAAAAAAAAAAGAAAAAGATAAAAAGAAAGTTCTTGCAATCACTCAGGCCTGGTGGAAGAGGGAGTTGCACTATTTTGCAGCACACGGAAAGACCGCAACATTAGACAAAGGGAGAAGCTCTATGCTTGCTTTGCGTACCTTCTTATTTGAGCAGACCGTCTTGAAGAAGCAGAGGCTTTGGTTGAAGAAATGTCTTCCAAAACAAGCAGTGCTTCTCTTGAAGCTCTGCTAAATGGAAGTCGAACTCCAAAGAACGTCAAGTTAGGTGTAAAGACTGCAGACAAATTGCTTTGTCTTGGTGTTGCCAATCCGTGTGTTTACATAGTAGTGCTTTCAAATTTATATGCAATGACAAGACAACAAGATAAGGAAGATTATGTTAGATGACATATGAGGCATGGTGGGTTGAAAAAAACCCCTGGATACAGTTTGATAGAAATTGGTAACCGGTTGCACACATATTTTGGCTGGAGACAGTTCGCATCCAAAGCAGTTGGAGATGGTTCGCATCCAAAGAAGAGGAAGAAGAAGAAAGAAAAAAAAGAAGAAACCTTTTTTTACTTCTTGATTCTTTGTTCTTTTTTGTTCCAAGAAACAAAAGAATAGAAATAAAAAAGAACAGAGATAGTTAAGAATTGACACATTACCAAACATACCCTAACATTATAGGAAACCACATGTTATTAAAAAAGAAAAAAAATCAATGCCTAGCTTTGTGCTGATGAAGCTCTAACTTGTGGGGATATATAAATCGCGCTAAGTCAGTGAAATTGTTGTAACTTCCGATTTCAATAAAAATGTGAACAGTTTTCTCTTCTTCCTTGAACACGCTTTTGGTTTGTGAATGTAAAAATTTCAATTTGAAAAGGAACTTTATAAACAAATTTCTATATTGGCCAAAGCCTATTCATAATTTGATTTTGTTTTTTTCAAAGCTAAGAAGTGTGTTAACGATTGACTATGTTCCCATTCGAAACGAAAACTTGAAACTAAGGGCCCGTTTGTTTTCATTTCTTTTTTTTTGTTTTTGAACAACTTTTCTGTTTTTTGTTCCCCAGGAACAAAAAAGGAACAAACGCGTTTGGGTGCGTTTTGTTCCAAAATTGTTTTTTTGTTCCCGAAACACATCAAAATGAAACAAGAAACAAAAAAATTGTTTCTTGTTTCGGAACAAAAATCGAAACACTTCTCTCTTTTTTTCTTCTCTTTTCTTCTTCTTTTCTTCTTCTTTTTCTTTCTTTTTTTTTCTTTGGCCGGTGCCGGCCTCGCCATGGCCGGCGACCGGCCGTCGAGGGCCGGCGACCTCGCCGGCGTCGCCGGCCCCGGCGAGGTCCGAGCGTCGCCGGCCCGGCGAGGCCGAGCGTCGCCGGCCCCCCGGGCTCGGGCCTCGCCTTAGGCTGGGCGAGCTCGAGCTCGCCCAGATCCGGCGAGCCCGAGCTCGCCCGACCATCGGCGAGGCTCGGCCTCGCCGGCCACCTCCAGCCGGCGTCGCGCGGTGGCCCGGCGAGGCCGAGCCTCGCCGGTGGCCGGGCGAGCTCGGGCTCGCCGGATCTCTGGCGAGCTCGAGCTCGCCCGGCTGAGGCAAGGCCGGGCGAGCTCGAGCTCGCCCAGATCCGGCGAGCCGGGAGCTCGCCCACCACCGGCGATGCTCGGCCTCGCCGGTGGGCGGGCGAGCTCGGGTTCGCCGGATCTCGGGCGAGCTCGAGCTCGCCCGGCCAAGGCGAGGCCGAGCCTCGCCCAACCCCCTGCGAGGCCGAGCCTCGCCGGGGCCGGCGAGCCTCGCCGTGGCCGGGCGAGGCCGCCGGCCCCTCGTCGGCCGGTCGCCGCCATGGCCGAGGCCGGCGACCGGCCAAAAGAAGAAAAAGAAAAAGAAAAAAAGAAAAAAAAAAGAAAATAAAAATATTAAAAATTAAAAGAAATAAAAAAATACAAATTTACCAAACTTGTTTCTGTTTATTTTTATTCCGAACAAGTTTACCAAACCCATTTTTGTTCAAAATTGTTCCCCGAACAGAAACACTTTTTTCTATTTCGTTCCCTGAACAATTTTTAAACAAAAATGTTACCAAACACACCCTAAACCGCGAGTTCTAGAAAGTGGAACCGTCCTTGTTTTTTTTATTTATTCGGGATCTTTTTATAATATCAATGAGCGACCTTATACATTTTTATTGCAATTTCGTTGAAAATAGAAAAACTTGAGAATAAAACATTTGGAACGAGAACCTTTTGACTTGTTTTCTCGTACCAAACAAGGCTGAAAATTCCTCATGATAGGATGAGCACGGCCGCACTTATGACGAGACTATTAACGTCGTGAATAATGCTAGATATGTTAATATCGACCTCAAATTTGATTTGTGAACTAATGGAAGAAGCTGCAAGTATGCATTTAATAAAGTAGGTCATAATTGATATTCAACAAGAGTTTGACACATCGAATTTATGAACATGCACATAAACTGACAATAGAGTCGGGCATCCCCAATCCAAGACCTAAATGACTCGGTGACATGGCCCTCGGGCCCACAGTCAAAATATTACATATTCAAATGGACAATACAGATGGTCTGAGAACGTGTTAAACTACATAGAATAAGCAAGCAACCACTAAGCGGCCAACCACGCATAGGTACAACATTCAATGTGTCCTCGCCGAGTTTAGACCGGGAGTTCGCTTTCTTGGTGAACAGACACCGCGCCAGGCATAGGCAAGTTTCCACCTGCTGTCCCGGTCTCGGATGATGTACTGCGCTTGCATTTAAGCAGCATAAAGCACATCAGTGCCCCAACTCCCATGGAGAGAAAGATGCATGCTACAGAGGAATACGTGGACCATGAGCTAGGCAGAAGCAGAGTAACCAGAGACACCAACCACAACGATCCAAGCAGCAGCTCCGCGTGCTCAAGCACTTGGACATAGAAACCGGGGAGAGACAAATCAGGAAGGTATACATTCTTGAGAAGATGGGCAAGGCAGCTCGCGAGCAAGCAGGCAATGCCGAAGCCCATGGTCATGGGGTGCGTGGTATATGGAGAAGCGCCGTCGCTGCCATATTTCAACTGGACCAAGCTTAGGAAAATCGGTGTGAAATGCAGAATGACGGATTTGATTTTGTCAGAAATAGGACCGCGCGCGTCTGGGTCCGATGATCTAGGAGTGCTTGCCATTCAAGAGGGGGATAAAGAATATTTAGACTAGGTGGATTGAGGTGTGTATGTGAAGTGAGGGAGACGAAACAAAACAAACTCGAAGAGAAAAGAGAACGCGTGTTTTGTGCAAAATAAGTCCCATTACATATTTATAGTGTGGGTCGACCATTGATGGAGCATTGAGTTTGGGACTAATTCTTAGAAAAATACTTGGATGACCTAAATTCGAGCAGAGCAGTAAGATGAGCTGTGATACTGAGGAGTGTAACAATTGAGGTGGTCGGACAAGGAAGATGCAGCAACTACGCCTATCAAATGAACTCCTCCAAGATAGGTGGTCTTTCCAAAATAGGGGAGGATGGTCAGTCCAAGGTAGGGAAGGATGCATATCACTGTGTTTTCCTTACTTTAATCCAATTATCAAAATTATGCCGTTTATCATTATAACATTACCCTGTTTACCACGTCATCTTTTGTCATGCATACTCCATAAATACATGTTGTTCATCACTATATCACGCACGCGCTCGTCTTGTCAATTGCATACTCGTTACACCATGCACCATCAGGTCATGCTATTATGTGCTACAGTTCCTCCATCTGGTGCTGTGGGTGGTCATGAGTCGTGCATACTCATTGATTATTCATACCTAATTATTGAATCATCTTCACTATCACTGTGCAATGTTATATTGTTTTTCAATGTATGTCATCATAGATATGTTGCTCCCACATAGCCGTTTATATTTATCTTCGGCGTCTCATTCATCCTGCTAGAAGTCATTTTTATGCATCATTGTCATCCATCATTCATGCGTCATGAAATGACTATTATCTTGATGCACTTGTCAGGTAATTCATTCAACATATGTATCATGGGTACATGCATAGCCCGATTAACGATATTCTGTACATTCAAAAGTCAAAGTAATTATGTATGTTTTTGATAAAAAGCATGTTAAGAATTTCAATCGAGGAATATGTATTATGAAGCTAAAGTGTATCGGGGGTGCTAAACTTTCACACACGTCGCAGAGGTACTAATCCTTCCCCATATGTAATTGAACCCTTTAGACTCTGATTTAATTGCATTTAGACCAATCAACCTTTAACGCGTGGGACTTTTTTTTTTTTTATTTTTTTTTCCGATTAAGCCAGTGACTGGCCCGTACTTAGGATTAAGGAATGTTCTAGCAATTTTAGGCGCAACAGCTTGGTGACCTAAGGTAGTTGACTAGGGCTTCTCCGGAGGCGCTACACACCATTTTAGCCATTGTCCCTGTTTATTCCGTTGAAGGGATGTCTACCCTTGCTCGGTAATTCGAGCTGCCATTTCTCGTTTTCACATTCCTAAAAGATGCACCTACCTTTGCCCTCCGGTGGTCTCAACTAGATGTCGATGTTCAGATGAGGAGTGAGGAGTGAAAATCATCGAGGAGGAATTAGCGGAGCAAAATACTGCCTCACCCAATGGACCATCCCCGCGGAAGAAGAGAGACCACCTTCCTCCTCTCGGCTTCCCTCATGTCTACCTCTCATTTTAAACGTCAGCCAATTATGGACTCTCTTGTCATTTTGTACACGCAACCAAAAAGCAATTGATCGAGGCGATGCAGGGGGAATATGTCTCCCGGGAAAGTTCGATGAAGTAATCTTTTGTCAAGTTTTAAATGAATATTGCGATTCGTTTGACAAGTCAGAAGTTCTTTTTAACCAAGCGAAATATGTTTTATTCATTAGCTTCTAGATGCGAAAGTGACGTACCTTTGTCACAGCGAAGAGACTGACATTACCAACCCGAAGACCCCCGACTTCCAAGAAAATCATCAAAATATTTTTAAATATATTACAATTTTTCCAATTAAGTCATAAACTTCATAAACCTTTTAAAAATTGTATAAATTCAGTCCATCCGGCCAATTTTGTCTGACCGGTGTTGAGGTGGATGCCGGCTAGCGCCGATCATCAGGTCGACGTTGATGTGGACAAATTTTAATAATATTTTTTAAAATTTTATTATTTATTTATTTATTTTTCTTTTTCATTTTCTCTCTCTTTCCTTTCTTCCTTCTTTATACTTTTTTCCCCACAGTGGCCGGCAAGACTTCGACGAGACTCACCGACCATTGGGCGAGGCCCCCTTTACTTGCGACGAGGCCATGGCAAGGGTAGTCTTGCCTAGATATGGGCTAAGTAGCCTCGCTCACAGCCCCCGGCCTTGCCTAGTGGTCGGCCGAGCCTCGTTGGCCATGGTAAGAAAAAAGGAAAAAGAAGAAAGAAAAGAAAAATAATAAAATAATAAAATATTATTAAAAATTGTCTACATCAATGCCGACTGGTCAAAATTGGTCTGATGGATTGAATTGGCACAATTGTAAAATGTTTGAGACTGAATAGGAAATAAAAAAAAAAACAGTTTAGGACTTAATTGGAAAAGCTGTAATAGGTTTATGATTGTTTTGGTAATTTTCTCCCAACTTCACCCCCCAAAAGAAAATTAAAAGGTTTTTCACAACGATGATAAAACTACTTCGCTTCAATAGTCATACGTGGCACACTTAAATTGACAACTTGTGGATTGCCATTCTAGCAATATTTGGAAGCGATCGGCTGGAAGGATTACATTGAAATTCGGCGTAAGATTTTAGGACTACATTGGTAAAATTAGAAATTTTAGAACCGAATTGACATGCGTATACTATATTTAGGATTGAATTGGTAATTTTCCCCACTAATCATCCCAAGTCGAACAGGCAATGGAACTTGTTAACACGGTGTTAACATTGTTAAGCATTTGATGATGATTATACGCCGTTAGAAATTAGAATTGGCTCTCTCTCTCTCTCTCTCTCTCTAATTTTTATGTTTATCTTGGCTGATGAAATGCCACATAATTTTTTTTTTGGTGCGAATCATAATAGGACATGCCAATGCTTAACCAGACATCCCGATTATTCACGTCAGCAAAAATTGACCAATAGAAAAGTCTAACAATAGGACTAACTATTGAGCATTTTAAAGCGTACAATAATGATTTGGACAAAAAAAAAATACATGGACGGTTTTAAATTGTGGACAACAGTATAGGATTACTAGTACGATTTCGCCTTTCACTTATTGTCTCGAATTGCCCTTTATGTGTTGACTCTCAGATTTTTCTTCAGCTTTGGTTTTTATATTCAGAATACTAATGGTTGGGTTCATTGATAATTTTGGTCAAATAGATGCCATCACAAATACAATCATCTTCAATTTTGATGGAATTAATTATTTGGTCATCGTAGTGCTAGGCGGATTAGTGGAATGCTGCACTCGAGAGGGTGAGAATCTAGAATATAAATAGCTGTGTGGATCGAATATGGATGGATTTACCAACCTTGATTTTTACTTTATTGTTTGTTGCGTAGCACTTGCATTTCACTAAGTCGAACATCATGATTTCTTTGTGTTATTACTTGTTTCCCACTTCATAATATCATGCCGTTCATCACTATATCACGTACGGTCTGACTATTGCACGTGGCAATATCACATTGTTTACCACATCATGTTTTGTCATGCATACTACAATTATACAGAAGAATATTACCAAAAAAGTTCTAAATTTATTATATTTGTGATAATTTAATCATATGCTTTTTAATTTGATCAATTTAGTCATAAATCTTTTGACTATATGCCAATTCAGTCATAAACCTTTAATTGTGCTAATTTAATCCTAAAACTTTTGACAATTTGATAATTTAGTCATTTCGGTTAATTTCAATTGAAAATTGTCGGCATGGCATGGTGGTCTAGTTAGCGCTGACTATCTTATGAGGCATGGTCAGCACTAATGTCAATAATTGTCAACTGCACTTTACCATTATACGTGCACCGATAAATAATAAACTAATTCCTATATAGTGTAACGTGAAGCGAACAGCCAAAATCCATGATCCATTCTTCAACCATAAATCCTCAATAATAAACAAGATATAATCAACATTATTCGAGATACCAATAGCTATTTCAATAATATTATCAAAAGACATAACTCTAATTCATTTACCCTCCTTGTTCTAGCTTAAGACAATCCATTCTAAGATGCCCAATTTGTCACAATTCCAACGGATAGTAATACAAGGACTAGACTAAGTTCATTTATTCGGCTTCACACTAATCCTATTAACACAAGTACTAGTTCTTCCTCTATATTCACCTATTAAAGTAGCTGTACAAGTTCACCTTATTCTTTTTTGTGGATGTCTTGACTAGGAATCAAATCGTGAACATCATCAAATGTCAAACTTCTTGACCCAGAGGAATTACTAAAAACGGTAATAGTAATATTTCAACTATTAGACAATAAGGATAATAGAATCAAAATATGTGCCTCATTATCATCATCAATCTCAATTAAACTTAATTTACCAATGACCACATTGAATTTGTTGATATGCCTGGCAACCGATACACCTTTTCCCATCTTTAAATAAAACATATGTCATATCAAGCAACCATTGTTAAGTGTAGAGGGCTTCTCGTACATGTTTGCCAAGGCATTCATCAGTCTTGTAGTGATATTCTTTTTCACATTATCATATGCGATATTACAAGCTAATGTAAGCCGAATAAGCCCCAATGCCGTTTGTTTAGCAAATCGTAGTCAACTTGCCATATCGACCCTGGCTTCTACTCAAACAGAGGTAACTACAAATTTCTCTGTTACAAATAAACCTCCATCTAAGAGGTTTTGGAAACCGAAATCATTCTCATCGAATTTGTTGATTTTCAATTTTCCTTCTTTCATCACCATCAATTCACTTGAACTAAGCCAAGCCTAGCTCTTATACTAGTTGTTCAATATAAAACAAGTGATTGAACAATAAAGTAAATAGAACAAGAAAATAAATCGAACACCGAATTTATGTGATTTAGTCAATAGGACCTACTCCACGGAGAGATATGCATAGGATTCCATTATAGATCAAATGACACAACAAAGATTACAATTACACTCAAGTCACTCAAACACTTTTAGTATTTTTCAGCCTAGTTATACCCAACAACTCACAAATTCTAGCATTTACAATTTCTCACAAAGCAATCTCTCAAGTTCACAAAGAAATTCACAAATCTTACCATAAGATTTATTGGCTTGAACGCCAAAAGCTCCTCTTGGATATAGTTCACATAGAAGACCCACTCTCGAAACCTTTTCAAATTAGGAAACCACTCAAAGTAGGAAATCTACTCAAATAAAGAAAACTACTTGGATTAGATTTCCTTCGTGTTTTCAAACTCGAGATGTATTCTCAACAAGTGATATGGTAAAAAAAAAATGAAACAAGATGCTAACTTACCAACTACACAATAACTTAAATGCATACTATAACTTAAGTAAAGTATAATGATGATCAACTTGGTGGATAGCACGTGATATTTATATGAGATTTGATGAAAGCACAACCAATTATTCTAAAAGCGTAAACTATTAAATGAATGCGTGATTTAATATTTAATTATTATATCGCTCTCCCTCACGCTTAGTCTGATCTTTCTGCTTTGTACTAAGCATGAAAATGTTTAATTGGGAAGGCAATTGGGGTTCAGTAAAATCTAAACTCGGGATTTCCTATTTTGACACTCTGTGAGATTTGGTGGGATCACAGTTAACTATTCCCAAAGTTTAAACTGTTGTATGAAAATATGGTTTAATATCTAATTATTTTATCACTCTATATAAAGAGCAAAATAGTTTTATTGTTGCCGTGAGAAATCTCACTTTCTTCGTTACGAGCAAGGTACTTCACTTTCCCATCTAGAATCTAGTCAATAAGACATATTGAGCTTGGTTAAAACAGAACTCTTTTGACGCGTCAACGAGTTGCCATATTCCTTTAATAATTGACAAAAGATTACTTTATGGAACACTCATAGGAGCCATGTTCCCCGCGCGTCGCCTCGACCAACTGTTTCCGCTTTAGAAGGTTGTACGAACTCAACGACAGGAGTACATCATTGGTTGATGCTGACTAAATGAGAGGCGGACAAGAGGGAAGCCAAGGAGGTAGGTGGTCTTCTCTTCTTCCCTGTGGATGGCCTCTTGGGTTAACTTGGACGGTCCCTTCTTTTTCCTCAACGATTCCATTGTCGTTTATTTTATTTTTCACTCCTCACTTCTCATCTTGACATGGACGTCCCTTTCAGACCACCAGTGAGCAAAGGTAGGAGCATCTATTAGGAATGTGAAAAAGAAAATTGGCAGCTCGGATATCAAAAGGATCGGATCAAAGATTGTTCTTTACGGCGAGGGAGTTGGGGGCAAGTGAGGTGCTCTATGCTTTACTTAGCGCAAGCGCAGTACATCGTCATCCGAGGCCAGGACAGCGCGTGGAAATTTGCTCTTTGTCCAGCGCTTCGTCTGTTGACTAAGAAAGCGACCCCCTGCAAAGGATATATTCGGTGTTGCATCCGTTGGTGGCACGAAAGTTGCTTTTTCCTGTGTAGTTTAACGCCAGAAATAATTTCATTCATGGCATCGAAGAATCTGAGATCATCTACACCGTCCATCCGAACTAGAAACATTTTGAGCCGAGCCATTGATGCCTCTGATAGGGGATGCTCGATTGTGTTGTAAATTTGTGTTCACATTAAGAAATTTGATTCGTCAAACTCTTGTTGGATATTGGTTATGATGATTTATTACATTAATCTACAAATGAAATTTGTATGCCAAATACCAATATTAATTTATGCAGCATTGTTTATTACGTTAATAATCCCCTCATCCATCTTCTCTCTCTCTCCTAAAGATAAGAGGAGAGAGAGGGTTAGGATTTTCTCTTTTTATTTAGAGGAGTACCTGAAACTTTTGAACTTGACATTCCAGCACTTGGAATGTTAGGTTGAAGAACAACTGGTGAAGAAGAAAATAAGAATCAGATGCCGAGGCCCGACTTGATCTTTTGGTACATGAATGCTAAAGCAGAAAAAAAAAAAAAAAAAAAAAAGGTAAAAAGAAAGTTCTTGCAATCACTCAGGCCTGGTGGAAGAGGGAGTTGCACTATTTCGCAGCATGCTGAAAGACCACAACATTAGACAAGGGGAGAAGCTCTATGCTTGCTCTGTGGACCTTCTTAGTCGACAGACCACCTTGAAGAAGCAGAGGCTTTGGTTGAAGAAATGCCTTTCAAATCAGGCAGTGCTTCTCTTGAAGCTCTGCTAAATGGAAGTCGAACTCCAAAGAACGTCAAGTTAGGTGTAAAGACTATAGACAAATTGCTTTGTCTTGGTGTTGCCAATCCGTGCATTTACATGGCAATGCTTTCAAATTTAGGGATAAGTATATCTAAAGTGCCAAAACTTATGTACAATGTTCATTTTGATATCAAAAGTTTATTTTGGATCACTTAAGTGTCAAAAATTTTGAAAAAGATCATTTCAGTGCCAACGTCGATCTAATTGACCGGAAATCCGACGTGGCACTTTTTATTAATTTTTTGAAGCCGACGTGACTTGCCAGCATAGTAAGTCAGCAAATATTAACCCAAACGACGCCATTTACCACAATTTGCCCCAAATTCAGCCTCTCTTCAAATCCTAATGTCAAAATTCATGATTTAGGGAAAACTTCAGCTTTTTTTTTTTTCTTGAAACCCTAATCTGGTAACAGAGGATATAGTGCAAAATTAGTAGCTGAAACTCTTGATGATGAAAGAAAACAAGAAGCCCTGACGAAGCTTCGGATGCTAGGAAACGAAAAATACCGAAGAACAAGTCTACATTAATAGAACGATGATGGCAGCACCGAGGGACACGAGAGCAAGGCAGACAAAGAAAGGAGAGGAGGAGGACGACGGTCACCCTTCCAGATGCCCATGGTCGAGAGGCACGAGGCGAGGGAGTCAACGAAGCAAAACCTCCCACAATCGCACTTTTATTCTCAAAAATATTGAAAATGGAGCTAAAAACTGGAAAACAACCTCCCCACCTCACGTTTTCTCCATTCTGCTGATTTCACCTTCAATATCGTACCCCACTTAAGCAAAACCCTCATCTGGATATTTTGTTTTTGTTTGTGGGATGGCTGTTTTTTACTCGGCAGAAAATCAAGTGATTTTTGTACTGTCCATGGGAGGAGCTTCCATTGGAATCGAGAGAGAAGAGAGAAACGAGAACCAGAGTGAAAGAATGAGATAAAAACTCGAAACGACAACGTATTGTCAAGAAGGGCCAGGTCACCGTCCAAGTTGGAATTCATTTTTTGTATTAAAAGGCATATAGACATTAAAATTTTATAAAAAATGCCACGTCAGACAAATTGCTGGAATTCCTCATCAGAGATACTTTAGTGATCGTTTTTTCTCTGATTTGGCACTTAAGTGAGCCCATGAAAATTTTTGGTATTATAGTGAGCACCGTACATAATTTTTAACACTTCTAGTGTACATACCTCTTCAAATTTATATGCAATAGCAAGACAATAAGATAAGGTAGATTATGTTAGATGATATATGAGGCATGGTGTGTTTAAAAAAAACACCTGGATACATTTTGACAGAAATTGGTAACCAGTTGCACACATTTTTTGGCTGGAGACGGTTCGCATCCAAAGTAGTTGGAGATAGATGAGATCGTGGACAATTTGAAAACAGAAATCGAGGCTTCGAGTCTTGTTCCTGATACTAGTTGTATTCTTCGAGATGAGATGAATCCATGAAAGTTGAGGTTGCTGTGGGGGAACAGGTGAGAGATTAACTATTGCGTTTGGTCTCTTATGTACACCAGCCGGAAGCCTGATCAGATCATCAAGAATTTGTGTGTGTGCAACGATTTTCATAATGTAACAAAATACATTTCAAAGATAGTTCAGAGAGAGAAATTGTTGTACGAGACGTTAATCATTTTCATCGCTTCAAGAATGGGAAATGTTCCTGTAATGACTACTGGTGAATACCCTGCTAATGACATGACTAATAGTGACTCTTTTTGGCTTAGTAGCATCTGCCCCCTCTTCAATGAGCACTAAATCAAGACCTGTCTTTGCCTTCTTTCTCAAGTTACAAAATTAACACGAAGATGATAGTTCTATTGAGAATCATCAGAACTTTGAGATGGTCTTCTTTTTTGGGAGACTAAGGGTTTGTTTGGTAACCATTATATTTTCTGGAACATTTTATTATCAGAAATAGTTTTTTCTAATTCTATTCCTTGGACAAGTTTCTAAATATTCAACTACATTTGGTACCTGTACAAAATTTCTATTTCCAAAATAGAAATGCATTTGGTACCATCCTGAATTTTTTTTGTGAAGTAGAATTTCTTTTGATTTTTTAAATAATTTTATGAAATTTTTCTTTCTTTTTTCCTTCTATTCTTCTTCCTCCTCTTACCGGTGGAGCCTCACCAAGGACAGTGAGGTTGTCGGACCTCATCTTTGGTCGGTCATTGGCCATCCCCGAGCCCAACGACTAGCTACAGGAAGAAGCAGAAGAAGAAAACAAAAGTGAAAAAGAAGAAGAAGAAATTGCTTGATTATAGAATTGTTCCCGAAAATTTTAAAAAAAATTAAAAAAAAAATTACTTCTTGCTTTTCTTCCAAATCTATTTTTGGGAACAAATTTGTTTTTAGGAGTAGAAAAATTAATTGTCACCAAACAGATTTTTATTTTATTTTATTTTATTTTATTTTATTTTATTTTATTTTTGTTTCGAAAACAAAAGAATAGAAATAGTCAAGAATTGGCATGTTACCAAACAAATCCTAACATTATAAGACACCATAGGTTTAAAAAAGAAAAAAGAAAACCAATGCCTTGCTTTGTGCCGATGAAGCTCAAACTTGTGGGGATGTATAGGTCGCGCTAAGTTTGTGAAATTGCTATGATTTCGATTTTAATTAAAACGTAAACAGTTTTCTCTTTTTCCTTGAACATGCTTTTGGTTTGTGAATGTAAAAATTTCAATTTGAAAAGGAACTTTATAAAAAAAAAATTATTTTGGTCAAAGGCTATTCATAATTTGATTGTGTTGTTTTCAAAGCTAATAAGTGTGTTAACAATTGACTATGTTCCCATTCGAAATGAAAACTTGAAAGAAAAATGCCAGTTCTAAAGAGTGAAAACGTCCTTGTTTTTTTTTTTTTTTAATCCGGGATCAATTTATAATATCAATGAGTGACCAAATACATTATTGCAATTATCACGAAAATAGAAAACTTGATAATAAAACATTTGGAACGATAACCCCTTGGCTTGTTTTCTCATACCAAATAAGGCTGAAAAGTCCTCATGATAGGATGAGCACGGGTGCACTTATGAGGAGACTATTAACGTCATGAATAATGCTAGATATGTTAATGTTGACCTACAAATTTGATTTGTGAACTAATGGAAGAAGCTGCAAGTATGCATTTAATTAAGTAGATCATAATTGATATTCAACAAGAGTTTGACACATCGAATTTATTAACATGCACATAAAATGACAATAGAGTCGGGCATCCCCAATCCAAGACCTAAATGACTCGGCGACATGGCCCTCGGGCCCAGAGTCAAAATATTACATATTCAAATGGACAATACAGACGGTCTGAGATCGTGTAAACTACATAGAATAAGCAACCATTAAGCGGCCAGCCACGCATAGGCACAACATTCAATGTGTCCTCGCCGAGTTTAGACCGGGAGTTCGCTTTCTTGGTGAACAGACACCGCGCCAGGCATTGGCAAGTTTCCACCTGCTGTCCCGGTCTCGGATGATGTACTGCGCTTGCATTTAAGAAGCATAGAGCAAATCAGTGCCCCAACTCCCATGGAGAGAAAGATGTATACTACGGAGGAATACGTGGTCCATGTGCTAGGCAGAAGCAGAGTAACCAGGGACACCAACCACAACGATCCAAGCAGCAGCTCCGCGTGCTCGAGCACTTGGCCGTGGACACTGGAGAGAGACGAATCAGGAACGTACACATTCTTGAGAAGATAGGCGAGGCAGCTCGCGAGCAAGCAGGCAATGCTGAAGCCCATGGTCACCGGGTGTGTGCTATACGGAGAAGCGCCGTCGCTGCCATATTTCAGCTGGACTAAGCTCAGGAAAATCGGCGTGAAGCAGAGAATGACGGGGTTGATATTGTCAGAAATAGGACCGCGCGCAGCTGGGCCCGATGATCTCGGAGTGCTTGCCATTCAAGAGGGGGATAAAGAATATTTAGACTAGGTGGATTTAGGTATATATGTGAAGTGAGGGAGACGAAACTCCAAGAGGGAAGAGAGACGCGTATTTTGTGCAAAGAGTCCCTTGGCATATTTATAGTGTGGGTCGATTGTTGATAGAGCATTGAGTGTGGGAATAATTCTTAGAAAAACACTTGGATGATCTAAATTCGAGCAGAGCGATAAGATGGGCTCGGGAGTGTGACAATTGAGGTGGTCGGACAAGGAAGATGCAGCTACTACGCCTATCAAATGAAGTCCTCCAGGATGGGTGGTCTTTCCAAAATAGGGGAGGATGGTCCGTCCAAGGTAGGGAAGGATGCATATCACTCTGTTTTCCTTACTTTAATCCAATTATCAAAACCATACCGTTCATCATTATATCATGTATGGTCCAAGTATTGCGTATGGCGACACTACCCTCTTTACCACATCATGTTTTGTCATGCATACTCCATAAATACATGTTCATCACTCTCCGTGCTCGTCTGACAATCGCATACTTGTTACGTCATGCACCATGAGGTTATTGTGCTATAGATCCGCCATCTTGTGCTGTGGGTGGTCACGAGTCATGCATAATCATCGATTATTCATACCTAATTATTGAATCATCTTCACTGTCACTATGCAATGTTATATTGTTTTTCTATGGATGTCATCATAGATATGTTGCTCCCACGTGTCCGTTTATATTTATCTTCGGCGTCTCATTCATCATGCTTAAAAGTCATTTTTATGCATCATTGTCATCTACCATTCATGCATCATAAATAGACTATCATCTTGATGCCCTTGTCAGGTAATTCATTCAACATATGTATCATGGGTACAAGCATAGCACCGTTTTCAAAATAAATAAATAAATAACATGTTCACATGCACTGTACCTGGGGTTGGATCGTTAATTGCGTGTTTGATGCGATTATTTTCGTCGGAGCCCGATTAACGATATTTTGTATTTTCAAAAGTCTAAGTGATAATGACAGAAAGCATGTTAGCCATGGTCCCTTTTTATCCCGTTGAAGGGATGTCAACAAGCCTAACCCGATCCTTTGCTATCCTTGCTCGGTAATTTGAGCTGCCATTTCTCGTTTTCACATTCCTAAAAGATGCACCTACCTCCGGCCTCTGGTGGTCCCTGCTAGATGTCGATGTTCAGATGAGGAGTGAGGAGTGAAGATCATCGAGGAGGGATTAATGGAGCAAAGTACTGCCTCACCCAAGAGACCATCCCCTTGGAAGAACGAGACCACCTACCTCCTCTCGGCTTCCCTCTTGTCCACCTCTCATTTAACTAAACATCAGCCAATTATGGACTCTCTTGTCATTTTGTTCACGCAACCGAAAGACAATTGACCGACGCGATGCTCGGGGAATATGTCTCCCAGGAAATTTCGATTAAGTAATCCTTGTCAAATTTTAAATTAATATTGCAAGTCGTTTGACAAGTTAGACGTCCCTGTTGATCACACGAAATATAAATCTTTTTATATTCTAGATACGAAAGTAAAGTAGCTTTGTTATAACGAAGAGAGAGTAAGTTACCAACCATAAGGCGCCCGGCTCCCCCAACTCAAAAAAAAAAAAAAAAAAAAAAAAAAAAGTTTTTTCACAGCAACAACAAATCTACTTTGCTTTGATAGTCCTGCATGGCGCACTAACATGGACAACTTATGGATAACCATACCAGCAATATTTGGAGGCAATCGGCCAGAAGGATTATATGGAAATTTGACACAAAGATTTCAGAACTACATTGATAAAATAGAAAGTTTAAGATTGAATTTGTATATGGAAATTTGACATAAAGATTTCAGAACTACATTGATAAAATAGAAAGTTTAAGATTGAATTGGTAATTTTCCACATTGATCATTCCAAGTCAAGCTGGCAATGGAACCTGCTAACACGGAATTAACGTTGTTAAGCATTTGATGATGATTATTCACCGTTAGAAATTTGACTTGGCTCTCTCTCTCTGCCCCCTCCACTACATGGTTGATCTCGACAAAGCTCAAGCAATCATGCCTTGGAGCTCGACGAAGCTTGAGCAACCATAGCTACGGGCTCAAAGAAGATCCCACCGTCGTGGCCATGAGCTCAGTGAAGCTTGAGTTGCCATGGTCGAGCTGGATGTAGCTTGAATGGCCATGGCCGCTTGAGCAACCATAGCTACGGGCTCAAAGAAGTTACAACCGTCGTGGCCACTAGGGGTGAGCGGTTCCCGGTTCCTTACAGGTTCCGCTTGGAACCTGGAACCTACCCTCGGGTACAGGTTCCTCATTTTTTGGAACCTGGAACCTACCCGTCAGAACCAAGAACCTAGAACCTACCCTGTCATAGGTTCCGGGGTCGGTTCCAGGTTCCAACGGGTTCTTTTTTTCTTTTTCTTTTTCATTTTCTGTTAAAAAAATGCTTCTATTGGAACTTACCGAATGATTAATTAGCCGAGCTATATTCCCTTTATTTGTGGCATTGACTACAAGTTCTTCACTGATCTTGAAGAGCTGCACAATGTCTTATCATGTTTAGAAGACAAACTGACATAATGCAGATCATGATTTCAATGCTAATCAATGAACTTGATGAGCCAAAGACAAAGCTTTGGGAGGGAAAATCATGAAGAAACACACTTCCTAAACCCACAGGCACTATGTGTCCTCAGCAAGCGATGAGTACATGGGATCAATTAAAATGTGAAAATAGTGATGGAGATCTTGGACACATTTCGCTTTAGAAGAGCACAAATATGATAGGCAATACTCTACTTGTGTAACAGAGCACACCATGTCATACATTTATTATTGACACTAGAACTATCCAAGTGAACACATTTCGCTGTACTTGTCTCTTTTTATCATGTCCTCCATTTCCAAGAATAAATGAAAAGCATAATGACAAATACAGCATTTCCGTCCAACTAAAGCATAACATGCAAATAATGAGGTACTTTTCACAAGAAAGTACCATTTCTCCTTCCTGAATATTTCTTCGAGCAAAGAGTCCCCATCCATGTATACCAGATTTACCAAAACATATCCGCTACTTTTCTATCCTCTCAAACAGTAATTTAATATTAGCCATTATGAAAGACACATCAAGAAAATGCGATGATAAAAATTGGAGGAGCAAACGTACTTGTAAGAGGTGAAGCCGTTCCTTTAATGAAGTAAAAATTGTAGAATCATTTTGTTTCTGCAAAAGAAAAGAAGAAATCTGTAAAACACTACTATGACCATCAATCTGTAAAGTAGAGAAAAAAGGTCTCCAACTAGAAGGGGTTGTTATAGTAGAAAAATTACTTCCAAATTTTGCATGTTAATCACTTCTTGAAGAGAATGATGCGTTGGCCCCGTTGGACGATGAGACACTGGTTCTTCATTTCTCTGAGAAGTGAATGAGCACACATCACAACTCAAATAGACCATGTAATTACTGGCAAACAATTGAAATGATGATCATGACAGTAAAATTTAGAGCTACGTGGATACAATACCATTTTGTTAGATCTTGTAAAGACCCGACATCTTGCGATGAGAGTGGTTCAATTTCATCATTCTTGACGGTTAAGGACTCGGGAAGTTCTTTCCTAGATGATATTAGCCTTGAACCTTTGAAGTTCCCCTGCTGGTTTTGTACCAAGTTTCTAGCAGAGAACACCCCTAAGGGGGTATGAACAACCACAAATGAATCTGGGTTTGGGACCCCGGGCAGAAGCCAAAGCATGTAACCTTAATGTTCAAAATGTACACAATGAACCAGAAAGGAGCAAAGAATGTGCCTTCTTGACCGACAACCACACATGAATGAAATTTCTAGATGGTCAAGGAGCTCAACAATTTTTAAATAATGCACGGTTCAAGTACACTTTAGCCACCTTAATATCAACTAAGTACTATTAAGACATGAAACAGAAGTAAAAATGTTCAAATATGAGAAACCAAATTAGACCAACAAAGTTCGATTAATCAGCGAGTTCACCCACCATCACGATTCATCTAATACAAAGCAGCAGATTATGTAACCGAACAGGCCATAGAAAAAGGTTCAAACAAATGCCATTTAGTCTTTTCAATTAGAATTAGCTCTGCAAAAATAGAACATATACGACAACCTCCTAAATTTGTCTCGTGACACTTTAATGGTGACTACATATTCTTAACTTCAAATTGCAACAGAAGTGTCCTATAACCCGAGAGGGAACTCAAAGATAGGAGAAACAACACTATCTCATAAATTGTTAATCAAAATGACATTGCATAAACATTGATTAACTATTCGCTACATCAATGTACTATGTTAATGACCATGACATAGTTATAATCAACCTCTTGGTTTTCGAACCTTCTGCATAATCATCCAAGTGAAATCATATTTTTCCAAGACAAGGCAGCATGCACCATATAGTTTTTAGTCAATGGATCACAATTGTTAAATCTTCTAGGCAATAGACTTAACAAAATGGCTCTCGCACATGAGATTGAAACAGAGAATTAAAACATGTAGACAAGGGGAATCAATCTAACCTATGATCGGCGCAATATATCAACTTCTTTGTTATTTGACTCCCACTCTTCTCCAGGCAAAAGTGTAACTGAAAACAAATATATAGAATCGCAAAACTTACATGAGTATCTATCTAACATATCCTTCCTTGAAATCCAACGGCAAAGAAAATAGAAAGAAAGCAAGAGCAAGTGTCGAATAGATTAAAAAATCCAGCTCAAGAAATTCTACCGATGTTAGTTCGATAAAAGTCATGAAAATAATAAATATCTATATAAGGACTTACTTCCATGCCGTGTCCTGCTCTTGCAGTTGCAGCACACATAATATGAAAATAAGTAGGACATTTGCTGCGTTGAGTGCAAGAACCATGAGTCTGCTTACATATTACACAACTCGCACCACAAGCAAAGAAAAGCATTTGAAAAGAAGCACCGAGCATCTAGAAGTTAATGCAAATAAACTAAGCAGTAGACAACAAACAAAATCAACACATGAAACTCAAATACTCAACTGAACAAAGAAGTCGCTATAAAGCTATTATGAAATCGGGTTCTCCTCTATTGCTAAACGCTTTTATCATTCCCACAATAAGTACAATCCACCACATCAAAGAAACAACAATCTTCAAAACTGTAAATCTAAATAAGTATGGATTACCTTCAAAAAAGAAGTTCAAGGAATTCTAAGAATTCCAAAGTGGCGGTTCCATTTTCTCATGATTCATAAAACCAACTTCGGGCGAAACCACGCGCATGTGACATGAACCCGGAGCAGCTCGATATCCATTGGCTTCAAAGTACCCCCTACAGACCAGCATTTAAGCCGCCAAAATAATTTCAAGCAAGAAAATACTAACTCACACAAAAGCCCGGCGAAATCCCGACGCTCGCCGGAAGCCCGCGCGGATCGAGGACTAGAGAAAGACGACAACAGAAAAATCCACGAGAAAACGGAGGAATCGGCCGCGACACTCGCATTCCACAAGGATTCACTCCACACTCGGCTCCCGCCAACAAGAAAACGGGCCGGCATTGTCGCCGAATCGAAGCGCGAAAAACCGCTACCCGTCCGGCCGTGATCGCCCGAGACCACCATCCTTTCTCCCCGCTCCACTCGAAATTAATTCCGCACCGGATCGAATCAGCACCACCGTCGGCGGGATAGCGGGATCGGCGGGCGAGGCGACGGTGCATCAACCGGTGGTCCTCCTCCTCCTCCCGTCCCTACTATGGACGCAGCCAAGGGCCGTAGAGCACCACGAATCGCAGATCCAAGAGGATGGAGATGGTCGCGGAGATTATATATGAGGCACGATGCGGACCGGATGGCGAGCTTCCAACGAATCGTGGGGAAGCGAAGAGGGAAAATGGGGAGAGGGCTTCTAGTGTCGGCGCGAGCGAGCAGGGGTCACTCGGAGACGCGGCGGCGGCGTAACCGCAGCACCGAGAGCGAGGGATGCGGCGAGGGAATCTCGGTGGCGTCGAACAGGGTGGACCGGAGAACGGGCGAAGAGACGAGAGAACCGTGAATGTGGAAGGCCGAAAGCGTCGTATGTCAAAGTTTGACATAGCAAAATGCAAATGGCGACCGCCAACCTGAAGAACCCAACTCAAGTGCCCATGAATCATAATCTCCAAGTTAAACCATCCAAATTAGCTTATTCTTACAAGCATATCGAGACAAAGACTTGGGACGAGCGTCGTCCGACCGGTGAGCAGCGTCCAAGAGCCGACCGGGCTAGCGGTGTTGGGGGCGGCGGTCGAGCGGTGTCGGGGGAGCAGCGTCGAGGGCGACCGAGCGAGCGTAGTTGGGGCGGCTGCGCGAGTGGCGAGCGGCCTCCACCGAGAGGACGAGCGGCGTCCACTGGCGGCGTTGACGGCGAGCGGCTGAGTAGCGAGGCAAGCGAGGGGTGACGGCGTCGAGGGAGCAGAGGCAAGGGTGAGAGGAGTGTGGGGCGACTGGCGTCCAGCGGCGTCCGGCGTCGGCGACGGGTAGAGACAGAGAACAGGAGGGTCTGGTTCGGTTCTCCGATTCCCGGTTCTACCGGGAACCGTGCTCACCCCTTGCAAGAGGAAGGAAGAAGAAGAAGAAGAAGAAGAAGAAGAGGAGGAGGAGATGAATGGGGGTTTCGGCCGAGAGAGGGGGAAAGAGAAGAGAGAGAGAGAAGAAAAGAAAAAAAGTAGGGGTAAGGGGACAAGAAGTGACGTGAGGAGGAAAAAGAAGAGAAAAGAAAGAGAGAAAAAAAAAAGAAAGGGGAAGGAGGGAAAATCGAGGGGGAAATCACGTGGGGGAAAGGGGGAAGGGGAGGTTTAGGGTTTTTTTTTTGAATTTGACCGGTTCCGGTTCCGGTTTCAGGAACCGGAACCGGAACCGAGAACCGCCGGTTCCTAGAAAAAGGAACCGGGAACCGGAACCGGCCTATTCAGAACCGGGAACCGAACCGGACCCTCCTCCGGTTCCCGGTTCTACCCGGAACCACGCTCACCCCTAGTGGCCACGAGCTCAGTGAAGCTTGAGTTGCCATGGTCGAGCTGGATGTAGCTTGAATGGCCATGGCCGCCTGAGCTTCATCATGGGGAAGCTTGATCAAGCTTAGGCTGCATTGGCTGGAAGCTGAAACAAGCTCAAGCTGCCATGAATGAGCTTAAAGAAGCTCGAGCGACAAGGCTGCGAGTTTGAGAAGCTCCAGCCACCATGGCTAAGCTCGACCATACTCGCGCAACTATGGTCACGAGTTCGAAGAAGCTCTAGCTGCCGTGGCTATGAGCTTGATGAGGATCAAGTTCCCATTACGAGTTGAGTGGAGCTTCTCAAAGAACCTCGAGCGGCCATGGTCATGAGCTCGAAGGAGCTTTGGCTGCCATGTCCATGAGCTCAACGAAGTTCAAGCAGCTACAACTACGAGCTTAAAAAAGCTCCAGCTACCAAGGCTGAAGCTCTCTCTCTCTCTCGCCTATCTTAGTAGTACCCTAGCTTGAGCATGCTTAACTTGAGAATTATAAAGCAAAACTTGTTGTTGCATCAAAAGGCGTCTTTATGAGTTAATTTCTTCCAAGCACGCTCTCCCCCTGTTGTGTGCCAATTGGGTTTACTCATACCCCCTCTATCATCTTAAAAGCCTACTAGGAGCCGCTTCTTGTCTAAGCTATCTGGCTCCGGTGACCACTCTCCACCCTCATCGAACCAAGGCATTATAGGCCTATTGAAAGTGGTCTTGCCTAATACGATATTTATTAAACGTGAATTTTTTGTGTTTCTTTCATAAAAAGGTTTTGCAAGCCATTTCAATCAATTCAAACTGTAATCAAAAGGTAACTTGCCATTTCAAATAGACAAACGGTAGTAAATACTCAATCCAATTTATGCAACCAAAAGTGCTATTTCTTAACTCATGATATATTGTGATATCTCTAGATTAAGTCACTTGAGGAATTGTCTGTTTTGGTTCGTCCCACAGTTTTGTTCTTTGGCATATAGCACTTTTCCAAGAGGTTATTCATTATGATAATACTCTAATTTGAGCATGCTTAACATTGGAATTTCAAAGTAAAGCTTGTCATTACGTCAAAACGTGCCTTAATGAGTTAATTACAGTTTTTTCACACATATATCTCAAGCCGCTTTCCCCCTATTTGGTGTGCAATTCAGTTCATTCCTAGAAGCCTATTAGAAACCACTCATTGTCCAAACCCTCTAGCTCTGGCGACCGCTCCTCGCTCTCATCGGACTAAATCAATAATCTCTCTCTCTCTCTCTCTCTCTCTCTCTCTCATATTTTTATGTTTGCCTTGGCTGATGAAACGCCACTTTTTTTTTTCGGCGAATCATAATAGGACATGCCAACGGTTAACCAGACATCTCAATTATCCACATCAGCAAAAATGGACCAATAGAAAAGTCTAACGATAGGAATAACTATGGAGCATTTTAAAACTTACAATAGTGATTTGGCCAAAAAAAAAAAAAAAAAAAAAAACATACGTGGGCGGTTTTAAATTGTGGACAAGAGTATTGGGATTACTAGTACGACTTCACCTTTTTCTTATTGTCTCGAATTGCCCTTTATGTGTTGACACTCAGATTTTTCTTCGGCTTTGGTTTTGATATTCAGAATACTAATGATCGGGTTCATTGATAATTCTAGTCAAACGGATGCTTTTACAAATACAATCATTTTCAATTTGATGGAATTAATTATTTGGTCGTCGTAGTTCTAGGCGGATTAGTGGAATGCTGCACTCAACAGGGTGAGAATCTGGAACATAAATAGCTGTGTGGATCGAATATTGATGGATTTACCAACCTTGATTGTTACATTATTGTTTGTTACGTAGTACTTGCATTCCACTAAGTCGAACATCATGATTTCTTTGTTTCGCCATGTCATCATGATATTACTTGCATCCCATTTCATAATATCATGCCGTTCATTACTATATCATGTACGGTCCAACTACAGCACATGGCAATATTACATTATTTACCACATCATGTTTTCCAATGCATACTTCAAATATGCAGAAATAATTACTAAAAATGTTCTAAACTTATTACACCTATACTAATTCAATCATAAACTTTTCAATTTGATCAATTTAATCATAAATCTTTTGATTATATGCCAATTCAATCCTAAACCTTTAATTGCGTCAATTTAATCCTAAAACTTTTGACGATTTGGCAATTTAGTTCTTCTGGTTAATTTGAAAAATTGCTTACGCGGCAATCTAGTTAGCATCGACTGTCCTATGTGGCATTGCCAGCACTGACGTGAATAATTGTCAACTGCACTTCACCATTATCCATGTAATGATAAGTAATAAACTAATCAACGTGAAGCGACTAGCCAAAATTCATAACTCATCCGTCAAATGATAAATCCTCAATAATAGACAAGATACAATCAACATTATTTGAGATACCAATAGCTATTGCAATAATATTATCAAAAGACTCAACTGAAATTCATTTACCCTCCTCGTTCTAGCTTAAGGCAACCTATTCTAAAGTACCCGCAAGTACTAGATTGAGTTCATCTATTTAGGTTCACACCAATCTTGCTAACATGAGTACTAGTTTTTCCTCTACCTTCACCTATTAAAGTAGCCATACAGGATCACCATATTCTTTTCTATGATGTCTTCACTAGAAATCAAATCATAAATATCGTCAGATGTCAAGCTTCTTAATCCAAAGGAATTACTAACATCGGTAATAATAGTATTCCAACTATCAAACAATGAGAATAATAGAATCAAAGTAAGTGCCTCATCATCATTGTTAGTCTCAATTAAACTTAATTGACCAACAACCTCATTGAATTCATTGATATGCCTGGCAACCAGTACACCTTTTCCCATCTTTAAGTGAAATAGACGTCATATCAAGTAAACCTTGTTAGGTGTAGAGGGCCTCTTGTACATGTTTGCCAAGGCATTCATCAGTCCCATAGTGGTATTCCTTTTCACATGATCATATGCGATATTACAAGCTAATGTAAGCCGAATAACACCTAACGCCATTTGTTTAGCGAATTGTAGTCAGCTTGTCATATTGACCCTAGCTTCTACCTATACAGAGTAACTGTAAGTTTCTCAATTACAAATAAACCTCCATCTAAGATGTTTTAGAAATTGAAATCATTCTCATCAAATTCGTTATTTTAAAATTTTCTTCTTTCATCACCATGATTCACTTGAACTAAGCCAAGCCCGGCTCTGATTCTTGTTGTTAAGAATAAAACAAGTGATCGAACAATAAAGTAAATAGAGCAAGAAAATAAATCGAACACTCAATTTACGTGATTCAGTCATTAGGACCTATTCCACGAAGAGAGCAATATAAGATTCCATTATAGATCAAGTGACAACAAAAATTGCAATTACATTCAAGTTACTTAAACACTTTCAGTATTTTTCAGCCCAGTTATACCCATTAACTCACAATGCCTAGCTTTTACAATTTATCACAAAATAGTCTCCCAAATTCACAAATCTTGCCACAAAATTTGTTGGCTTGAACGCCAAAAGCTCCTCTTGTATACAGTTCACAAAGAAGACCTACTCTCAAAACCCTTATGAATTAGGAAACCGCTCAAAGTTGGAAATCTATTCAAATTAGGAAAACTACTTGGATTAGGTTTCCTTAATGTGCTCAAATTTGACACATATTCTCAATAAGTAATATGGTTAGAAAAAAAAAAACAAGATGATGACTTACCAACTACACAATAAATTAAATGCACTCTATTACTTAAGAAAAGTATAACGATGATCAACTGGGTGGATAGCACATGATCTCTACATATGGAGCAAAATAGTTTTACCATTGCTGCGAGAAATCTCACTCACTTCGTTGCGAGAAAGGTACTTCACTTTTCCATCTAAAAATCTAATCAATAAGACATTCAGCCTGGTTAAAATAGAACTCTTTTGACGCGCCGACGAGTTGCGATATTCAATTAAAAATTGACAAAAAATTACTTTATGGAACACATAGGAGACACGTTTCTGCGCGTCGCCTCGACCAACGGTTTCCGTTTTAGAAGGTTGCACGAACTCAACGACAGGACTACGTCATTGGTTGATGCTGACTCAATGAGACGCGGACAAGAAGGAAGCCGACGAGGTAGGTGGTCTTCTCTTCTTCCCTGTGGATGGCCCGTCGGGTTAAGTTGGATGGTCCCTTCTTTTTCCTAAATGAATCCCTCGTCGTTTATTTTATTTTTCACTCCTCGCTCCTCAAGCTTGACATGGACGTCCATTTCAGACCACCAGTGAGCAAAGGTAGGTGCATCTATTAGGAATGTGCAAAAAGAAAAAAGGCAGCTCGGATACCAAAAGGGTCGGATCAAAGATTGTTCTTTACGGCACTGAGTGACATCCCTTAAACGGATAAGCATGGATAATGGGAGAAGTGCCAAAAAGTCTAAACCTTTTTGGCCATTGTCGATTTAGTCTGGGCCTTTTTTTTTTTTTGCGCCGATTTAGTCCTAAACCTTTTTATGTTGTGCCAATTTAGTCCTTTCCTACCAAAATTGACCGGATTTTTTGACGACGGACGCCGGCCGGCTAACATGGCCTAATCGCCGAGGGCGAGCCTCGCCCGCCCGACGCAAGGCCGCCCTCGCGGGATCTAGCAAGGGTCGACCCTCGCGCTCGCCCGATCCGGCAAGGGCGAGCCTCGCCCGCCCGGCGCAAGGCCGCCCGAGGCCCGGGCGGCGAGGCCGACAGCCGCCCTCCCCGCCATGGGCAAGCCTCGCGCCGGCCTCGAGGGCGGCCTCGTGCGGGGGCGAGGATCGCCCGCCGGATCCGGCGAGCGTGAGGGTCGACCTCGCTAGATCCGGTGAGGGCGAGCCTCGCCCGCCCGGCGCGAGGCCGCCCGCGGCCGCGGCCACGGCGAGGTGGCCGGCGAGGTCGACCTCGACCTCGCCGACCGTCTCCTCTCGGCCGGTCGCCAAGCTCCAGCCACCGGCCGGAGGTTGAAGATGAGAAGAAAAAAAAAAAATAAAAATTCAAAAATATTAAAATATTATTAAAAATTGTCCACATCGGGCCGATCGTGCACACGTCGCCCGGCCGGCGTCCAAGCCAAGAAAATCCGGCCAATTTTGGCCGGAAATGACTAAATTGGCACAACATAAAAAGATTTAGGACTAAATCAAGACCAAAAAAAGGTTTAGACTAAATCGACAAAGCCAAAAAGTTTAGGACTTTTTTTGGCACTTCTCCCCATGGATAATTGATGAAATGCTCTGTAGCACCTCCTGACAATCCTAACACAAACGACCTTAGGTCGCCAACCTGCAGTTCTCAACATTTATACGACATTGCTTAATTCTAAGTACTGGGCAAGTTACGGGCTTAATCGGAACCCTAGGAAAAAGCCCTAAGTGCTAGAAGGAAGTCAATTATCTAATTCTTTGAGCTTGTTGTCATGGCGAGGCGGAGCTTTGTCAAGCTCGAAGCCATGGGAGCTGAAGCTTCTTCAAGCTCGGAACCGTGGCTGCTTGAGGTTTTGCATTGATGGAAATATTAGAATTTGTGGGGTTTTGTTTGGATTTGGTGGGGTTTAAGTGGACGTAGAAAGAAAACTTATCCAAGCGGATGAATTTGGCGTTTAACGCCGCGTTAGTATATTCCATCACCGGATTGACTATGGACGATTGGTGATGTTTTTTAAAAAAAGTATAGGAATGATTTTAAACAAAAAAAAAATTAGGAAAAACATAAATAATTGACGAATTTGACTTTTGGATTAATGATGGGAACGTCGGTGACATTTCACCTAAAGATAGAGTGATATGCATCGTGCCCCATATTGAGCAGAGCTCGTTCCCATGTTTTGGAAAGACCACCTACCTTGCGTGATCCATTGCCTATGCGGAGGTGTTGTCGTATTTTCCTAGTACGCCCACCTCAATCATCTCTGGTATACTCTGCGTCCGCCCAGCTTTCATGGACCTCGGATTCCTGTGGAGCATTTATCTTTCTCAGCATGGAGTTGGGGGCAGTGATGCGCTCTATACTTTACTAAGCGCAAGCGCAATACATCACCTACCGAGGCCAGCACAGCGCGTGGATATTTGGTCTCTGTCCTGCGCTTCGTCTATTAAATAAGAAAGCGACCTCCCGCAAGGGACACATTCGGTGTTGCATCCGTCGGTTGCACGACAGTTTCTTCTTCCCGTGTAGTTTAACGCCAGAAATAATCTCATTCATGGCATCGAAGAATCTGAGATCATCTACACCGTCTATCGGAACTAGAAAAATCTCACTTTCTTTGCCGAGCCATTGAGGCCTCTAATAGGGGATGCTCGATTGTGTTGTAAATTTGTGTTCGCATTAAAAAATTCGATTCGTCAAATTCTTGTTGGATATCGGTTATGACGATTTATTGCATTGATCTACGAATGAAATTTGTATCCCAATATTAATTTAACGTAGCATTGTTTTTTAAAGTTAATCATCGCCCGATACATCTTCTCTCTCTGCTGAAGGTAAGAGGAAAGAGAGGGTTAGAATTTTTTTTTTTTTTTAGGAATATCAGAAACTTGTAAAAGAGTGGGATGAGGAAGAAATTGTTCCCTTCTCCTGTTCACGGCTCTTATCAATATTTTCCGATTTTAGATGCTATTAACGCTTATATTATCCCCGCAATTACAAGCGTTCTTTTCTCTGCCAAGTGATTCACTAAGAAATAAGTAAATATTAAAAATGATAAATATTTTTTATCTTTTTTTTTTTTTTCTAAAAAGACTAACTATATAATTGCAGACCACTAGACTTATTCTGGATTGATTTTCAATTTCTACGTTTTACTTTTCAATTAATTTAAATTTTGACGGCGAATGCATTGGAATATTTCTTTTTTTCAGCCCAAGTTACTCGAACCTTTCAAAATACTTAACTCTTAATACATGGATCCGAATTTATATTTTTTTCATTGTTCTCTGAAATTTGAATAATACTATGAATTTTGAGAAAGTAAAAGAAAAAAGGTTGTTACTTCTTGTAAGTATAAACAAACAGGCTTGATGTTTGGTTCCGACAGAATCGATGCCCTCCGAGAGAATCGATGCCTTCAACGTTAAATAGAGAATCTTATTTTAGCTTTTGATTTTTTGTATTGTGTAAATCTTATACTGTAAATTTCTTTTTAGTTTGAAGTAGCCTAAAATGTTCAAAATCTTTAAATACTAAATCATATATAATTATCTCTATCTCTAACAGTAGCTATAAGGGTTGCTTCCTAACTATATTCATGTGCTCCTTCTCATCTCAGAAAACCTTTGACGTAGCAAGCGCGTGCATGGGTTCTCAGGTCGGATTGGCTCGGTGTTCTATGTATCACTCACCGATTTCATGCACTTGAAAATTTACAATCTTTAAATTTTTAAAA